>VWZZ01006343.1:6791-29480 GCA_013399095.1 Psophia crepitans | reverse complement strand
ATTCTATGATTCTGTGAAAGTGTTTCAATGCAGTCTACCAATAGACTGAATTGCAATGTGGACAAGTTTTCATTCCATCTTCAGTTTTGATAGAGTACGTTGATGTTATAATCTGCTATTATGTGTCTATGATGATGCCAATGCAAACGTAAAATGTTTATTCACAGATTTGGGGATGAGGAAGGGCAGTGGATGTCTTTTACCTTACCTTTAACAACACCATCTCTCACAATATTTTCCTATGTATGTTGTTAGGATGTTATAGTCTGGATCAGTAAAAGAACTACTGGGATGATCAGGCACAGTGGGTATCGATTACTGGGTCATACTCTAACTGGAGGCAGGGAACCTCTAGTACCACAGATGTCTATCCTCTCACTTTTTTCTACTATCTTTGTCAATGATATGACAGAAGGAACTGAGTGCACCCCTATCAAGATTGCAGATGACACAAAACTGGTCAGACCAAATGATACTTAGAAGGAGAGCAGTCATTTAATAACTTTCAAAGTATTTAAGATATTTCTGGAGAAGAATGTCCACTAATAGGGATAAAAAATTCAGGAGCTGAGAGCAAGATTTTTTGTGCCATACTGAATGGTGTGGTCTTGGGCTAGAAGTGATATTAACTTAGAATGAATTTGTTTTTTAACTGTGAAGGCCTATATAAAACATCTTGCAGGCTGAAAGATATGAATCAGTCTCCTCCTGAAGTGACAGAACCACCACTGCAGATATCATCATTCATTATATATATAACTGATTAAGCCTTCAAAGCATCTCACATAAATATGGATCACCAGACTTTGCAGGGGTTTTGTTTTCCTTTTTTTTAAATATCATGAGCCAGCCATTGCAGAATGTTCTCCCCTGAGATTAACAGAAAAACATATCCAAATCCTGTTACTGCATGGCCTTATAGTAAGCACAGCCAAAGAAACACCATTAGGATTTGGAGGTTCTAGATAAAATTTTGGTTAGTGTAACTCTATGCTAATAGCATCTATTCACCACTTGTCAAAGTGCTATTCCATGTGGAAGCATGACAACTTTTTCATTAAAAGATATAGAGCAGGAAAAGATGCAGATAGAGAATGAAAGGGAAAAATCGCTTTGTGCCTTTTCAACGGACCTTCCACAAAGATCTGTCTCAGTGCTGAAGAACAGGCAGCCAATGACCCTGAACCAGAAGTTTTCTTCAGTACACAAGCTTCTTTGCCTTTAATTAGTATGAAAAGGAAAGAAAGCTGAAGGAAATTAGGCCTCACAGGGCACTGATCATACTTTTGCCTTCTTTTGTTGGTCCAGTGGAAGATTTACATTGATTGCAATGTTGCAGTTTAATGACTGCAGCACTTCATCACTGAATAGATTTTTTCCCCTCAGACAGGACATTGTCAGTTGTGGATTGGACCTCCTTAGGGAAACTAAAGCATCGCAACCTTGATTACCTCTGTAACACCACAACTGTGAATAAAGTACTAGCAGTCATGCCTACAGTATTAAATGGGGTTTAGAACACAATTTTTATATTCTGAAACATTCCTTCAGCTATTAAGACCTCAAAATAATTGCAGAACTCTTGAGAAAAAATTAGAAGATGAGAAGAATTGGTCAAGTATATCTTGACAAATGAACAAGGTATGTGAAATTGGAAAGGGATATAATTTCTTGCTGAAAGAACCATTGTGCCTGTACTTTCTAATAGCAGAGGACATTCTGCTTATTCCTCTTTATCCTTCTCCATAACTAGAGCTGTCAAAAGTTACGACGGATCTGAGTGCCCAGATATAAATTAATATTTCTTTCAAGACCTGGAATTTTCTACCAATGTGCTTGAATAATGATCGAGAGGAAGAGATCCTGGGAAGAAGTCACGGCTGTCAAGGTCTTAAGGTAATGACTATTAGAGAAGGATAATGCAAACTCAAAAGCCAATAGGGCAGGAGGTAGGTCCATACACATATTCAACTCTTCCTATTCTATGCACGAGCCTTGAACAGCCTAATGCCAAAATCCATTATCTTGGATGCCTTTCCAAAGGTGCGAAGTGGTTATTGTCAGGGGATTTTCAGAAATACCATGGTGTGAAGATAATTAACACTTTTCAGAGAGCTTGCTCTTCCCTGCAGTGGGAAGGTACAGTTTCCAGGGCAGAAGCTGGAACAGGCTCTCTGCCGTGCCTTTCTATTTGCTGTAAGAGGTCAAGAAGTCTTGGAATACAAGGAGTGGAAAGGGTATGGAACTCTCCTTTTCTGGTACCAGATGACACTACTAGTAAACATTTGTAACTCCACTTAATTTTATGTAATTTGCTTACATGGGGAAATACTAGCAAGGTTATTTTCTTTTATGCAGCCAATGGGGAAGGTGATGAACATTTGTCCTTTCTTATTCAAATGGTTGATAATAACTGAAAGGTAGATCTACTCATAAGCTCTGCCACCTCCACACAATGCACATAACTTTTTGTTTTTCTATTTTTCGGGATTTGGGTTTGTTTGTTCTTTTCTCTTTGTCGTCGTCGTCGTTGTTGTTGTTGTTGTTGTATGTTTTCTTGTTTTCTTCATTTTGTTAAAAACACATAAGGCAGAAAAACCCAAACCAAAGCTTTCTGCCAACAACAAGGTGCCAGTCTGCAAGGAAAAAGAAACCAAAATACAACAATGATGTGTGAGAATACCTTCACTGGAAAAAAGGCAGATTTTCCCCAGAAAAACTGTGTAGAGGAATTTCATTTGAAAAAATGTCTTATGCAAAGTAAAATGAGACAGTCAAAAATATATTCTGAACTCGGTAAACTGGAATGTGAACAATTACTCTCAGAAAGAAAACTGGAATATGCAGGAAAGACTAAAAGAGCTCAAAATGCTGCTCATAGAACCAGACCTGAAAGAAACCGTTGAGGCAAAGTTACCCTCAGGCAATCAGCCCCAACCTGACACAGACACAGGCAAATTAGTTAGACAAGTACTGTTAACCCAGCTCACTGCAGCAGAAACAACTGAATACATTCTAAGATGGAAAAACACAAGCTGGAGACAGCGAAGAAGAGGTTGGAGACAGACTGGGTGACAGGGAGAGCTGCTGGTGCTGCTCAGAAAGCTTCCTGCAGGAAAGGACTAGGGGCAGTTTGTACAGGTGAGCAGCTGCAGGTGGCCTAAAGGCTGAGTGGACACAAATGAGAGGCAAGAGCTCCCAATCCTCTTCTCCATGGAGACATATCTCAGTAAAATAGGTCTGTGCTGTGAAGAAGGAAGCTATTATAGCAAAGAACTTAACACGCCAGTTTGTGACAGAGTGCATATGGTCACATACATGAGTAAGTAAAAGGGTGACTAGGTTATTATGGTCTTCTGTAATATCTAAGATAGAATTTATCTTCAGCCTTAAGCTTCAAGTTTGCAAAATATGTTATGAAAGCCTTTGCGTTACTGTTCTGTACTAATATTTTTGTCAGAAAAAAATAAAATAGGGCTCTACATAGTAACATAAAAAAGGAAAAAGAGCAAAATATTCTAATAATTTCATTTATGAGAATAAAAATCTTTCAACCTTTGTTTTAATCTTCACATTTACCACAGAAATAACAAAGTAAAGGGATAAAGATGCACCACAAACAAGGTAATGTCACCACTTGTTTGAAACAGTTAGGAAATAATTGTTAAATGTTTTGGTTTTACTTATGTTGAGAAATACGCTTCAAAAATAGGTTTACAGTTTTAATTTTGTATCCCATGCTATAAACCAGCCCCATCTTTGATGAGCTTGCAATCATGTGAGACAATATTTTGGTAGGCAAAATTTTCAGAAACACAAAAAATAATTTTCACATACAATCACTGTCTAAAGTGACATACAGCAAGACTCTTTAAACTTGCTTAACTTACAAACTCTACAGACATGCAGTTTGTCAGCCCCTTTATATATAGCTGGGGGGCTTGCAGTGCTATGAACATACAGTAAGTTTTTGCATTTTACTGCATTTAATGTAGCACTGCCTCTTGTACCAAATCTATTAAGCCTCTTGATCTTACAATCTCCTGCTGCTGCAACAACTGAGCAGTACATTTCAATACTAAGGAGGCATATCATTCATCTCCTTTGGGGTCTCCAGAACTCCCGCTACAGAAATGGCGATGGAGGCTTAATGCTGTTCTAAGCATCTAGTATGGACAATTGTCACAATATAAGTAGCTGTACCATCCAGTGTGGATTACAGTCAAATTCTATGTATTTAAGGATTCTATGTTACTTCTGTAGCTTAATAGAAATCTTTGTAGTACAAAATGTCTGGTGCCGTATAACTATTTGTCATCTTTTATAACTGATAGCATGTTTTCTCATAAAGTTCACTTTAAGAGTTTTGCCTTGATTCATTTTGGTTTCTCTGATGTTATTTGCACATATTTATAGGAATGCCACTGCCATTGTTCCAAACTTACTTTGTTGATATATCATAACTAACGCAAGTCAGGGTGCAATTACAGGTTAACGTGCTTTCTTTTGTGCTTTCCACATGGTTGATACACTCTCCCTGACAATTCATGCTGCTATGAAACACTAAAAGAGGAAAGTATTTCATGGAGCATTTGTATATTCAATCTTTAGCATGCATGAGTGGAATTCACTAGATGACCTATAGCTAATCTGTAGATATGCACAGATAATTTATTTGGTTTGTTTGTGTAGTTTCCAGAGAGGACATGCAGTTCTGCAGTGTGATTTAGCTAATCTTTCCCTAAACGTCCATCTTTCTCTTCAGTGAGACACAGGGAAGCTGGGGAGATTAGCTCAGGCATAGAAACTGAAGCTCTAGCTGTCTACAGTCATGATGTTCCAACAGCTGTAGGATGACTCCAGCCCACATGAGGTACGACCACACTATTACATGGCAAGGGCAGTCTGAGGCCAGGCTGCCATATACCGAATCGGCCACTGCTATTTGAGACAGTAAGTAAACATTTATTCTGATTGCCAGATACTCAACCTGTACATGCCAGATCCAACAAAAAGACTATTAGACTATTAATAGTCTAAAGACTATTAATAAGACTATTAACTAAAGACTATTAAAGTTAAACCAACTCTGAGTTTTGCTTCAGAATTTTCCTCAAGTCCTTACTTGGGTGGGGACTCACATCTGAACAGACCAGACATGAGGTGAGTTTGGACATGAAACACTTACAAAAATAATAAATAAAAAGTGTAAATCCGTCCTTTGGTGATATAATTATTATATTGTTGGCAGCATTCGGATAGATTGTAACTTTATTGTACCCTAAGCACAACTAGGCCTCAGAGACTTGAACAAGACTTGGTCACAAAATCCTAGAAAACACCAAGCGTGATTCACTGTCACTCACTAGAAAGAATTAACACCTCATACAAATTAAGGTGAAAATATCCTATTCAGGACAGAGCAAAATACTATCAATTGAAATAAAAGATTTGAAAGCCATATAAAGTAACTCCTTACTCACTTTTGACACTCTCTACAGCCAAAATCATGACCTACTACAAGTGGAGAAAGCTTATTAGTACAATTATATTTAGTGCTGCTTATGGAACATAGAACATTTTTTTGCAGGCTATGCAATGCACCAAGCATAATAATATCCTCTAATGAGTGTAATGTCAGCTATTCTTATACATATCTCTTTCTAGTAGCTACCCAGCACAAATAAAGACTTTTTATACTATGATGCAGCTCTTGGAGATTCTCCAGTCACTTAAATGACAAAGTGCTTTGGTTTTGGAGCAAAAGACTTGCTGTGCTCTTTTCCTGCTTACAGTTTGTGAATTTCATGTGGTCACTGTGCAACAGCAGGAAGTGGAACAGTTCATCACCAAGTCCTCTGCAGCCACTGAATGATTCCTTTCTTGAAGCAATTAATACAATTTTCCCTGCTAAGGAGGGCATAATCCATAGTAAAAAGTGGAATAGCAGTTTTATGATATTATTAATTCATTTAATTTTGCCTTAATTGGAATTTTTCAGTACACAGAAGGAAGTCATCCACCAGCCATCTGTTCTTATATATTGCAGTCATTGCTAAATTATCCTGTGTTTAACTTCCGTTAATAAGGTTAACATGGGAGCTTTAGCATAACACCATTGCTTCTCTCTGTACTAGAATCTATTTCATTGCTACCCAGGAGGACTTCATAGGCAGAATCAACTCTTAAAGTGTAAAAACCTGACACTGTTCCTTACTAAAACTTTTTGTCAGTGCTAAGTTAGAATAACTTGGCAAGGAAGCAAAAAAGCTGATAGTTGACAATTTGAAGAGTATATGAAGTAACAAGTTTATAGAGCTGCCATTGTATATCAGTGAATTCTGAACACTGTCAATCTCTACTTTTATACCCCTAAGGTAATTTCAACAATTAATGGATATATGAGGAAGGATCTCACATGGACTACAGAACTTTTACACTACTGTGGTAGCTTAAAATCACAACCAGAACTTGGACCTAGTGAAGGAGATTTTTTGCTTTCATACAGTTTCTGTAGAGGAAGTTGTATAAGCTTGAACAAACATTTTTCAAAGTCTCAGCATTGCCTTGCAGAAGTCTAGGGTACAGAATTTTTCAGAAGTAGCAAACTAAATTATCATTCACAGACAACCAAAAACAAACCCCTTTGTTGCAGTGGAGGAAGTTGCTAAAATTACGCAATGGCTCAACTTCACATGCCATCCTACATTCAGTTTTGAATCTGAAAATAATACAGAGATGGCTGAAATCCATGTTAACTCTTCCCTTACAGACAGCTGAAAACTATGGCATGCCCAAGGTTGCCTTTGCAGTATCTATAAAATGCATTTCAAGCTTTGTAACTACCTTAGTTACAAGAGTGCTTTCCAGAATGGATGCAGATAAGAATGACAGGCATTAAGGATTGACTCTCTTCATAAATTGAAATTGCTGGTACATTGGAAGTCACACTCTAGTATGAAATTGAATTAAAACCAGGAGTGAAATCTTAATGTTTTAAACTGCTACTTTGCTAATGAAAATAAGCATTTATTCACATAGTTACAGTTAGAATCTCAAAAGTATTTTTACCTTTTTTTCAGAAGATATGGCAGTCGGCAAGGACTATAAGTGAGTGCTAAACTGGGAAAGCCTTAAGATTACTCATTCTTAATTCACAATTCAAATATGGGCTGAGTTTTTTTGGGCAGGGAAGAGATGAGATAGAGGTCTCAGAGAAACACATGCATTTCTATAGCCTAAATTTCCCTTTACTCTAAATTTTATTGGCATCCAAAACATTCTACATGGAAAAATCATTAAAAAAATAAAACCCTTCTGATTTCACTTCCAATTTAAAAAGTTTTTAAACTAGAAAATTGTTCCACAGAATCTGCATAATTGTTAAGACAGTTTCATTAAATAAACATGTATCACTGTAAAAAACAAATACAAATCAATAACTGGCTTGAAGGACTAGATTCAGTATAGACCAAAACACATTATAACTGTTCTGGGTCTTGCATTTTTACTTGTAATCAAATGAAAAATTCACTAAATAATATGAGCATGTACGTCAAAGGAATCTTCCAGAAAGTTAATAAGAAGCAAGGAGAAGAGAAATAGAAGGGAAAAAAAGCAAACAAAGCAATAGCAAAACTCAAACAATAAAAAAACCACCAGCCTGCTTACGGCAAATTTGCTTGTAATAGGAGGTGGCTTGTTCAAGTATCCTTATAAAAGGGGCAGGTAGAAGTGGGGCTTATTGTATTTATAAACTCCTTTTTGATTTCCATGTCATGTTTGTTCAGGTTACTTAGTTGAAGATACTGTTTCTGTTACCATCATCTCTGCAAAGTCAATCCAACAGATTAAATTAAACCTTCTTTCTTTCTGCCTCACACATCATAAAAACAACAACAACAACAAAAAACATTTCAGAAGGTGCATGCTGTTTCTGCTATCTGCTGGTAGTGATGGATGAAACAGAAAGAATAGAGTTTGATTTAATCAGATAGCTTAACCTTGCAGGGAGAAGAAAGACACCTATATAACATTCATGTGTATATTTTATTTTCAGACATATGTGTCCATGCATAAGTATATATTCTAGACATACAGGTCTATCATGTCTCACTTTTTATATTACAGTGAATATATAGAAAAGGCACAGTTTATTGTATTTCATGCATAAATCTATCAACATTTCATTCAGATGATATTTTGTTAATCTTACATTACACAAAGTAGCTTCCCTGCCCAAAGGAATCAGCAAAGAAAACTGTGGTCAACGCATTACAGAGGGAGAGGGAGAGCTAAACATTCTGCTTTTCAAACGAGGGGCACGTCGTAAACATTTAACAAGATGGATTTCTCATCTCTTCAGTGTATTTTCTGCATCCTGTATTAAGGTAATGGCTTCATTTTAACAAGATGACTTGTGTTTTCACAGTTCCACCTTCTGCTAAATGTGATGGCCCAAATCATGCACATACTACAGGCATATTAATTTCATAATTATGTATTAAAATTATACATATATAGAAATACTTTCAGTAATGAATTCTAAGTCACACACTATCAAAACCAATCACAATATTTGCTTTCTATTTTTCTTTTGTGAAAAGTTGCTTAACTGTCTGCCTCAATAGATATATTGTGTAGATCTAAGCCCCAAGATTCACAGAAAAATGCATGCTGTGTGCTTCCTTCCTTCATTTGAAAATGGGAAGGGGATTGCATCATGAACAGGCTGTTTCAATTATATTTTGATATTTTTTTGCCATTTGAAAGATAGCATGTTACAAATCATGTCAGAATATTTTTCCTACTGGACTTTTATATCTATCCAACAGTCAAAATATTATTTGTGAAGCGTGAACATTTTAATAACTATTCTTCTGGTTTTGTGAGCTAGTTGACACTGTATAATAGCAGAAAAATGAAACCGTGTTGAAGATTTATCAGAACAAAACACTGGAAATGATGAATCACAAGTAATGAAGCAGGAACTAAAGAAGAAAAAAAATGTGCAAGTTTTTGCTTGATTGAAGAAATGCTAATACATATTGGTATGTATGTTTTGACACCCTGACACATATGTGCAGATACAGCAGTATTTTATAATCAAAATAATGCAGTAAGAAAGAATCCCTGGAAACAAAATTTGAAGACCTCATTATCTGTGTGGTGTTAACCAGATCAGCGCAGGCACAGAGTGAGTGCCTGGGGTCACAGCAAGGTCAGTTTAGGAGTAAGAAATGCACACCAGGTTTGAGCATGAGTGCTATAACATATGGTTTGGAAGTGTGACCATCAAAGAAAAGGAGAAGGCAGCATATAACTTTACTGAGAAAGTTGAGGATTTGGTGGGAATTCAAAAAAAGGGGAGTTGCAATTTTTGTAAGCTGATTGCCTAACTCTAAATGACTGTTCAGCAATGAAATGGGCAGCTTTTTTTTTTCCTCCCCTGCTACTGAATATCCTTCGAAATTAAAGATCTGTGTCGAGCTACAGAGGACAGACTAGAAGGGTAAATGGCTAACCATGGGTAGGAGAATCTACTAGGGTCACATATCCAAACTAAATTAAATACATCCATCCTCTTAAACACTCAGAAGAGAAGTAGTCTAACCCTTCACTATGTTATATATTTACCATGTGCTAAGAAGGTGTGAAAGATCTAAGGGGAAAGAACTCCATTTATTAACATTTTAAATCTACTTTTATGTGACGTAACAAATGCTACTATCTTCTGAGCATGAACACATACTCTGAGCCAAAATATTATGAGAATGTCTTAATGAATTGTATGGCCATCTTCTTATTTTGAGCCCTTATTTTGAACTGGACATACACTGAACAGGACTGACAGCTTAAAACATACAAACGAAATACACAAATCAAGAAGGTATTTATCTCACTTCTGAGAAATACGACCACAAAAATGATCAGAGGGATGGAACACCTCTCCTATGAAGAAAGGCTGAGACAGCTGATGTTGTTCAGCACGGAGAAGAAAAGGTTCCGGGGACAACTTATAGCAGCCTTTCAGTACCTGAAGGGGGCCTACAAGAAAGCTAAAGAGGGACTGTTTACAAGGGCAGGGAGTGATAGGACAAGGTATAATGGCTTTAAACTGAAAGAGAGTATATTCTGACTAAATATGAGGAAGAATACAGTGAGGGTGGTGAAACAGTGGAACACACTGTCCAGAGAGGTGGTAGAAACATTCAAGGTCGGGTTGGACAGGGCCCTGAACAACCTGACTGAGTTGAAGATGTCCCTGCTTATTGTAGGGAGGTCAGACTAGATGACCTTTAAAGGTCCCTTCCAACCCAAACAATGGTTCTATGAAATGTGAAGGCCCCATCTATTGTATTTTTCCTTTCCAAATAATACACTTTCTACCACCAGCACCTCTTTTCCCTAGGACTATGACATGTACCAGGTGCACTACAGTCTATTTGTTACTCTTAGGGACATTTTTCATCTTCTGGTTTAAAACACTTCTTACACTTCTAAATAGCGCCCCTCCACCTTTTGCCAAATAAGAAAGAGTTCCATAACTTCTCTTCCATACCAAAGCAAAGAGAAAAGCAATTCTATGAGGATGGCGGAAGTGAGCTTTTTTCCCAGCAGTGCAATGCAGGAACATCAGTCATTGCTCTGGCTGCCACCGGATCAATCTAACCTCCATGAGGCACAAGCGTTCAGAAGTATCCTGTAGCTGCTGTATCTAAAACTTTATTGCTGGTTGTAAGTACTGACTAAAACTCTTAGCTGCATGAATTTATAAGAATAGCTTTCCCAAAAATTCAAAATTTATTAAAATATCACTGGTTGTAAGACTCAGATAAAATCAAACTATGATTGCTAGGGGATAGAATTACAAGGGAGCAAATGTTATTTTAATTAAAAGCCACAAAAAATGTTCTTAACTCAGGTTTTTAATCTGTGAACTGAAGACCATACCCCTCATCTTTACCATGAGATTTGAGGTATGTATACACACCATATATAACAATGCAATGTAGACAAGACAAGCTAACCTGGGTTCCAAGAGCAGTTTTTCCATGTTAGGAAAACAAACCCTAGAGTCATAGAATCATAGAATCGTTTAGCTTGGAAAAGACCTTTAAGATCATCAAGTCAAACCATTAATGTAGCTCTGACAAGTTCACCACTAAACCATGTCTCTAAGCACCACATCTACATGTCTTTTAAATACTTTCAGGGATGGTGACTTAACCACTTCCCTGGACAGCCTATTCTAATGATTGATAACCCTTTAAGCAAAGAAACTTTTCCTAATATCCAATCTAAACCTCCTCTGGCGCAACTTGAGGCCGTTTCCTCTCATCCTATTGCTTGTTACTTGGGAGGGGAGACCAGCACCCACCTCACTACAACCTCCTTTCAGATAGTTGTAGAGACCAATAAGGTCTCCCCTGAGCCTCCTCTTCTCCAGACTAAACAACCCAAGTTCCTTCAGCAGCTCTTCATAAGTCTTGTGCTCCAGACCCTTCACCAGCTTCGTTGCTCTTCTCTGGACACGCTCCAGCACCTCAACATCCTTGTAGTGAGGGGCCCAAAACTGGACACAGTACTCGAGGTGTGGCCTCACCAGAGCCAAGTACAGGGGGACAATCACTTCCCTACACCTGCTGGCCACACTATTTCTGATATGGTATCATCTCGTTTCCACAAATTAAGAAGATAACTTAGCATAAAGCTCTTCACAAATAATAGAGAGCTAATTTAGCTATATACACTTGAAAGAATGCATGGAATCATACATAAGTTGAATTGTGTTTTTTGTGACATGCTATAGGACAGGGATTTCACTTTTCAACTTCACAGGATAAGATGGCATAAAAGATGAAAAAAAACAACTCAGGCTGTTGGATTTTTGACTCATTAATTTAACTTGCAATTTTCCATTAAAATTGCAAACCACAAAGTTGTGATAACCTATTGTTATATATGAACAGATATATTCTTTTACATTTACTTGAGTGGGCTAGGTCTAAAGGATTATTTTCTTCTAATGGTCATTATGTTTATGCAGTAATGAGAATATAAAACCCACAAACTTAATAATACTACTTTCAATGTCTAGTGTCTATTGCACCGTATACTGAGGTATCTGAAAGCAATTTTACAACCAGGATCTAGGCACAAAACACCTCTACTGATGTGGAATGAGAAAAGATTTCCTATTCTACCATTGGAAATGCTGAAGTATAAAATGGCTAAGCAACACATTTTCCACAGTGATTCTTGGATTAATGTTGGTGGGTTTTTCAATGTCTGACCCTAAATTATGGCTGGAAAAGTATCAGAAAAGTAGCAAAGACTTCTGTAAGAGAAGTTTCAGGTTCTGAAAAACTTAATGAGAAAGTTCTAATGATTTCTACTAGTCAGATGAGACAAACTTTTCTACCACAAATGTGTCAATCTGTGTTCTGATGCTTTGCTGACTTCAGTATATGCAAAACAAGTTTGTTTGGATTAATACATTTATCCAGTTAATTTTTACCTCATTCCAGTTGATACTCGCTTACACATTTAATTAACCAATTTAATTTATTGTTTGTATGTACTTGCTAATGCCTACATAATCCAGATAAAACTGAGCCTTCATTGTGCTATGCACTATTCAAATTCACATTGATAGACAACCCATACAAGCTTTACATACACATTGATAATCTAAATACATACAAGATGAGAAGCGTCACAGGGACACAAAGAAGTAAGCCTTTCCCAAGACATTTAGAAAGATAGTGAAACACTTGTGAAGAAATCTTGCTTTCTACATTCCCAGTAAAGAAATCTAGTCACTTAACTATTTGGCCTTTCATTTCTTTTTCTAGTCAAATGATTTAAGGCTAGATGATTGAAAAGAGACTGTTGTACTTCAAATACATTAACAGATGGAAGAGGCAAAGTATGGAAAACTACCTTAGAACATGAGAAGTCTGCAAGCGATGCACTCAAAAGTCAAGATATGGCACAGAGTAATTTGCATGATATTGTATTCCGTTTTTATGGGAACACATACTGTTTTTCCTTTCGCTGATGAAAGAAAAAAGTATCCAATGCTTCTTTTTATGCCTGTTGTTCAAAACTCTGGCTTCTGTACTTCATACTGGCCAAGCCCTGCACTGAATAAAGATTTTACTTTCTTTCTTAGATATTCATTTGAAAAGCTCTGTTAGCTTTTAGTTTGCTTCATAAAGCTTTACACACTACCTGTAAGAAAAACCCTGTTTAACCAAGAAGTATTATGACACACCCCCCCCATTTTACTAACGAGTGACTGAAATGGAGACATCCATAGGAACTTTTAGCAAGTCACACACAAAGTCCCTGGCAAAGAAAGGGATGAAAGCCAGATGTCCATGAAACTGTGAAACCCATCTTTTACCTTGCAGTTGATCCTTATCCATTCACTGCACACTATATAACTATTTCAGTGCAAGAAGCAATAGACATCATTCTGTTTCACAAGACATCATTCAGACATGACAGAATATAAGACGCAATACTTTATGTCATTGCAATCCATTGTGCAGCTTAGACTTCTTTGACATCAAGTGTGTTCAGTGAATGAGGCACTGATCCCATAGAAGTAATATACTGTTGCTGCATAATTAAGAATGCTACTGCCATGCACATACCACAGGTGATTACATAAAATAACCCAAAGAGCTTCAGTTTTGATATTTTCTGGCTTTTTGATGATTCATTTGGGTTATGTCTAAATATTACAATGAAGCAATATGTTAGACATCCCTGAGCAGGTAAGTTTACAATTACTTGGAGCAACGCAGCCTCTGAAGCATGACACTGCACCTGGGCAATTAGCTCAGGCGTAACTTTAGTCTGAAAGCAGCTTTATTGCTTCCAGTTCCAGAGTTAGCTCAATTAGTGTCTGTTTAGGAATTGCTCCAACAGGTATTGCTCCCTCTGTGAGAGGGAGGGAATAAGAAAATACTCCTTCTTGCCAAGCCTGAAGAAGTCGGTCAGGTACTCTCACATCTCTAGACAATTTGAAAGGAATCGGGACATCCCCCAAATGCTGTCTCCTCAGCAATTCATACCCCACCATTTTCTTTTAAAGCTGAAATTACACTGAACCTTGCTGTATGTGCATATGCACATCTAGCAGAACCATGAAACACCATGTATTCAATGGAAATTTCCCGTCAGTTTATATATGCTGTCAGAGCCAGCTATAATAAAGAAACCACAAGTTATTTGCTTTAATCTTCAACAGAACACCAGGGTTTTGGCAGGAGACACTTTCATCAGAAAGTTTATAACCACCAGTTGTGGATGTTTTCAGCTAACAGGCATATGTCAAAGGTAAATACGGTTTAATTATAGCATGTGTGTTTATTCTTTACTAATGAATTTGATTTTCACTAAACATATTTAGTAATCAGGGAAAAAATATATTCCCCTAATTTGCATCATCAACTTATAATTAATTCAGTTAGCTCTCAGTCTTGTTCATTCCCTGGAAAATATTTTCCCAAACTACTCACATACATACCTTACTTTTTCAGAATAAAACACTGGAGTAAGCAGCTGACACAGAACATGCTTATTAAGCAATATAGTTTAAAACGTATTTTGCAAGGATAGACTGTCTTTTCAAATACCAGAGCTCTAACTTCTTCAGCAGTTTAGCTGCTGCTTCTCCATCTTTGAAGCTTTTACTGCTTCTAGTGCTCCAAAACTTCTCCAGCTCCACAACATCTAATTTTCTATAAAAAATAGTTATATTTAATTGTACCCTGAAAACGAGAAGATGTTATCATATGGGAAAAGAAAATGACTTCAAAAATCCGTATAAAAAACTTGAGTCTCAGATTGGAGTTTCCATACTGACTATTTACTTTCTTCATTCTGTTTCCAAAAGAAACGTATTACACTATTGCACTGGTAAAATGACAAAAACAATGCTGCATTCTGTGTCTTCTCAATTATTCTTTTGTCCCTTTATAAAGCACAAGCCAAAAAAAATCAAGGCATACAAAAATAAGGGAAACTTTCAATCAGCAAAATAATTTGCCAAAGACTACAGTGTAGTCAGATCGGTTACCACTTTTCAGAGAACTGAAGACTTCAGTAATGCTATTTAGGTTTTAACATTACTGAAAAAGCTTAATTCAATCTTTTTTTTTGGGTGGGCCAAGTGAGCTATTTTAGCAGATCTGAGTCATCTGCTCTGTGCCTTGAGCTTACTGCCCCAGTCATCGTGTATATTTTACTAAGATTTTAAAATTATAATAATTTACATCACAATTTTAGACAGGAAGGTACAATCTGGCTCATCTAATCAAGTCCCTGCTATCACAAATGAACGTGATGTATCATCCCATTCATCTACTGGTGTCTTAACTGCTTAGGTACTACTCCTCCCATCAGAAGTTGTTGTGGGTTTGCCCCAGCTAAGCACCACGCAACTGCTTGCTCACCATGCCCCTGCAAGGGGATGAGGAGGAGAATAGAAAAAAACCCTCATCGTTTGAGATAAAGACAGTTTAGTAGGATAACAAAGGAACAGAAAGATAACAATAACATCAAAAAAACCAGCCTGATGCCCAGTCTGTTTCTGAGTAGCGAATCTGGGGAGGGGTGAGCGAGTGGCTGCATGGTGCTTAGCTGCTAGGGCAAAACCATGACAGAGGTGCCTTTCATAACCTGCGAATGTAAGAAACCATCTTACTATTTCCAGGCAAAACTCGTTCAGGGCCAGTTAACAGTGTTGACACCCAGTTATAACAGCTCCTTGGTCTGCCTGGTGTTTCAAACTTCTGACGTTTTTATTTCAAAGTATCCTTCATTTTCCCAGGCTGAGCAATCCAAGTTCTTTCAGCATCATCCATTGTCCTTCCCCTGATCATCCTAGTAATGTTCCTCTGTACCTGTTTCAGTCTGAATTCTTTCCTGAACAAAAATTGATCCTCAGCAATTAGTTTTACAGATTTGTTATGGTTTGGACCCCTCTACTCCTTACAACCTTCTGAGATAAAAGTACTACATAAAAGTGGGGGGGTTTTTTAATTAATAAATCACCTTCTCTTATTTCTCTGAACAATTTCTTCGATGATACTTGCAATTCCATGTGTTATCTTTTCTGTCGGTTTCATTACTCCCCAAATGTACATTGTTCCTTGACAAATGCCGCATAAGACTCACACCTACCTTGAATGGTGCTTTCAACACAGACAGTACAAAGAGAGAAGCTGAGGAGAGGAAAATAAATAGTACTCCAAGGTGATATTTAAGGGAGCTGTAAGCTGAAGGATAAGGGCTAGCCATAGAACAATACACACAATTTATGAAAATGATCTAAAATTATGAAAATGTTGCCTGTGTACATCCCATTTACAGATTTCAGCAATCTTTTCTCCAGAGCAAAAGTACAACATCTGCAGGAACAGTAGCAGGTGGTTTGTGGGAGGAGGGCCAGGCATGGAGACTTTACAAACAGGCTGAAAATAAAAGTGGGAGGCAGTCACTTCAGTGTAGCAAAGATATTCTCTCATGTTTATTTTTATAGGTCCAGGCATCTATCCTTTTTCAGCTGGATCACAGCTGGCCTCTCTAAAACAGCTTTAAATCAATGTATCGGTTAAGAGGTTCAATGTCTTAGGGGGGCAGAGGTGCCTGAAGGTTCGAAAGCCAGGATCCACACAGCAATCCCAAAGCTGTGCAATCAAAACTCTTGCAGCACCATACACTCTCACTGACACACCTTTCCCCTAATAACCTCTGGCTTTAAAACGTTTATCCTTACACTTTCAAAGTCCAGCAAAGGATATTAGCTTCTCAGTAGACTGCCATTAAAATGTTGCATGCCACTTTGAAAACCTAAGTGGTAGAGTTTTACTGTCAATAATCAAGTTGGGTTGTTTGTTTTTTTTTCTGGTAAGATATAATTGCACTGCTCTTTGGGACACAACTCCAGTATTTCTTACATCTTCGTTAATTAAGTATTGTAAATTTACAATTTCTAATGCCACACTGTATGAAATACAGGCTGTAAAACCCTGCTGTTTCTAAATCCAGTTTGTGTCTGTTCATTCTGTCAAATGCCTGTGAGTGTCAGAACGAATCTCCGCTTTATTTGTAGGAAGAATTCATATTTTTCTGACTTGCAAATGGTGACAATCACACCTTCTGCACAGTAAGTATTTTGTCTATTTTTATACAGTTATTGGCTTTTGTTTCCCAAAAGAGGATCTGCCCAAATCAGGAGAGAGGAAAAAAAAAAAAAGGCATTCTATTTGTTTCTTTTTTATTTAATAAAAATTTAAAGCTAAAAGCTGCTTAGCCACAAGGGAAGCAACACAGAGCAGCAGTAAAACCAGTAGCCTCTATTTTTAAAGCTGTCTTTTATTTCTGTAATGCTGATGGCCAAACTTGAGCTTTAAGTAACACTTCCCCTTGTGACGAGGCTGCTTTCAACTTTTCCATTTTATTAAAAGAGCTAAATTGAGGGTATTCCGTGAGTCTAATTTGAGTTCAGTTGTTGTTGTTGTTTTTAAATAAAAAATGAAAGTCTGAAGTGGTCTAGTCATCAGGGAAGCAGTACATGAAGTTAAATTGTGGATAACCCATACTGTGCTGAGACTACAAAGCGTTTGGATAATGTTTGTGATGTGGGAAGTGTTTGATTATGGAAACACATCAGAAGTGAGAATACGTGTGGCAGTAAATAATGGGCTTTACCTCTTTGCTTTTTCAATTGTTATTTCAAAACACTTATTTTAAAAAGTCCTTAAAAGTACAGTCAAAGTTTTGCTGAAATGTGTTTGCTCTCATCTGATTGGCTTTCTTCCTCTGCTTAGAAATACTGTAAAATGTATTTTCATCCCAGCAATTTGGAACTAACCACAAAGAACTTGTTCTCCAAGCTTCATAGACACATAGATATTTCTGTACTAGAAGTATTAGTTTAGGAGGTAATAAGAAGGTGTAAGTAACAGATAGTTTTTTTATCATCCTGTAATTTCAAAATAGCTCCTTGCAACAGCAGACACTGCAATGGCTTTAAGCTTCAGCACACATACTGATTCTGAGCCAGAGGACACAAATGGATTGCAGCCTCACCGAGGATGTATTGAGAGTAACGGTAACTGTGCAGGGCAGTTATACCGATCCTGCTGAAGTTCAAGAAAAAACACATTTGAGAAATAAGCAATAACTATGAATTCTTTTACTTTTGATCACTTACCTATAATGTTTGCTTACCTTGCTTGAAACATCCGTCATCACATGTACGATGCAGGCAGTGAAAATTTTTGGTATAAGCAATTGTTTCTAATAGATGCATTTTCCTCATATATCAATTCATTGGTATCTGAAATAGCATACTAAGAAGAAGCTACAAGCATATTCTGTTAGACACAGGGGTGACACGAGTTAATTTCATTGCTGTCAGGAGATATCTTGATGGGTATATATTGTGTGTTATCATGAGTTACCACAGCTGCAAGGGATTATTTCTTCTACTAATAATGGCATAATAGAATACCATAACTTGTCACAAGATTTCAAGTCAGCTATGAAATTAACCTATTTCATCACTGAAAAAAAAAGGTCCCTACTGATTTTCTTTTTCCCTTTTTTTAATGGGACTTAGGTGCTCTTGTAAGTAGGAATTATGAAAGTTTCAAGGAACTGTGGAATGGCTTCATTTCTTGAATAAACCTTGCACGTAGTTTCTAAAACTCACCCATCATATTCTGTGTTCACAGATAATGTGAACCACATCACAATTTTATAGAAAATTAACAATTAATGTCTTAAGCCCATAGCAACTAAAGGAGTAAAATCTATCCTCTGGCCTTTGTCCCATTCACACACGGTAAACGGTAACGTACATGTTTCTTGCAGCATCCCCTGGAAGCCATCAAACTCAACACTGAAGAACAGCTAAGCAGTCTTGACAACAGCATGCCAGGCCCTAATTTGTATTCTTCATTCCCCTTCAGGATGCAATTGAACAAGATAAAAATGCATCAACAAAGTAGCTTATTCTTAGAGAACAAGTTGCTTTTCACTCCTGGGTGAATTTTAAACTCATTTAGAGAACTGAATCAGCTCCACAAAGAACCAGAGGTGTGCTACAGTATGCACCAGGGAGGCCCTAGAAGGTACCTGAGGGATGGAGAGAGCACAACCACCTCCTCCAGTGTCAGCAAGCCATTAGGCTGGGCCAGCTCAGCTTGTCTAATCAAGGTCCGTTTAAAATACAAGTAATTTTTGAAGTTAGATGGGCCCAAATTGCTGCAGGCCAACAGGTGAGAAACTGAAAGAGCTCTGTATGTAGCCACAGCTAAAAGGTGCAACACTGAAATTCCAGCATTGAAGAGGCACATCAGAGATTACTGCGGTGAAGTCCTCAAGTCAAAGCGATATTCGAAAACCACTTAAGAATAACTACTGCTGACCGTTTAAAAGTACCCAGGCATTTAAAGACATTTAAACAGTTGGTCTTACTCGGAAAAGCAAGTTGAAAATACTGACCTTAACAGAGAAATCACTTATTCATCTCCTCCTAAGGTTTTTCAAGTAATATGGAAGCGATAGCTCTGTTTTATCTGGTTTGAACTATAGTTCCACTTTCACCATGGCTGTGACTGTACAGTTCAAATCAGATCCAAAAGCGGTGTTTACAACATATTCCTGAATTGCTCTAACAATGTAGCGTGTATATCAAATAGCAGGAACAGAATATCTTGCATAAGACCACATTGAGGCAAAAGAGCAATCATCAGCTACTACCCTCTGGTTCTTCCCTGAGAGAAAAGAATAGCTCACTCAAGTGCCTCTCAATAATTCTTGCCAGGGTTTCTAGCGAGGTCAACAAAGCTTCATGGTCAATGGCTAGTGAGAGAGTGAAAGGATTAGCAAAAGCATTTAATTTTTCTCCATTGATGACAGCAGATCACTGAGCAATAAGATTTCCTTTCTTATTATCAGGGTCACGTAGAAGAACTGTTCCTGCTGAAGTTGCAGGAATTAAACTTATAAAATACGCTTTGCAAAATTTAGGGGAGAAGTTAGATTTGATTTTAATTGTTTAGCAAACCCCAAGAGCTATAGTTCATAAATTAAAAGGTTTTGTGAGCACAAACATTAATTGAGTTATATGTGCTTTCTGAAATGTACTGTCAGTTGGTTCTTGAAAAGATTAATGTTCTTGTGATTCCTTTGTATGCATGTCTGAATTCTCCACTCGTCCCTGTGGGTTCTGTTTAGTGGCATTTAGGTTCTCTGATGGAGCAGATGACTTTTTACAGCTGACAGTGTTGTAACAGGGATCAGGAAAAAGCTTATTCCTCTGACCCGCCCCCCCCCCACGTCTGGAAGAGGAACTAAAAACACGGATATGGGTAGAACATGCTATTTAATGTTTTCATTCTGTTGATAAAATCAGGCTTATTTTCTCTGATGAGAGAGGGCTAAGCTTTGCCAGAATCTTCCTAAAGCCTGCTGAAGGCACAGATCTCCCTGCTGGATTTTGTTTTCTTTCTTAGTTTTACAGATAGAATAATACTGATTTTCTTTTTCCCTGGCAGAGGCAGGGAAATGTTGCTTAGGAAGGTGGTGGTGGGGAACACACACCTGATCTGTTTTCTTTTTCGCATCCCTCCATTTATAACCCAGGGCTTGCTCCAAAATCATCAAAGGAGTTCTCCCCTACCCCTTCCCTTTGTTACCGAAAGACATTTCTGTCTTAATAACATTGCTCTATCCCCTGCCTCTTCACCAGAAGTTGTACTCAGAACTTTCCATATTTTAATGATATTTCTATATTAACAATCTGGGAATTATAAATGTTTTATGGGTTTCTCTGGCCAGGTCTGTGGAGGGAGCATCAACAGTAACTTTGTTTAGAAAAACCTCAGGAGACAGGCTGAATGATGCTCTTTTTAAGACTTGAGGGAAGTCTGAGCCATCATGAAAACTTGCTTGGTTATTTTAGCAAAAAGAACAGCACCTCTTCCCTTAAAATTCCCCTATCTTCCTTATCCTTCCTATTCAAAAGCTGCCTACTGACAATTCCTTTATAAAATGCATTTTGTGTTTTAAATTTATAATTAAAATGTACTAAATTTTCTTGTGTTTGCTTAAAGGCTGCAAAGTATACTATCACAGCTAATATTTGGTCATTTGATTTGCTTTTATTTTCACTGAAAACTTGACAGAAATTTTTGTCCTGATTTTACTGACAGGGAATATAAGTAGGAACAAGTCAACATTCCAAGGACGTCTCCTAAGTAACTTACTGGAGCTGAACATCTTTAGCTGGGCTCCCAAAAGTGAAGGACCTCAGATAGGTCAGTACAAGAATTTGGGTTAAGAATTGTGGTCTGCATAGTCTCCAAGCACTCAGTTGAACTGTGCTGGAAGCCAGACTTCCCTGGGCTCTGCCTTCGGTGTTCAAATCGCGAGATAATCTTCTTCTCTAAACAGATAAATTACAACAAGAGGGAGCAAGATCAACCTCTAAAAATCCTAGGAGAAGTGAAGAAATGGGCCCTCCTGTGAGGAGCAAGAAAACTAATTATATAGGAAGAAAGCTACCAGCTGCCTAATAGCAAAATTTAATAGAAAAAAGTACAAAGGCCTCTCTTACCCATCAATATGTGTTTAGTCACAAAACAAAATGTAGCAGTGGGTTAGCTGCCAGTGCTGGGCAGTACCCAGAAGCATTGGGTATGCGTCTCCGTGTTTCTACTCAATGGACTTACACCATGTAAAGAAGGCCCTTAGATTTGTGCTGTTTGCCAAGTGTTTGAGTGCCTTACCTTCCGCAGAAACCAATCAATTTTATGAAAGCAAGACATCCGACATAGCAAGAAACCTAATAACTGAACATTACCCTTTTCACTGGTCATAACAGAATTCCCCAAACCTTAGAGTTAAATTGAAATATACGTATGTCCCAACATGTAGTTTCTCAAAGAGTTTAAGATGGTTAATATTGATGCTTAAGCACAAGGGTCCCAGTCAGTAACTGAGACCACACCATTTTAAAAGGCAAATTTTAATTATTACTGGAGGGTAAATATAATTTATTGTTACCATTGGTGCTCTTAGAAGCCATTTCATTAAATTCCAGGTATCAACAACAAAATGAGTAACGACCTAATTAAATATAGTACAACACAAACTCTCACTGGGGCCTGAGTCTTGTGAGACAGACAAGACCGGAGAGCAGAGCAAGCAAAGGAGTCCCTGACAGCTGCCACAAGATCATAAGGACCTGTCCATTCAGAGCCATCAAGAAACTCAATACTATTTTGTAAAGCGAATTAGGCAAACCACATAAACTCTCCTTTTAGACATGCTCTTTCATAATTAAAGTTTCTTTGCTCCACTAAGGTTTAATATGTTTTTATTGTTTTAATTCTCAATGTGAATGTCCAAAGAGAGCTTACATATAGTTGCACTGATTTATTTTAATGATGCATCTTTAGTTGAACTCAGATCCTGAATGTCCTTCCCTCTCACCCTAAAAAGCTTTAAATAAGCAAAAACTTTAAATTGCAGTTTGACAAGGGCAAGAAGCAGCTTTTGGCAGCTGTCCTGGTTTCAGCTGAGAGAGAGTTAATTTTCTTCATAGCAGCCAGTACGGGGCTGTGTTTTGGGTTTGTGCTGGAAGCAGCGCTGATAGTG
>VWZZ01006342.1:375512-416319 GCA_013399095.1 Psophia crepitans | reverse complement strand
GCTGGCGGGGCCGCTCTGTGGCGGAGGGACGGCGGGGCGATGTTCCTGACCGCGGCAGGCCTCAGGGCACCGCGCTCGGTTCCGAGTAGGCCGTCGTTCGCACGTACTGAGCGCTGAAGTGGAATTGCTTGTCTCAGCTGGGGTTTTTAGGAGGAGGGGGCGTCCCTAAGTCGGTTACCTGGATCTGCCCACCCCCCGGGTGAAGTTTTGGCTGCGTTAGGGCGTGACTGAACCAAGCGACTGTGCTAGTGGCTATACTGCAAATGCGTTTAAAAAGAAAGAGTTGTTAAAACTGTTACTGTAGCTCCTGTTGGCAGCTGGGTTGCCTGGTCTTACTGTCCCAAAGTTTTTGCAGTTAGATTAGTGCATAGAAGCAGTCCGTTTCAGACCACGGATCCTTTTTGTGTACGTCTTTGGCACGGGCAGATTGAAAGGTTCTTGCACTCTTTCTTCTGATAGTGTCAACTTGATTTACCTGATTCTGATTGTATTTAATATTTCTCTTATAATAGTTAAGTGACCACGTAGACATGAAACAGATTCTGCTCTGACAGTTTGTTCCACACCTCTTGTGTGGGAAAGAAGCGTAGCAAGTGGTTAATACCCTTGTCTGGAAACAAGGAGAACATGGGATCGTTTTTCTCCTTTACCACAGACTTGTGATTATCACCTTGAGCCAAACTCCTGACACAACTAATGGTTTGTTGATTTGGGTCTAAATTCTGTTGATACTGTTAAGTCAGAAATAAAATACGGTGTAGTGTTTTAAGGATCAAGATAGAGGAACTCAAGTTAGTTGGCCTGAATGAGCATATCTTGTGTAACTTAGCCACAAATCATTTGTACCTACCTAATTGATTAAGTCACAGGTCTGACCTTGCTGCTGTGCACTTAAAAACAAACAAACAAACAAAGGTTTCTGTTTAAGTTGAAATGTTGATGCTAAGTCATGAAAATATCGTAAATTCAGACTCCACTTGACGCCTCAGACTCATCTGAACTATTTTGGTGTGTACTTAGGTGTTCTGGGACAGACTGAAAAAGCCAATTATTGACATTAATTGTTGTCGTCTCTTGTGATGCTCTCAACATGAGTGACAGATGCCGCATTAAGCGTATTGGATTCAAGCAAAACATACTCATGTACCTGGTATGTTTTGCAGGAGATAATCATTACTGACAGATGGCTCTCAGTGAGGAATGGCTTCTTTTAGTTCGAATTGTTGGAAAAGATGGAAAGGATTGAATTCAAGAAGTCATAGTAATGAGACAACCCCATCCTGAAAGTTATTATGTGAAAATGATAAATGAAGAAGCATTAATATTACAGAGAGCTGTGACATTAATGGGAGTTGCGTTCAGCCCTATGGAGATAACATACTGGCTTCCAGCTGATGCTTTGAAGTTAGGTAACCAGGTAATACCTTAAAGATCAAGGAAGCCCCACAAAAGCATTCCTTGTAAAACAGAAATGTTTTGATTTATTGGGGAGATCTTGCAGCATATAGAAGCCAGGTTGTACATGACTCTCGGCTGAGTCCCCTGCAGCAAGGCAAAAGCTCACATTATGTTTTTTGGGAAGGTAGGGATGAGTAATTACCTTTTCTTCCTCAGCCTTTGAAGTGAAAACTTACAGAGCAGAGAGACTGGTGATCAAGGAGCAAGAATATGATGAAAATGTGAAACTTGTATTGGACAGTTCCATAAAGTTAGAAAGTTCCTGAAGTAAAAGGACTCTGGGCCTTGCAATGATGAGCCGATGAGCTGTGTCTCAGCTGCGGAGTTAGCTTAAAGCTGGAATTGCCTTTTTTTAACCCCCTCCCAGCCCTCAGCTGGAAAATGTCAGACTAATAAACACGAAGCTTGTTATGGTAGGGTTGGCAACCATAAATGAAAGGGTAGGGGGGAAAGGTATTGCTCATACAGTGTTGGCACTTGATATCCCCACAGGGGCTTGATGGTGGTTAAAAAAAAAACCCACACCAAAAAAACAAAGCGCAAACTAATGGATTGGTTATAGCAGAATGAAAATCGAAATACGTGATGTTTTGCTAAGCTTTGTGGGAGTAGGAAGAATTGTGTCAATAGTTGGATCTAAAATTGCATTTATATCACTGTATTTACAACAGATAACCAGATAACTGCATTTTAACATGCTCAAGCTTTTTGAGAGATTGCTTTAGGTCAAATATTATTTTTTAATGTTCTGCAGAAGACTTAGTAAGGATGGCCAGTTTCCGAAGTAGATATATGAATGGCCCAAATGTTGCCGTTGTGCAAACCTTTGTATTGTGATACAAAGCCAGCGTGTCTGCTGGCTTAAATAAGATATTTATAAAGCATCCCAATGACCCCCATAGTATTTACGAGAGGAAGTCCTCCTGCAGATCTGGGGAAATACTCTTTCCTGGAGTGGCAAATTTGAACCTTTGCCATCTTGAACACGAGCATGGAGATAGCCTTACGGTTACTGTACTGCCTCTTTTAGTAAAATCGTACCTGTCTGGCAAGTCAGATGTTAAAAGTGAGAAATTCTGGCATATAATCCTACACAATACAAATTGCTCTGAATATTTAGGCAGTCAGAGCAACAAAATGTATTGTTTTGCTTATATTTGTCCAGGGGACTAGAAACAAAGCTCAGCCTCAGCTGCCTGGCAGCCAGCGCTCCAGGCTGCAAATCCTTCAGGTTGCTTCTGGAAAAAGTACTGTACAGATGAAAATGGCAGTTTCTCTAGCTTGCAGTCATTAATAATTCCCTATCCAGTGGGCGGTTAGGCCTGTAGTAATCTTCATGTGGACTACCACCTTCTCTTTGGAGGTTTCACTGTGCTGTTGCGGAATGTGCAAGCTGACTGCTCTCTAGCCATGCCGTCCTCGCTGGTGTCTGCTCATTAATATGGGACCTGCTTGGTCTCCTGTTACAAGGTGCTCTAGCTTCTCCTGTCTTCTAGGCAGAGTTAAATTGCAGTCCACAGCCACGTGACGTTCACCTCGGCTGTTTTCTCCTCCCGTGTTGCGACGTGTTAGCGTTGGCAACGTACTGTAATGCGGCACCAAGGTAGCTCTTACAGAGTCCTTTGTATCCACCGTACATCTGGGTAGCTGCACTTGGGGCCATCCATGTGCGTGGCGTGTTGCCAGGGCAGTCTGGTTAGGCTTGTCAAGGATACTAATGCCAAGCAGCAAGGAATTTGGGATAATGAATCTAGTCTGCGTAACACCAGATGCAATGTGTGGCCTTTATTGCAAATTTATTCTGTTTTCATTTGCTTAACCTTTATGTTGCCATTTCTGCTCATGCCAAAAAAAACCCAGTCTCTGAACACAGAAAACCTCAAAATTCAATCACTTGGAAACCGCCACTCAAATTAATTGTGATACAGTAAGCATGTCAGGAAAGAGAAGCAAAACACTTGGATAGTCAGTGTCTGCTGGGAATATCAAGTCTTCAGATGACTGAATCATGAAATGCCAGAAAATAACCACGGCCAGATTAGAGTACGATATTAGTTACTTGCTGGCACTTGGCCAAGCAATCTGCTCAAACTCTCTACCCAAAAAGCCCCCTAAGAAACCACGTACTATGGCAGATGTTGATTCTTAGCACTTTTGTTTCTTTTATCCCTTCATCGGCTTTTGTCTGCATTTTTAAAATTATTTGGTCTTGCTGAAGAGCTGGCTTGATCCTCAGTTAGGAATGGGCCAGAGGGTGCCAGGAAGCAGGTATAAGGCTGCAGGAAGCTGGATAAGTCGGTAGTGATTGGACTATTTAGGGACTGGTTCTGCCTCTCATAAAGGTTGCGCTTTATTCTGATCTTAAATTTTAGTCAGCTCTTGGACCGAGCTGTGGCTACAGAATGGATCAGAGGGAAGAAGTGTTTTGCACGGACTTTAGTGCTGCTTAAAGTTTTGGGAAATGTCCAAACATGAGGAAAAACACAGGCTATTCTTTTTCAAGTCAGTTCAGTTACTCTTTACCTACTATTGGATTATGTGCATGCAGTTCTAACAAGGTTTTTGAATTGATTCATTGTTTCTGGTTGCTACTTAGTTTCAAGAGCTTAAAAGAGATTGGAAATGAAAATGGCTTTGAGATTTCCCTGGTTCTTGCCAGCATAGAGCTGCTTAGTCAGGAGCAGGAGGGGGAGTGCCTCTAGGGGAGATGCCATGTATGATCAGCTCTGGACACTTGCAGGTCCAGAGCAGCGCAGAAGCCTGAGCAATAGACACAAAAGGAAACGCTGCTTTAGCAGCTGAGAGGCATTTTAAAACCAATGCAGTATCTTCCCCCCCCCCAGTAATTAGGACTCTGCTTTAGGGAAGCTTTTTTTTTCCCCCACCACTAAATGCGGTTTATTCTATGTTGACTGCAGCTGAACTGGAACTTGTCTAAAGAATTGGAACAGGCGGCTACTTGAACAAACGTCACTGAATTCACATGTTGGCCAGAATGTTTAATAAATGGAGATTACTTGTTTCTTTTAGGGCCTAAACCTTTCTTAACTGCATAAATCAGCAGAGGCTTATTTTAAGTACACAAACTTGTCTGTTTTTTTCATGGCTTACAAATTGACTTGCATACAGCAAAAATATGTTTTGGATCCAGACGTAGGGGAAGGAACATATGTTTTCTGTAGCACATGAAGGCATACACTAATTTAATGTGAAATGATGAAAGGGAAATGGAAGCTATGCTTTCCTGCAACTTCATCAGGACCGTCTTGGCTAGGCTTGAAAAACAACTTTTAACAAGTCTTGCAACTGTTTTATAACTGATTGCTCTGTTGAATACGATTTAACTCTCCTCTCTTTCTCCTTTCATCAGAAAAATGAGCGGTGGGTTGGCACCAAGCAAAAGCACGGTGTATGTGTCCAATCTACCCTTTGCTTTGACAAACAACGATCTATACAGGGTAAGTTTTTAAGAGCTGAATTGTGCAGATTAAACTTGTTGACAATCATTTTGAGTATAAATAAAATACTGATATGTATCTCTTAGAAAAGTTTGTCTTGATAAATTTATGACTAATGAAATGCAGTTGCCTATTGATGAATCTTTTTATTTTGTTTTATATTTCAGATATTTTCGAAATATGGGAAAGTTGTCAAGTAAGTGACCTGATATGGCCAGCTATTTTTGTAGCTTTCATTTTAAATATTTAATGTCTTGGCTTCACTTGGAATTCTTGTGCTTTTTATAATTCAAGTATGAATGTGGAACTGTGTGGAAGTCCTGTTCATTTTTAATAAAGTATAAATTTTTTTAACAACTGGAAGTTCTTGCAGTTACATGCATAATGTCAGAGTATTCGTGTTGGCGACAGGTTTTGCTAACCGCTTCTGAAGAGCAAGTAGAATGTTGTTATATACCAGTGGTCTTTTCTCTGACATAGTTGAAACAATATTTTTCTAGTAGGTGTTGTTCCCCTTCCCCTGGCACTACCTGGGACACAAATGGACAAGTGTAAAAGTGGGAACTTCTACTTACATGAAGTAGATGTCACAATTCCCACAAGCAGTTTCCACAATTGCAATCTACAGTTCATCTATTTGTGGTTGTAGAGGGACTTGTTTTTATGACTGCTTAGTATTATATTTAAGATCAGGTGTAAGGCTGCATAGTAACAGCTTTTACGATGTGGGGTATTCATGAACAGTGCTTGCGAGTACCTACCTCTATGTTCAAATGATAGAAATAAATGCCACAGTAAGGAACTTGCTTTCTTGTTTCTTTGTTTTTTAACTGGTCACAATAACAAGATTCAAGACTTCAGTTTTAAACCCTGCACCAGCAAATACGTACATTCTAGTGGCTGCTGTAATAATCTGTGAGATACAGAGCTAAATTCAAAGTTTCTGAAGTCTCAGGAGTGTGTGTCGGTTGACAAATAGCAGAAAAAGCCAAACTACAACTTTAGAAAAACATATTTTTTAAATTGACCGAGAGGAAAACCCCAGTGTGGAGCACTGGCAGGCATGCAGTGACCGATATAACTGGGCAGCTACAGTCTTTACTGTTTCCAGGGTGGGGTGTATGACCTGGTTTCGTTGATTGCAAAATTACAAATTAAGAAAAATCCCGAGTAAAGGTCGTAGTAATGCTGGTGTTTAATGTCCATTGAGGGAATGGCTCTCTGTAAACTTGACACTTCTGACATCCCCACTCTCATTTGGTAATGTACCTATACTCTGTGTGTTTGGGAGTAGGTGTCTCCTACTTGTCTTGGCTTTTGAACTTGTTCGATAAGAGGATAAGAATTGTATGAAGTATTGGCTGTATTATGCATTGCTTGTGTTAAAGGTGTCATAGCAGCATTCTCTTTTTTTTTTTCCTGTATTAATAGTTTCTAGTGTTTAATTGCTTTTTCTGACTGTCACAGACAACAGAAATGGTGCTTTCAGATGCCTATGTAGAAATCCTGTGCTGCATCCTGTGTGAAAGTAGCTATTTAGAACTCGAAATTCTATCTGTGCAGTTACTGTTTCCCCCGTTTACATATTGTTTTGCAAAAAATTCACTTATTGATACCTAATTTTCCCTGACACTTTGCCTAGTCTTTGCCAGAAGTTAAACCAAATGTAAAGAGTCATAGAATACCATGTGTAAAATACTACCATGATTTATTTTCTAGCAAAATTTGTTTCCTGTTTGCCCCTTTCCAAGCTGACCTTACTGGAAACAGTGCAGATACTGTGGGATTCTACTGGTGTTTCCGTTTTGCTGTGAAACTGAGGCTAACGAGCAGCAGCTTTCCTGTTTGTAACTAGTTGTTAATTCGCAACAATAATCTTTTCAAGTATTAGCTTGCTTTCTGTAGAGTCTTTGTTCAGGGACTTTAAAACACTTTGAGATGATATCACAAAGCTTTCTGCAGTCAGCTGTAACTTAACTAAATAAGTTAATAGATCTTTTTTTTGAAGTGTGTCTTGACTCAGCAAATCATGCTGACTTCCCTTCCATACTGCATTTCTCACCCCAGTATATCCTGGCTGTTATGATTTCAGCTCAGCTTGTTCAGTGAGACCTCAGACTTTCTCAGGCTCCAGGAAGCTGCTGACTCTTTAAAGATTTGTGACACTTGTTTCTTTCTATGTTTGTGTTATTAACTGGTACGTTCGATATCCCAGTTAGAAGCCTGACAGTCATATTAGGCTTCTGTTGGAACTCTTGGAAAAGTAACTTGGCAAAAGAATTCATACAATTGTTCTAAAGTCAGTTTTATTGACAGTTGAACTCAGTGCATTCAATTAGGCACATCCTTGTCCAAGAGGCTTTGGTAGAAAAACTGTTCTAAGCTCTGTCTTTCTGTACATGTATTTGGGGGAAAATTCATCTTTTTTTACTGAGCTTTTATTTTATACACTTTTTACTATGTAGGTCATCTGTTACTTACACAGATTCTCTGGTAGGCCTTCTGCATTGAAGTGGGGTTTGTTTGGGTTTGTGTGTTTTGGGTTTTTTTTTAAAAATGTCCTATTACTTCTTACAATTTTGACTTGCCTTATGACTGAAACTTGTTTTGCCCATGGTGGACACAGGGAGGAGTTTTTTCCCTACTTTCTAACGTGTACTTTTATTTCTATGTCTATGCAGACTGGCATCCTGTTTCCCACTGGGTTCTTTTCAGGGCTAAAAACAATTGGCCTTAAGATTGAAAGAACTGAGGTGGTGTGGGTTCCCTCCTGATTCACCTTTTGTCATTCTTGTAAATCTTTTTCTTTGTCTGTTGTCTTTACTGGGGCTAAATCTTTCGTGAATTTCTCAACGTGCTACTGGAGCTGTTGATTTCAAAGTTAGACTGAAGATTTACCTTTGTATGTCATGAAACATGGCACATGCATCCGTCACCTGCTTGGATATTAGTTGGAGATATTTGTAGAACAATACTGTGTATACTTACTCTTTCCTATCATGAAACTGTTTAGCTGGTTAGTCCTATGCAAACACAGAATTCTCAGTTTGGTTGCAGTTCAATACACTGTGTCTTTCAGCAATGATAGCAATGGTCAAGATTACTCCCTAATTTTACTGTCACCTCTTGTATGCATAGTTCCTTCCAGTTACACTGTCTACAAATCTAAAGAGTATGTTCTCTGTTCTTCAAGTCATCCAAAGGAATAAAGAATATTACTGGATCCAGAAAGACCCCACATACTTTTTTTTTTTTTTATATCATCTCCACTATACCTGTAAGCACGTGGCCAGGTTAGCTGTTCATTTGAATTTCTGTTTAGTGAGCCTTTCTGTTGTTAAATGTACTTTTTCCTTTTTTACTACATAACAAAGCTAAGATCTCACTGAGATCTTTAAGGAAAAAATATCTGTGAAGTAATTTTAGTGTATCAACAATGTGGTTATATGTTTTCAGAGTTACTATTATGAAAGACAAAGACACCAGGAAAAGCAAAGGAGTTGCCTTTATTTTGTTTTTGGATAAAGAATCTGCACAAAACTGTTCTCGGGCGCTTAATAACAAACAGGTAAATTGTGGGGAGTTGTTATGGCAGGAGGGTTGGGTTTACAGTCCCAAAATATTTACCTTTTTTTTTTTTTTTTCCCAATTTGCTGTAGTTGTTTGGAAGAGTAATAAAAGCAAGTATTGCCATTGATAATGGAAGAGCAGCAGAATTCATTCGCAGGCGTAACTACTTTGATAAGTCTAAGTGTTACGAATGTGGGGTGAGTAAAAGAGAAAATGAACTAATATCTTTTGCCTCTTAGCTTGTTTCTTCAATTTGGACATTGCTAATGCTGCCCGTGATGTTAAATGAATTTTTTTCTGTTGATGTTATCAACTTGCATAGCAGCTGTACCATTTTCAAGAACTATAGTACCCCTTTTGTCTTTTTATTTGGGATTTTTGGAGGTTGAGGAAAATATGTACCTGTAGTTGCTGCTTAACATGCTGGAGGACAGACAGATCTGAGTATCAGTATGATGCTGTTTGAGAAGCAAAGATTAGGAGTTTTCCTTCAAAATACCTGCTTCTGCAGGAAGTTCATTATGTAGTTGGCAGCAAAATATTTATTGGAAACAACTGTGTTTAAACAGAAGCGTAATTTAGGTTTTAAGCAATTCCTCACTTTCCCTGAACATAACAACATAGGAGACTGAGATTCAGATAGTATTTAATGTCAAATACAGGCTTGGTTTATATTCATGATACTTCTTGGAGTGAAAATGTTGACTCACTCCTGTTTCTTAAACTGTTAATGCTGAGGTTTATATTTTGTCTTGAACATAAACCACTCTGTAGTGTATTCAGCTATTGCAGCAGCCAAAGAAAATCTACTTTCCTCATAGCTTGTTCTCAATTTGCAGTTAAACATGCATATCACCACCAATCTCTTCGTTTCCATGGCAAGCTTATAGAGAAGAGTTTGTCTTCTGTGTGCTAATTCAGCATTCCATTTATCTTACTAATTGCTTCCATTTTTTTCCCTGTGAACTGTCTTACATTAACTTTCCTCATGATATGTTTCAACATATAGTTGCTTGTAGTGGTTTCTATTAAGCAATATTTCTTTTTCTCCAAGGAAGCAGGACATTTAAGTTATGCTTGTCCTAAAAATATGCTAGGAGAGCGGGAGCCACCGAAAAAAAAAGAAAAGAAGAAGAGAAAGAAAATAGTTGAGCCAGAAGAAATGTATGTATATTTATTTACATGTTACTACTACTTTTAGGTAGCTTTTTCATTCTGAACACTTCAAATAAAGATCTATATGTTTTTCTCTCTCCGCACAATTAAGTGAGGAAGAAGAAGAAAGTGAAGAGGAAGGAGAAGACCCTGCTCTAGACAGCCTCAGCCAAGCCATAGCTGTTCAGGTACAAAACTGAGGCATTGCATATTTATTATTTTTTATTATTTAACTGTAGCTCTACTACGATACACCCGTAGGTCTGTCCACTCTGCTGCAGCACTTGGAGCACTCTTGCCTGGCAGTAGTTGGTGACTAGTTGGTTTCTTCATATTGCAGGCATGTTCAGTCAGGTTTTCTTGTTTGGTTGGGTTTTGGAGGGTTGTTAGGGTTTTAGGTTTTCTGCGGGTTTTTTACTGTTTAACTATTGCTGTGTTTGTGCATTGCAGTTTTTATTTCCTTCAGACTTCTTTACTGCTTTGTTTCCTGTCATCTCTGCTGTGATACTCTATTAGGTTTTTGGTCCACAGTTCTCTCTCTACTCTGTTAACTGAGCAGCCAGAAAAATCATCATGTGTAAGTGACGTACAGCCTCTGCCCTCACTCACTAGAACATCCTTGAACAACATCTATTTCTGGAGCACTTCTTTGCCTGATACAGTCCATCACAGTCTCTAACAGTCCTCTTTTCTCAAAACATATTTAATGCATCTTTTGTTAGGTAGATAGAAAGTAATATAGCTGTCAGGCTGTCTTCCTTAATACTTCTTCACAGGCTTTTGCTTCACTACACAGAGCAAGCCTGACCTGACCTTCAAGTTTCTTGGCTCCCTAGTCCTCAGCTGTTTCCTGTGTGCCCCTGTCCCGACAAAAAAGACCCTCAAGAGTTTTTAAGATAACTTTGCTCTGAATATGACTGTAATGAGTACAAAACTTTTATGTGATGTAGTCCAAAAATGTCATGCAAATATGCAAAACTACCCCACCCCCAGAAAACTGCACGATTGGAAGTAAAACCTATAAATGTGAACAAGTCAGGAAACATTCCCATTTCTGTCCCCATCCAAAGATTTTTTAACTGTGATAACCTGTAGAAGTTAGCAGTAAAAATAGGAAGCATGTATTTAAACCTTCAATTGAATAACCTTTACGTCCCTGAAAACATTAATTCCCTGAATGAATGACTGCAAAAGATGACTGAAGAATTGTTAGTGGAACAAAGCTGGTTGAATAATGTCAATTTAAAATGCTCATTCTCTGCTTCACGTCTCAGCTGCTCTGTAGTTCTCTGAGTTTTCTGTATGCAAAGTTCTTGTCTTTGAAAATTGAGGGTCCTCCATGTAGCCTGGATTGGTGCAGACTTACTGTTTGCATGTGAGAACTACTTTCAGAAAAGTTTTTTCTAGCGCATTCATCGCACAGTTTATCTGGAAATGGAGATCAACTCTTTGAATTCTTTAACTTATTATTAATATGCATTGAATAATTCAATGAGCATTATTATTTGTAATGCATCTTAATTTTTCTTAATCCTAGCCAATACTTTTCCTTCTTTCATTGTAGCAAGCCAAAATTGAGGAAGAACAGCAAAGATGGACACAGACTGCAGGGGAATGTTCAATTTCAGATGATTCAAAACGTCCACGGATTAAGAAAAGTGCTTATTTCAGTGATGAGGAAGAACTTAGTGATTGAAATAGTACTGGTTTATATGCACATATAATATATATATAGTGTACATTTTGTAAAGTGCTACCAAGTTTTCTGCAATACAGGTTTGTCTTGGTGTTGAAGACACTGAAAATCATGTTGTTGTACCCTGCCCCCCAAACTTCCCATCTTTTGATATCTTTCTCTCAAAACTTCACCTTTCAAGACAGCTTCTTAAGAAAATTATGTGTTTCTATACTTAAATCCAGAAAAATATCTGGCTGATTGCTTCTTGCAGTTAGTATTTAGACCCAAACTCTGGGAGTGAAATCTTTCATAAGAGAATTTCCCAAGATTATTTTCCTAGGAGTTCCTCCACTGGTGCTTTATGTATTGGTCTGTTTATTGTCTGTTTGGAAGCAGAGCTTTAGTAGGACTTTGGTAGTGTATGAATCTTGTACTAGTTTGTGTAGGGTTGAATTTCAGCCTTAAGCATTGTACTAGTCTTTTAACTCTTCATGCAGTAATATAATAAATTACTGTCGCATCAGCTTGGTCTGTAAAATTATTTTAGGCTGAACAATGCTTCTATCTGTTTTCCAGAAGGATATTAAGATACTGATCTTCTGTCTTATGCAGAGTTTTAGTAACTTTCTGTACAATTCATAGTATTATATAGCCTGTATACAATATAGGCTTCACAGGACATGCAAGTTGTAAGTGATGTGGTGATTAGTTCAGTCTTGAAACATAATATTTTTTTAAGAGTGATAGCTCTGTTGCTCTTGAACTAAAATGAGAATAGCTGTATGTTTTAGAAATGGGAATGTGCATATGTTTTAATATGCTCTAATTTGATATTGAAATTCTATTGCTGTGTTAAGGGCTTATACTGCACTCGTTTCTTCTGACTGCAGTTTGGCTGCCTAACATGGTATCTGTGGCTTATGCACAGGGTTATAAACATATCTGACATGGATTAACAGTCCTGTTTTCTGAGGCATCTGAACCTGCTGGCAAAATCCAAAAGGCACAAAGTTTCCTACATGTTTAAAAATCAGCTTTCATTTATACTTGGAACTGTCATGGTCTCCAGGCAAATTGTGTTGGCACCTATTTTGCACCTAAAACTGTTCAAGTCATTTAAATAGCACCATCCTTAAACCTCTGTAGAGTTCTAGTCATGTCCTCCTAAAAAGCCTCACAGATGTATTAGGAGGACAGTACAAAGCCCTGGAGCAGTGATCACTCCCAAAAGCACAGACAGGTGGTGATGTGGTAACCCTTTTCTATGGGCCACTTTGTGTAGTCAAACTTTGCATTTTTAGGAGGCGCAATATAAAACATTTTCACACTTGGAAGAGGAGACCAGCTGGCTTCTGTTTCTATTTTCAGCTCTTCCTGTTGCTCATCAGGAGTTGGTTTTCTTCCAAATATAAAAAATGTAAATCCAAATATACCATTATGTATTGTTAATTAATACAAATTTACATTCAAATATATAACTAGGTGCAAAGCAAAGACACTCACACACGCCCCCTCTAAGCTAGTATAAAGCAGTCGCATTCAGAAGGTCATTCTGGGGTCTTCTGTTGCTGCTTTCATAAGAATTCAGAAGCAAGAATAAGGTACTAAAGTAAAAGATTTTTCTGTATAAACCCCTCAAGCCACAGAATGGGGAGAAATACTGAGCTTTATACATAGGAAGGTCTTGGACTTGCTAATCCAAAGGATGTAAGACTGACTTTGTGACTGTCTGCTGAAAGTACTGTATATTGAACCTGAAGCGTCCTGTACTGAATTTTGGAAAGATCTCTTGATGTTGAATAGCCGAGTGCTAAAGTGCCAGGTGTAACTTGGTGTAAGTAAATGCAAATCACTGTACATCATGTGTGTAATAATGAAGACCAAGGAGTTCTAAACTCTGCTAAGGAAGAAAATCTTGCTGCCGGCATGTGTCTCTGCAAATGCGAGGTTACTGCTCAATGGCAGTAACAAAAAAAAAAACAACGCAAACCAAACAAAAATATTATCCCTCTACTTAAAATGGGAGTTTATTGTCTTCTACAATACAATGTCCAGTGTTGTTTTTAAAAAAAGAGAGAAAACTAAAATGTGACAGAGGACCAGTTGGACATTGTCCATGACTTTGATTTGGGAATGTTTGATAGCTTATAAGAATTAAGATTTCAATGAAGTGATCGGGCAGCAAGTTTCAAACTTTTATTTCATTACACCGTGTAATGTAGTAGTGGAATTCACTGCTATGAGACTTTTTTCAGGGTCATAGGGTCAAAAGGATTAGACTTCCATGTGGAACATGATATTTAAAAATGTTAGTTTAAATACTGGCTCCACTCAGAAATATCCTAAATTACTGTCTACCTTTAACTGTAAAATATACAGAGATATTAACAGTCCAGGAATGTTTTATTCTTACCCACTTTCCTGTTTCATATTTGCTACTGCTATCTTGTCAGAAAGAATAAAACCAAACCTGACCTTTGTTCTGACCTAATACAGTACTTCTTCAAGAGTTCCTGTAGCTGAAGCACGTTGATATATCTTTCTACTCTGCTGCTTCTGCCTCGCTGCTTTCCCCGTTGAATTTGCTTTTGTCAGCATGAAGCAGTAGCTCAGTCCAAACTATTACAACTGACCCAGTGGTGTTCCTGCGTGCTCTTTTGTTCCAAGCATAAAGTCACTCGAGGCAGGTGACAATGGAAAAGAAACAGACAGAAATGAGCCTGCTTCTGTGCAGAATTGGCATCTAGAATTCCTTACCTTAAATCATCTTCCTTGAACAGATTTCTTAACTCTGTTTGAACTTCTATTGATTAGCAGTGCTTATAGGGTTTGACTTAGAGTCAGGGTAAAGAAGAAAGCACCTAGTGCCTAAAACAAGACCTAGAGGGACTTAGGAGGAGTAGGATTTTTGCACTTTGGTCTCCTGAATCGTTTTAAGTTACTATTCTTTGTTGGCAAGATAGTGAATCATCTCCAGGTGAGCAGGTCAAAACCCTAGCATTAGCTAGCCATGAAGTTCGACGGCATGAGTCCCTGTTCTGCTTGCTTAAATCCAAAACTGTTGGCTCCAGCACTCCCTGATGCAGCTGCTTCGTTCAGTAAAAAGGCCAAAACTTGTCAACTAAATCCCTTTTTGATCTTTGAACGCTGAGGGATTTGCTCCCATTTGTGCCCAACCTCACCTACTCCAAGCAGCATGGCTTCAGGTTTCCATCGGAGTCCCATGAATGCCGAGAAGCTAGGCAGAGTGTTCACTAGGCTCCTAACTTAGAGGGTGCAAACAGTTTTCAAAACTTGAGCAACAACGTGGTGCTTTTGTCAGAGTTTGGTATCTGAAAGCATCAGTTCAGGAAGGAGAAAACAGCTTTGGTGGCTGCATGGCTCTGGGCCAGACAGATAAGGCTATGTAGTCATGTTATCAAAAGAGAGAAGAATAGAAAATGCCTTGTAGAACATCTTCCTGTTATTGTTAGAAAAACCACAAGGGTTTGTGGGTGGGGGGTTTTGTGTTGGTTTGGGGTTTTTTTTAGTACTTTGAGGACTGAGCTCAGGTTAGCAAGCCAACCGCTAGTTTTAGAGCATATGTAATGTGGCTCTGATTATAGACAAAGTATAGGCAGTGTGGCAGACAGTTTCTTATTTTTTTAAATAACGCAAAAAGCCTTGGATCTTTGTGCAACCATCCACGTATTAGATTTTGTCTTCTGTATTTTCAAAACAGCTTGAAAATTGTCAGAATAATACTTTCTGGATCATGTGACCTGTTGGCTATTGAAATGGCTAACCGAGTAGTGAGTGTCTCAGAAGCCACTAGAAGATGGCTTTTACCTGTCCTCGGGGAAGAAGGGGCTGTGGAAGGGGGATAAGGTTGATGAGGTGAACTGGTTATCAGTGGTATTACTCACACTGTGCCTGTGCAGCGCTTGTTAAACCACTGCAGCTGTGAGACACTGGAGTAATTTTAGGCCATATTTACCAGGCTCCTACTATGTTCTTGGCATATTGAGGTTACTACTCTCAGCAGAGCAATAGAAGGGGCTGTAAATATAACCATGTATAGCTAAATAGGTGATGTCTGGAAGAAATTGTAAACTTCTGGGTCACTGTGTTCTCTGGGATAGCCCTTTTTTAATCTGCAGAGATGACTTACTGTAGCACAGAATCATAGAATCATTCAGGTTGAAAAAGATCTTTAAGATCATCAAGTCCAACCATAAACCTAACACTGGCAAGTCCACCACTAAACCATGTCCCTGAGCACTGTTGTCTACGCATCATTTAAATACCTGCAGGGATGGTGACTCAATCACCTCCCTGGGCAGCCTGTTCCAATGACTGACAACCGTTTCAGTGAAGAAATTGTTCCTAATACCCAATCTAAACCTCCCCAGGAGCAATTTGAGGCCATTTCCTCTTGTACTGTCACTTGTTACTTGGGAGAAGACACCAACACCCACCTGGCTACAACCTCCTTTCGGGTAGTTGTAGAGGGCAATAAGGTCTCCTGTCAGCCTCTTCTTTAGACTAAACAAGCCCAGTTCCCTCAGCCACTCTTCATCAGACTTGTGCTCCAAACCCTTGACCAGTTTCGTTGCCCTTCTCTGGACACGCTCCAGGGCCTCGATGTCTTTCTTGTAGTGAGGGGCCCAAAACTGGACACAGTACTCAAGGTGTGGCCTCACCAGGGCTGAGTACAGGGGGACGATCACCTCCCTGCTCCTGCTGGCCACACTATTCCGGATACAGGCCAGGATGCCGTTGGCCTTCTTGGCCACCTGGGCACACTGCCGGCTCATGTCCAGCCAGCTGTCAGTCAGCATCCCGAGGTCCTTTTCCTCCAGGCAGCTCTCCAGCCACTCCACCCCCAGCCTGTAGTACTGCCTGGGGTTGTTGTGATCAAAGTGCAGGACCCGGCACTTGGTCTTACTGAACCTCATAGAGTTGGGCTTGGCCCATCGATCCAGCCTGTCCAGATCCCTCTGTAGAGTCTTCCTACTCTCGAGCAGATCAACACTCCCACTCAACTTGGTGTCATCTGCAAACTTACTGAGGGTGCACTTGATCCCCTCATCCCGACCATTGATAAGGAGATTAAAGAGAATTGGCCCCAGTACTGAGCGCTGGGGAACACCACTTGTGACTAACCACCACCTGGATTTAACTCCATTCACCACAGTTCTTTGGGCCCAGTCATCCAGCCAGTTTTTTACCCAGCATACACCCATCTGAGCAGCCAGTTTCTCCAGGAGAATGCTGTGAAAAGTTATGTCAAAGGCTTTTTACTAAAGTCCAGGCAGACAACATCTGCAGCCTTTCCCTCATCCACTAAGCTGGTCACCTTGTCATAGAAGGAGATCAGGTTGGTCAAGCAGGACCTCCCTTTCGTGAACCATGCTGACTGGGCCTGATCACCTGGTTGTCTTGTACATACTGCGTGATGACACTCAAGATGATCTGCTTCATAATCCAGCACCAATATCAGACTGACAGGCCTGTAGTTCCCTGGATCCTCCTTCTGGCCCTTCTTGTAGGTGGGCATCACACTGGCTTACCTCCAGTGAACTGGGACCTCCTGGTTAGCCAGGACTGCTGATAAATGATGGAAGGTGGCTTGGTGAGCGCTCCCACCAGCTTCTTCAGCCCTCTTGGGTGGATCCCATCCAGCCCCATAGACTTGTGGGTGTCTAAGTGGTGTAGCAGGTCACTAACCATTTCCCTTGGATTGTTGGGGCTTCAGTCTGCTCCCCATCCCTGTTTTCCAGATCAAGGGGCTGGGTACACAGAGAACAACTGGTCTTACTGCTGAAGACCAAGGCAAAGAAGGCATTAAGTACCTCAGCCTTTTCCTCCTCCTGTGTCACTTATGTTTCCCCACTGCATCCAGTAAAGGATGGAGATTCTCCTTAGCCCTCCTTTTGTCATTAATGTATGTACAGAAACATTTTTTACTGTCTCTTACTGCAGTAGCCAGATTAAGTTCTAGTTGGGCTTTGGTCTTTCTAATTTTCTTCCTGGATAACCTTATGACATCGTTGTAGTCCCTCTGCATTACCTGCCCCTTCTTCCAAAGGCCATAAACTCCCCTTTTTTCCTGAGTTCCAGCCAGAGTTCGCTGTTCAGCCAGGCCAGTCCTCTTCTCCACCACCCATCTTTTGGCACATGGGGACGACCTGCTCCTCTGCCTTTAAGGTTTCCTTCTTGAGGAGTATCCAGCCTTCCTGGACCCTGTTGCCCATCAGGACTGCCTCCCAAGGTCCTCTGCCAACCATGCTCCTAAGGAAGCCAAAGTCTGCCCTCCACAAGCCCAAGGTGGCAGTTCTGCTACCCCGCTCCTTACCTCTCCGGGAAGGTGAGCTGCGCATGCTGTTTGGCTGTAGTCTTTTGAGGCACAAAATATTAAATTGTTTGGAAAAGCTAAACGTAAAACATGATATTTGAAAATGGGATTCATTAAGTGCTACTGTGAACATTTAGAAGTAACTGTATAGAGACTTCTTCGCTTCCACTTTCTATTCTATTTGGCATCTGCAGTGTGAATATGATAATATATGCCATCACAATTCCACCATTGCTTTTCTATAAAAATATTTCAAATAACACTCTTCCAGATGTGTTATCTTAAAATAACTGATATTGGATAGCTGATTACTTCTTTTTAGTATAGATTACAGAACTGGTTTTAGGTGTCCTTAAAATGTTCATACTTAACAGCTTTGTTTGTCTTGTGGATCTTAGCAGGGTGATTTTTTTCTGTAGCTGTTGACAGCAATATGAAAAATTACTACACTGTTCCTTCTTTAGAAAAAAAGGTGTAAAGTGGAGAGCAGATGACCTTGTTTCTTATATCTATCCTGGTGTCTGTAAAACATATCCTAGAAGGGATAAGCTGAGGACATTCTGTACGTAAAAGAAATCAATATTTTTTTAAGTTGAAGAATTGTACAGGTTTGTGAAAGAACATTTTGTCAGTGCCAGGCTAGCCCTGGCCCTGCTGTGCATTCAGACAGACAAGGTGTGTGCTTATACAAGTACTTCATGGATGTGAAAGGGAGTGCAGCAAGTAAAGGGTTACAGAAATTGTGGCAGTAAAATGTGATAAAAGCGTGTGTGAAAAATCTTAACCAACCCAGTGAGGCAATGTAGGTCACAGTGGCTTGAAAAAATACCGCAGTTACTAATATGAGAACTTTCCTGTCTGGTTAATAGGATGCTCCAGAGAATCAAATGCAACTCTGAGATTATGAGTCCATCAAAGGCAACAGCCACAAGCCTACGTTAAGATGAGCTGATCCATGAAAATTCAGTTTTATCAATATGCAGTTAAAGAAAATTAGAAGGTATCCAAATTTAGACACTGCATCAAGCTTGGTGCAGTACAGCAAAAACTGTCACTTGGTTGCAGGAGTAAAGATGCATTATTATAACTGTGTGTGTGGTGGCAGAGGACATAGACACGTTCTGCCCAGTGAACAGATGTGGCTACGGAAGAAGCAGACCCAAAATAGAACCAAAAGGGATATTAAGGGCTGTGTGGGTATGCTGTGAAGTTCCAAGGCACTGAATTGTATTTTTAGAGTGAGAAGGATGGAACTGCTTGTACTATGTTGTGCTTAATTGAAGAATGAGTGTCTTACAGCTGAAAATTATGGACCTTTGGTAGTACAAGTTTGTACTGATGTGCAAATGTTCAAGAAAGGGAGAGGAACTGAAGGAGGATATAATTCTACAAAGGACCTCACTTGGGATGCCCTTGATGTGTGAATTTGATTAGGTGGCAGAGAGCCATCTGCCCATGAAGCCCGGAGCCATGAGGGTACATATAAAATGAAATGACTTAGTAGCATATGGCAGTTAGGAAAGATGAGAACATGCAGTACTTGGACGTGGTGGTTTCGAGTTCATGAACCATGTATCTGGAATGAGTGATTGTAGTCCTTGAAATTATGTTCTTTCAAAGAAAGTTTTTGAAAATTCAGCAGCTAGATTTATTTTCATCTACTGCAGCATAACATTTTTAAGAAGTGTTTTTACTGTGGGAGGCTCTCACAGGAAAATCTTAACAGAGGAAACTCAGTTAATTAAAATCTGGAACACAGTTCTGCAGCAAGGGTGGATTCTCTGTGAGTCCCATGCCTGTGGCATCCCAGAGAATGCAGGCCCCCAGGGCACTATTCACATTCATATTTAATTTAGCTGAAGCTGCTGGAGAATGTCCAGAATCCTCTCCATTTGCTGCACAATTTAGGTCGAGCCCATGATGGAGTACTTGAGTTCAGGACAAAGTAGCCCTTGCAAAACTTTTACCTTTTTTTCACTCTTCTGTTACTTGTGCCAGGCTGGCCGCTTTTATACTGTATTGCACACATGTTGTATGCCTCCTAAATATTAAAAGAGTACATGCTACAGTATGTTGTTATTATTACACCTGCCAACTTACTGCAGGTTTGGTGTGGTTATCCCTTAGGAGTTCATGTGAGTGCAACCATGACTTAAACCTTTGAAATGGTGAGCTGCTTGGTGGGAAGGCACTGAGCTCCCTTGATCTGAATGTGGCAGGAGAACTACACACAGATTACTCTGCTCCTTTGAGGAAGGGGCAATCGCTAGTTATGACAACAGCATCCTCTGGATGCGACTTCACTGCTCCTAGGGGCTGCGAGCCAGAGGAGGAGGGAAGGAGGCAGGCAGGGCAAAGGCATGAGTAGGCAAAATGTTCATCCAGAATAAGTATATATTAAATATGCTAAACATTTTCGGGTTTCTTTCTACAGATTCCCCTCTTAACAGTACTTTAGATCAGAATTTATGAGGATTAAATTTATGTGGCTGGCTGGAGTACAGAGGTGTAAATTCTAACTTGCAAAGATTTGATTTTGGTTGTGGAGAAGTCTAACATGGATTATATTAATGCAAATGGGACTCACTACATCTTCATGTTAAGGTATCTTCATGCTTTAACTGGCTTCTCCTGGGGAACAATGACACCTGTCAGTTAATAGAACTATTTATTGTAAACGATTTTTTACATAGGTGTTATATTTAAATAGAATCTGACATGAGAGGCTTGAACGCAGACAGCACAGTGGCTTTGTGGAAATTAAAAGGATGTACTATGCTTGGGAGGGGAGGAAGGAGAGCTTCCGAAGTTTAAAAAAAAAAAATAAAAGAAAATTGTCAGGTGAGACTGAGAATATTGGTAGAGACCATCATCAGAATAAGGGGCAAAAGAAGGCGAAAAAGGTCAGCTAAAGCCCCCCCCACACACACACACACAATCGTCTGTAACATTAATTCCCCTCTGTTTAAAGAAGGCTTTTATAGGAAGTGAGTGATTTTGCATATTGCAGTGAAGGTTTGTTTTGCACATTCAACCCTGAACCCAGTTATCTGATTTTCTCGGGTGCTAAACTTAACAGCGAGATGACAAAGGTGGATGCGACTCAGCTTTTTTTGACAAATCAAGCCACGAATTCCTTCCCAATCCATCCTTTGTGTCACCGGTTATTGTTTGAGAGCTCTTTAGCCAATAAATAACTTCTAAGGCCTAATGATGCTTCTGAAAACCAGCATCTCTTAAGCCCACTTCCCTGTTCTCCTGTCCCTCCTTCCCCCATGGGACTGTGATTGTTCAGAGCTTTCTCCAGTTTCTCCAACTGTCTGGATGACAAAGGCCTCCCATCTCTATTCACTTCACCCTTAATATGATTTATGCTGAGGGTTTTTTCCTCATTCATAACTTGCTGTTTGTTCTTCTGTCTGTGATGAATGTTTCCTTCTGAGATTTCTGACTCTCTCAGATGGAGATATTTCTGCTCTGTGGGGGTTTTAAATGTTGATATTCAGACTGCAGACTGGTTTTAGGGTGTCTCATTGTAACTGTGCTTTACCTGCAAGATCTAAAAAAGAAAAAATCAAACCAAACCAAACCAAACCACTGCTTTCCAGCCATGCCATTTATTTAGTTATTCTGTCCAATTGATTTTTCCTTTTATTATCGTTGACTAAATTTAATATCAAAATAAAAGCCTACGTTTACAAGTGAAGGAGACTTTACTCATCCGGGTTCTTTTTCCCTCAGTAAACTGCTAATAATGTGAGGGATTATTTTATCTTCTGTCACATTTAGCCCACCAATTTTTTAATTTTTCATTAACTAGAAAAATAGAAAATGTTTAAAAATGGGCACCACCCTAGCAAGCCGAAGTGAGCAAGTAATAATAAAAGTTCATCCTGTCTTTTGTTCTAAAATTACTTGTATTAATAATGAATAAGGAACAAGAAATTAATTCCAAAATTTGCTGCCTGGAAACTTTCCTCTGCCATCTCTGTTTTACTCTCTTCATGAAATATAATTGTTACAGTTCCTTGACATAATATGAATGAGTTAAATTGAATTCACTGAGATGATTAAAATATATATGGTCATCATTAACTGAATTATAGCAAAATCAGCAATGAATCACATGGGCTAATGTTTGCTGCCATGTTTGATGACAGATGTATCATACTTAGGCTTCAGCTGATGAGAGAGGCCAACAAACTATATTTCAAATGTCTAGACATATTCCTTTGGAGAATACTCAAGTATGAGTTTCATACACGCCTCCCGTCTGAGTGATAAGTGCATTATTCATTGAAAACTGGTTTTAAAAGATGTATTTTGTGCCACACTATTTCTTTTCTTTTCTTTTCTTTTCTTTTCTTTTCTTTTCTTTTCTTTTCTTTTCTTTTCTTTTCTTTTCTTTTCTTTTCTTTTCTTTTCTTTTCTTTTCTTTTCTTTTCTATTCTATTCTATTTTTTACTGTTGCTATCTTAAAAGGTTTATTAGCTGTTCCATTATTTTTTTCTTTCTCCTTTTCCCCCTCCTTTTCAAGGGTTTAAGAGTTCACTGTGGAAATCTGCTGACGTTTGGCAGAAAATACTCACTTTAGAATATATCTTGATTTCTGAAGTAGAAAACAGTGTGGTGGGGAATCTCCATAATATTTTATATGATTTCAAAGATACTGTCCTAAGCTTATTCAGCTCATTTATTGTACTTTAATTCACTTAGAAATAAAAATTAGCTGATTGTCCCTTTTAATAAGAATAAGCCAACCAGCAGATGGTTATTCCATATTTTGATTTATATTTCTACAGATCCATTCTCAGGCTGTTCCCAAATGTTCATATGTCTTACTAGTACCACTACAGCTGAATACCGGTTTAGGGAAACTGCATTTCAACTCAAACTTCAGTCGCAGGAGGGAACTGAGAGACTGGGAGGTGTCTCAGTAGGCTGCTGTCCTTTACGTGGCGTGGATAGTTTGTTAAGAAACAGGAAAGTCCCATGAAGTAAAGAAGCCACCTTACCGAGGAGAAATCCCACGCGACTATCGTTCACTCTTACTGGTTTCCCAAACTATTTTTCTCATCCAGAGACAGTGGCTCAAGTTTCGCTTAGTAAAAGCACTATTGATCCCATCAATTTTTGAATAGTGTCACAACAGAACTGAAGCAGTAAGAGATGAGAACTCAGAGCTCATGGAAAGTAGTCAAAAGCAAAAAAGGCAATTCCTTAAAGAAGCTGTGATAAAGGCGTTATTGCAAAGCACTCCAAAGTGGAATAAAATAAGGAGTGCGGTAAGAGCCCAATTTAACTAAACAGTGAAATCTTCAACGGCGTTAAAACAGAAAAAAAAAAAAAAAAAAGGTGACCCTAGCTCAGTTTGCTAAGTGTAATTAGCACAAGGATACAGAGGCAAAATCGCGAGATCGGCCATTTAAATGAGAAATGGTAATGCGCCTTGTACAGAGAACAGGAAGAGAGGCTTGTGCTCACAGAAGGGTAAAACGGGGGAGCGAGCAGATCCGCCCTTCAGCAGGGACGAGCCCTCAGTGCAGCAGCTGGAGGGGCAGAGGTGTTTCAGCCCCACGGCCCCCGCTCATAAAGTCAACTACAGTGCTAGCAACCATCCGTCGGAGCGCAAGTTGCAACTGGGAAAGAAGGGCGGGGGATGCTTAGGTTAGTTAGATGTTGTTAAGATGGCTGGGCCTCCCAGAGTACCTGGAGACCCTAGGCAATTTGCATTTACAAGTATACACTCAGATTCTGGTTTTAAAAAGAGGGACCTGAGGAATTTTAGACCCATCATTTAAAAAAAATCCTGGAATAAAATTATCGAGCAAAGGGGTGAGAAGTAAAAATCAATATGGACTGTAATCAGTCTGATGTGTTTCTGTGCAAGGGTATAGATTTTACATGTAAAAGAGAGGTGGTAGATATCATTTATCTTGACTTCATTAAGATTTGTGATATTGTGGCATAGTAACAACATGATCTAAGTGCTACTACTGCAACCTGAGTGAAAATTTTGGGGGAAAACTGCTCTCAGTAGTTCACTGACAAGCTGATGAGATGTACTAAGTGGGGTTCTGCAGAGATGTGTCACGAATGCAATACTGTTCAATACTCTCTTTAAAACCTTGGATGGTGGAATGGAAAATATGCTTGTAAAACTTGTGAATAACGAGCATCACGTAGGACACCAGCTGTCTTGGCTTTTCATCTGATCCTGCTGAATATTGAATGGGCATAAGAATAGCTCTTCCTTTCCTGGCTGTTCCTGAGCTAATCAGTTACCTCCGATGACCTCTGTGAGCACCTTCTGCTCAGCCCTTGCTTCCCCCCATGGTTCTTCCCCGCTGGCATGGGCTTCTGCTCATCGCTGCTATTTCACCAGCCCGACTGACCTGTGCTCAAAGCTTATGTGTCTTTGTCCTGTGGCGACAATGGCCAGACGACCGGTAACTAAGCGCATCTCCAAGGTAGAATATTTTAATAAAAGCTTTCCGGATAAAAATGAGATTGAAACCTCCGAATCTGGTTTCACACATCTGACCTTTTTCTTTCTGGCCAATCTAAGTGTTCAGTAGGTTCTGTGTCTTCCCCAGAGAATGCTAAGTCTGGCAGTGTTTGGTTCACAGGCACTTTAATATTCCAGGAAGACATCCTGTAAAGCTGGCTGGAGTGTTGGGTTTGTTTGGGGTTTTTTTTGCTTTGGGGAGGGGGGCTGTTTGTTTTGACGTTTGCATTTTGTTTAGTTTTGTTTTTATCTTCAAAGTCCTTGTCTGGCAAAACAAGTCTCTCTTTTCCTTGGCAGCAAGTTTTAAGATCTTCAAAGCAAATTATTGTCCTCCATCTTTCAAGGCTATGTTGAAGCCTGGGGCCATAGACTGTATTTCCCACAGCTCCCAACAAGCTCCATTACGCCTCTGGCTGTGATGCTCCTCTACGTATCAATAACCTCCCATCACTAACAAGGTCAAATACCACATTTGTAAAATACTTGGGTGTTCTTAGATTGAGAGCAATCCTATCTTTACCTGGGCTTATACTCCTTCATAGCAGGAGGCTGGTGCTCTGGTGAAGTGGTGGGGGAGACATCCGTTGCCAATGAAGTAAATGCCAAAGCTGAAACACAAATTTTCAGAGCTCCGTTGAGTTCAATCCCTTCAGTCTGTCAGCATGGGGTTGATCAGCATGTGGGGGGAAAGAATGAGAAACAGACTCTTTAGCACAAATAAGTGACAGAACTGAAAAAGGGGATCTTTAAATGTGTTCGTACGCTTCAAGACTTTTGTTAATTGGAAAGAGAGCCTTGTGGGGGATCATTATTTAAAGAGGAGGCAACTGCAAGCAATTTCCATTAGACACCAAGAGACAGTAAACCCGGGTGAGGTGTTGGTCATGTTCATTACATTTCTTACCTAATTGTGTGATACTATCAAGCCCTACTCACCGGAAGCCCAGCCACTCATTATGTACAGAACCATGGTGCTAAATAACAACGTGGCTCGATGAGAAGAGTCAACGCTGTAACGGTTTTGCAGCCTTCCCCGTATGTTTGCAGGGCAGTAAGATGAAAATTTCCAGGTCCTGGTTTGATAGATCACAGCTTATAATTATAGTCACGTTGCATGGGAACGTGGGCACACTGCTGGCTAGATTAGAGAAAGAGACAGACAAGATCGAAGCCTCACTGTTATTTTTTTCCCTCTCCGAGTGTGCTAACACGTTCCTATTTTAGGAATTTTGATGAGAATGTTTTCATACTTTTTCTCCTTTCCTCGTTTTTATAGCTCTGAACGTTTCAGTGGTTCGGCTTTGTTTCACTTCTAATAAATTCTTCTTTTGCCTGACCTTTATCTGTTTCCACCGTATTCATTTGACTGTACTGTATGCCTTTCCTCCCCTCACCACAATGTGAGCTCTCCACCCCCTCCGATGCTGTCTCCACCTCCCTCCCTGGAGGCAGCCCCTGTCATTATCACCTCTCCTTCACTCCTCTCCTCCCTGACAGAAGGGAGAAGCTCGATGACACACAGTTTCCTGCTTAAGAGGAGGCTGTTCATCGCCAGCTTTTATTTACTTAATAACCCCCTTTCATAACGCCGTTACGGCTTTTTGTAGAAGATACAGGAAAGAAAATCGCACAGGGGTTTACAGCGCAGCCAGGTAGGTCTGTGGGTCCTGCTCTGCACTAGCGGATGTGGCAGCGCCACGAGCTGATGGGCGTCATGGCCTGGCAAAGCGCAAAGCCTGACTTTCGAGTGCCTCGCGCCCCGTCAAAATACCACAGCAACATCACTGCCCGGGTTTCGGCTGGGAGGGAGCTAAACCTCTGTCGTGGTTTAGACAGTTGTTTTATTCTTTTTTAAATAGAAACATTTAATAAAAGAGTAAAAACCTTAATATCAATGCCAATACTAGTATAAAATACAGGCGGTTATACTCAGCCAGTACAGGGCTGGCGAGCTGCACCCCCCAGCAGCGAGTGCTGGTGCCGCACACAGCGAGCAGCGCAGCTCCAGCCAGAACGCGACAGTCACCGCATCCGGCAGGGCAGGGCTGGGAGCACAGAGGGGGGCTCAGGGACGGGATACTGGGCAAGACCCTCCAGAGACAGCAGCCATCAAAGAGAATGTCCTAATTTATAGGGAGCGTGACGTTTATGGTGTGGAACACTGCTGCGGGCCAGCTCGGGGCAGATGCCCTGGCTTCCGCCCCTCCTGGCTTTACACCTGGCTGTCTCAAGGCTGCTCAAGGCCTTGATCACTATGGAAACCTGCATTCCATGGCTGGCCATAAACTGAATCAAAGTGTCTTACCAACTTTGTTCTCACAGAACTAAGTGCTGCAGTCTGCTCTAAAATGCAGCTTTTCTGTGCAGAAAATTAGTTCTATGATTCTATCCCAGCAAAACCAGGACAACATGTTACAGCAGTAATACAAAATAATGACCAGGGGTTTATTGGACCAGGGTTTTACTGGACCTCCCATATCTATCCTCGTCTTTTCTTGGTCAGTTCTTTGCCCACTTATTAGCGGTTTTGCCCAGGAGCAAAGGTGGTTCCTTAAAGCACCCATTCTCAGTCCATCCTTTTCCTGCAGGTGCTGCAGTTGTGTCTGTACAGCCTTGACCTTGGGCCTGGCCTTACACCAGAGTTCTCCACTGCCATAGTAGCCAGCAATGGCACTGTCACCCATGTGGAGCCCATCAAAGGCCATAGAAATGTAATTTGTTTTCAGTGTTATTGGCTGTGATCCAACATGGATCCAAGAAGAGACCTGCTGAGGCTCTGGTGAAGAGCTGCTGGGCAGCAGCCTCTCACTGGCAAAGTGGCCAGGGATAAGCAATACAGTGCCGTTGCCTCACGCGTGCTTTAGGAGATGCATCAAAAAATACAGATCAGTAGAGCATCTAACCAAGGCTTTGCAGAGGGCCTGTAAAAATGCTAAGAATACCGATATACATGGTCCAATGCCAGAGCGATCTTCTTTGTGCCCAAACGTGCTTGACTGCAGTTGATGCATGAGGGGGGATGCAGTTTCCGAATACAGCAGGGGTTTGGGGGTACAGCCCCAAGCGTCCCTTCTGTAGGAGCCACTTCCCCTTGTCTGAAGATGGGCATCCACCTACGCTGATTGGAGTATTATGAGAGTGGCAATGGGGGGGACAAGACTTCCTCACTTCCCAGGTACCCTTGAAAAGGTCCCAGGCTAACAGGGGGACAAAATGAGGGTCAACCTCATTTGTGGGTGCTTTGCTTCCTTTTCATGGCAAGTCTTATTTTCTGGGCACACTGCCCAGCAGCAGGGTTTTCCAGCACGGCTGTCCAGCCTTCTCAGTTATCCCACACCTGACCTTTCCACAGCAGAGATGCTCTCTTCCCTGGCCCATCACACCTCAGAAGCTTTGATAAGAACATGCCACATCCCCATCCTTGGGTAGCTGGGAGACTACTTTTAAGGATTTAGTTTTTGCTTGCTCTCTTTCCCAAAACCTTTCCCACTGAACAGGCATTGACACAATTTTTAAGGTGATGGCAGACACATTCACACATCTCACACAAACCCAGAGCTGTTTATTACCATCAGAAAGTGTTCTGGCAATGGATGGACATGGAACTAACCTAGCTGTCCATCCGTTGCCAGTTTGCAATGATCTCTACGATTGACTAAAATGATAGTGGAAAGGAGGTAGCTGGTTTTTGGTGAAAATTAGGCATACTGAGGCATCTTTGTGACCAAGATGTTTTCATATGAATTACTTCTTTTAGTTATGTATTTAATTTCACCCAGAACACTGTTTAGGTACCTAATGGGTCTGATTATTTAGGTTTAGGTTCAGGTCTGAACTGCACCGTTTACTTCTTAGAGAGCTATTCAGCATCACCAGTTCCTTTTAATTTCATAGCGGAAAACATTTTCTTTTCCAAATATTGACCTCAATTTAGAATCAGCCAGGCCTTTTCAAGCTGCCAAGCAAATGCATCTAGGCAATGCAGATACAATAATTGCCCACAGGAAGATCGACTGAAATGCTGCCTCCCGAGTCATGTTGCTCTTATCCCTAACCTCTGAGGAGACAGAGAAAGATGAAGAGATACTGCAATTTCAGCCACGTATCCTATTCCATACCTGATATTACTTACCCGCGACAACAGAAAATACAAGGGGGAAAATGCTGAATATGCACTTCTAAGAGATGGATGCCCTGGAGCAACAGAAACACAAAGCAGCTCCCACAGGAAGAGAATAGGATTAACGATCTTGATTGTTTTATAATGACCTCTAGTATGTTTTTCCTGTTATGAGGCAAAAAATGCTCTTTGCTACACATAAAAAATATGTAGAGCCTACCTGCTGCTAAAAGGGAAGGGTGTGAAGTGTAAATAACTTCAAAGGTGAGGGAATGAGTGTGGAAAGAGTCCTGCATGGATTTATCCAGGCATATGTTAGTGACAGTTTAAGAAAAAATAACTTAGTTTGAAGGAATTTTTACACGTATCTAATTTCTAAAGTGCACAAACTGTGACTCTGGCTCCTGAGAGGGGCAAGCCAATGAAAGCCAAACTAAAAAAGCCAAAAGCAGTGGGAAGTAGCTTATGTTACCTTATAATTACTGTATTTTCCCCAGTAGAGAGATTGTGGTCAACATGTTCTTCTCCAAGAGTGGTTCACGCTGCACTTCATCTGGTACAACTGTGGGCTGCCACCAAAGACGGCAGTCTTTCTGTCTTCATGTCCCCACTCCCACGTGTGTCCCTGTTCTCTTCCCTGCATCACATTGAAGGATTATGCAACTCCAGGGTGAATCAGCTCCCCTGATCCAACAGAAAATGAACAGGTTTATGGTGGGATAGTTTGCTTTGGGCAGACCCAAGAGAACTGAGGTGTAAGTGGGAGGACGGGGAAGAAACGGATGAGTGTGTGGGGCAGTGACCTTTTTATCTCCATCAGCGTTTCTGACTGCAGCCTTAGGCAGCTTCAAAACTGGAAAAGCACACAGGGAGAGCTGCTCTCTATAAATATGCTGCTGGACCAACAGCAAAGATCTGGGGGAGGAGGAAGTGACAATAAATGTGATGGAAGAGGCAGATTTCTGAGGAGTTTGAATATTAAAGCATGTGGGGTATTTGGGAAACCACCATCTAAGCTCTTGTTGGAGAACAGAAGGAGCCGGACTCATGCATCTTCCATAACCTAGTGACTGAGGAGAGTTTTTACCGAGGAAATTAAAATCTCACTTAGCTTCAACCAAGAAATATTAATTGTTTTCTCATTTGCTGCTGTTCAGATATTTGCTGCTGATCACAGTCTAGCAGATGATGTACTGTGAAAGGTGGAGGCAGCATAAAATGCCTTGCTGAATAATTGATCGCCACCCCTCCAGGCTATGTCCATGGATGAATGCATGTGCCAGTTAGGATGACTGTGTCCCCAGTTAATGCTCTTAATTGACAAACACTTGATCTGAATTAAAATAGTATCTTTAAAGACATCTTATTTATGTCAGGAGGGTTTTCATATTTTACAGTGTTTGGTCTTTTGTGTGTTTTTCCGATTAAATGCAGACACATTTGGGCCCTTTTGTTATATGGGCATTTAGGAATGGATGTATTTTTAAAAAAACAGTGATGTAAATCTTGATCACACCAAATCAATGGGAAACCTCCTGTTCACCTTTCTGCTGTACTTTATCATCCACTGTGTGCTGCTACTAACATGTTACAAATCTCCCATATTCTTAATAGGAATTAGGGGACCAAATAAAAGCCAATATATCAGGGCCCTGTATCTCATCCACAAAGGCAATGCAAAGCAGGAAAGGGCCAGAGGGCTAGACAACAGGGCTGCTGGACTCAGCAAAGAGCAGAGATTTCCAGCTTCAAGCCCATTCTGCAGATTTCTTGGCCTTTCACAAGAGTGACAGGAGGATAAGAAATTTTACCTGAAAATAGCTCTGATTCCTAAGAATCTAGAATTTTTAATGTGGCTGATGTTATACATGTATTGTCTTCTGGATTTTCCTTCAGACTGTGGACGAAGTGGGGGGGGGGGGGAAAGCTGGGGGAATTAAGAGAGTTGGAAAAAAGGCAGCCTTAGTTCCAAATGGTGCCACTGTATGTGAGCTCTCCTCTCAGCTTTCTGCTTCATCCCAGGTTCCTCAGTGTTGCTTCTCCTGAAATGCATGGGGGCTGGCTCTTGGAGGCCCTAGACCATTCTCTTCTCTATCCACCTTTGGGAGGATTAATGGTTATTTGGAGGCAGCTGCCTGGATTTTCTCCCCATGTGACTGTCCAAACCCAGTCATATTTGGTTTACATTTGCTATGATAAACTGATTTACTATTTCCTTTACAAATTGTTTAACATGACCTTGTAAGTCCAAAGTTAACATGAATCATAAAAGGAGATAAAATCAAATCTCATCATTAATAATTTTATTTTTGAGTCATTTTTTTAAAGGCAGTTTTACTTTTCTTTCAGAGGAGAACCTGGTCCAAAGTATACACAGGTGTGTCTACACGTCATGCATACTGCACATAGCCCTCTACATTACAGGAATATGAATTGGGATATAAGGTCCAAGGTGAAGCTTTTGAATGTTAGAAAGTGGCAAGTTTAAGATCTCCTTATTACTCCTTTTTCATCTGTATTCTGCACTGAACCAGAGATCCCATGGAGGACCAACACGTGCTGATACTGCATAATGCACTTTGCGCCGGGGACCAAGTCAAGGTCATATAGGCAGCTGGTATCTTCTAACTTTTGGGTAGCTGACTTTGCTACTCACATAACGTTCTTTATAAGTAGCTTCCTTGCTTCTTTTTCACAAAAAAAAACCCTCTTGAGTTAATTTTAGAGAAGATACAACTGTGTCATGTGTGTTCCAGGCTATGGACAGATGCTCTTTTCCATATGCAGCTGTGCTGGGGTGAAGAGTTATCCTCCTGCAGTCCATAGCCATCCACCCCACCCCCCGGAAGAACTCCTCTGCCCAGGTACCCACCGGCTGGGCCTGCCGTCCGCATCCGAGGTCAGAGTAAAATCATTCCAGGTTAAGCAGGGTGAGCAGGAGGCTTCGCTCATGTGCCTCATTCGGACTGAAGTGGTTAGGGGAAAGTCATGGTTCCCAGGGTGGGAGTCTGTAACTCTCTCAATGAACCCTCAGAAACGGTACCTAAGATCTGGTACCCCCGCTCAGACAAGGTTGTGAGTGTGCGGGTGCGCTGTTTGCACGGGGGCATTTGCTGAGTGCTCTTCTGCCTACACCTGAGCAGCCCAAACAGGAGGACAACGGTTATTTTTTTGTTCCCTGCTGAAGCTCCATTAGATATTCCTGTGACAGTAAATACCACAAACTTTATATAAACTGTGCAACTTCTCAAATAAAGAGGATGATTTTTCAAGGCAAGGAAGGACAAAGCCCTGAGCAACCCAGACCGACTTCAAAGCTGAGCCTGCTTTGAACAAGAGATTGGACTAGAGACCCCGCGAGACCCCTCCCGACCTGTATTATCCTGTGACCCTATGATTTTTTAAAGTGAAAAATAACCAGACAGGTTTGCTATCACTAGTGCTATAAACCGAATGCAAATAATTAGCGCTTTGGAGCACTGGTGTGAGGGTTCCCGTTACAGCTGAGACTCTGGGATGCCTGGCTGCCCCCAGAAGGATGCTTTCCGCTCTGCCGATCTTTCTGCTTCCTTGTTACTGCTCATATGGTCCCAGAGTTTGTTGGATCCCCCGTCTGAGCTGGCAGAAAGCTAGCTTAGCGAGCTGACCTGGCTCACCCACGGGTCAGACAGTGCCAGAGGCAATAAAATGGGAAAAGGTGGGGCCATACGCCCAGGATTAACCCTGGGAAAGCAGGGCCTTAGCTTCTGCGTCAGCAAGCTGTGCGACGGTAGTTTTATTCTGGTAAGTTAATGTAGATGTGTCTAGTCACTGTCTGGGTCCGTTCTCCCACTGTCATGTTTAATTATTTAATATAGGGTCTGATCCTTCAGGGCTGCAACCCCGTGGCGTAGGCTGGTCTCTGCCTCTGTCTTGCAGCGTACAGGGCAAGGGTTTTGGCTGTGCCAGGAATCCAGCGCTGTGTCTGTGAAGGGCCACTTACATGTCTGCTGTTAAAGACATGATAATCTACACAGAGCTTTTGACTTCCCAGTAAGTTGCCTGTTTGGAGGCTTTTCTGTCCTTTGACCATAGGTCAGACTCATCTCCTTTTTGACGTTTGGACAATTTCTTTTTTGAGCGATTTTCCGTGCAACCTCCAATGCTGTCTTACTGCTCGGGTTACCTGGTTTTATGCTGCTGAACTGTGATGTGTGCAATGGAGCCTGACTCACCACAGCCTAGAAAGAAGAGCCCAGCTCTCTCCTCCTTGCCTCTGGTTACAAGCTCCCGCTGTTTCCAACCAAACAGCCCTGGCTGAACCGGACTAGCTCGCAGATCAGAGAAAATGAACTCTGCAGAAAAGCCAGCAGAGCGGTCACGGCCAGCCTGGCGAGCGGATCCAGCCCACCATGCCCTGCTCTGTCCATACGGCGGCCAAGGCGGGGGGGAGGCAGGGACGGACCCCTGGGGAGAGACGGGGACCGCTGCCTGGGCGTGCAGCCTACAATTAGCTTGTGCGAAGTGATCGTGAAACTGCAAGATCAGTCGCCTTTTGCTCTTCAGAAGTACTTGCGTTAACATTTTTCTTCAGGTGATTTTACGTATAAAAACGTTCCAGGAGAAATTCTCTGTGAGGCTGCAGAATCAGCGAAAGACACCCTGCCGTTTTTTGGGTTTTGTTTCCATAAACAAATGTTGCAGAAAAGAATGATTATTTAAAAATTATTATTTCTTCTGGCATAGAACTAGAGCAAGCTGGAGAATATTTTATACTTCATCAGTTAAATATTTACAGTAGCAAAGTGAAGCCCTGGTTTTCTTCTTTGCTTTCGGCAACAAATGCAAAACCGTGCAATGATTAGCTTTACATGAAGTCAGTGTGAAAGAATAACAGTATTTTTAAGAAGCTGTCAGTGGCTTATCTCACAGCTGGCACCTATTAATACAGTGAGTAATTTCTGCAAACCCAGACAGACTCCAAAATTAACACTATCCATTAAGAAAGACCACGGAGTGCTATAATTATAACAGAATACTTTGGCTGGCAATAAACAAATCATCCTTAATGTTGTATTCACATCCACTAACACAGATTGCTGACCATAAAAGCTGTAAATTTATTTATTTTTAATACAACTTAATCCGTATATAGTTTAACATCAACAAGAAAAATAACATTTCTTCTATTATTTCTACATGAGCAATTTTTGTGGGAACTAGCCAGTTTGACATGGCACTTTTTTCTAGTAACATTCCCATGTTGATGTGTGCTTTCACCCAGCCTTCTCAGAAATGACACCATTACTTCAGACTCAGCAGTGCAGCAATAAATTACAAATTGTCCTCTAGCTTGTTTTTGCACACCCACGGAAAACTTCTTTCCTGCGGTTGTTCTCAAAAGGCTTGAGATTCCATCTGCTTATTTTATTTCCCAGGTGGAAAAGAAAGGGAAAAAAACCCAAACAAGATAAAACCGAAAAGTCTGCATCCATTTAAACCCCTTCAAAATCCAGAGTGAATGCTTGGGTTTAAGCGGACTCACTCACAGAAGATTTACAGTGACAGACAGACAAGAACTCAAAATCTTAACCCAAGCCTGAGTCAGGAACACAAGCAAACCACCTGGAAGCAGGTTTAAACAAGAAGGAACTTGTGCCCACTGTTTATTTCAGTGCAAACACATAAAGCTATCTTGAAACAAAGTCTATGAATCAATTCAGGCAGTAAATTTGACCCTGTTAGCTACCAAAAGAAGTTCCTCAGCTTCGACACTGGAACAGTATTTAAATACTAAGCTCCAGGGCTCAGTTGCTAGTTCAGTGGGAAGCCAGGCTGGAGTAAAGAAGAATACTGCCATGATTCTGGAGATTTAGGCATTGCAAGGGCAGCCTCTGGAAAAAAAAAAAGCTCTAAGAGCTTATCTAACTGCAAGTTTCTGGACACATAAAAGCTAGTAGCAATAACTTTTTCTGAAAACATAATTTAATCTTTCTATGGGGACCTCAATGCAAACATTTGCAAAGGTTACTGGTATTTTGGGGTAATAAATTTGGGCTTTCCAGCTGAAGAATGTTTTTTTCCCCCGGTACAGCAATGCAGTTGAGTCTTCCCATCTCTGATTTCAAACACAAAGAAAGTGACTGTGCAGTCACATTTGCCAGTGCAAAATACTTCCTGTACAATAGGAAAAAAAACAACAACAAAACCCAAACTAGCTATTCTGCAGTTTGTAACACTCTGTATAATGTTCAGTTGCTTTTTAAAATAAATGTGTATCTAATAAAGCAACTTAGCAGCTGATAGTTTTTCCAAGAAAATAAAAAAACTACGCTGACTGACTTTGTCTTTGACATTTCATGACTTTTGGAAGGCTCCTGGTATCAGAATATGACCCCTCTTCCTCGCCAATTAAAAATGAAATAAATCAGCAGACAATAAAGGAAAATTTCACCCAGACCATCTTCTGGAACTGATTCTCTCTTGCTTTTAACTCCCTGGCTTTCCCACTGCCCAGGTACAGCTGCAGCACACTCATACCATCACTAACGTTCCTGCTGTCATTTTTATATGGGGAACATTAGCTTCACAATACTTCCCACCTGTGATAGCACTGGAAACAGACACTTCAAGGTTGCTTCTGAACTTTGGGGTTTTGTATAGCAACACCATTCATCAGCACATCTAAGAGACTATGATTGGACTGGCCAGAAATAATTCCTCCAAGCTCTTCACTGAGGACTTCAAACTGAAGTGGCAGCACGCTGTGAGAGATCATCCTGACTATGCCTACTACGCCAACCCTTTCTACACCTGAACATCAGAGAAATTTTATATCATCTGTAATATCATCACCATAGGTGATTTTTTCTTTTTTTTGTCATATTTCCAGACCTTGAACGTACTGTACGGAACATAGAGTACTGGCGTGTCTGTGGTTTGTGTGTTCTTACAGAGTTCTGAGTGAATGGTTCAATACTCAAAACTTCTTCGCTTTGTACACATCAAAGGTTCGAGATCCTTTCAAATGGATCACAGGATGCATCGCCCAGGATATGGATTTCACAGGGTGCATCACCTGCGCGTTGGGTACAACACTTTTTGTGACAGCTTACAGATTAAATGTTTCGTTTCATTTTTAACTTAAAAATTAAAACAAAAGAAAACCCAGACATTTTAGAAAGTTGCCATTTGCCAATCTTTTATCCCAAATCTCTGTGCAATAACGCGGAAACATAGAAGCATTCAAACTTCCCATAGTTAAAGCTTCTGAAACCTCACATGTAGACTTCAGCTGGAGGACATACATTGACAGTACGTTATTAACGACTGGTATAGAAACTGCTGTAGGCGATAGGCAGGTGCAGTCTGTACCTCAACGTATAACACTGGAGATAACAAAGCCAAGCACCATCCTTCCTCACTCCCTGATTTGCATGATTTAGTCTAATTGGGAAAAATCAGTTGGGGACACCGGCCTCATCTGTTAATAGCTCTCCCTGACAGCGCACACAATTACCACTCGGTCCCCAATGTCACTCTTCTGAAGGATCTCTGTGCCTGACTGCTAGTCAATTAATGATCAGGCCTATAAGGTCCTTTGGCCGGTGTTAGTTCCCCCAGCAAGGCAAAGCAGCTGTAGACCTGGCCTAGCTTACGACTTTTGTTTGCTTTGCATTGCCGCGTAGCAGCACAAAGCAACTAGTGCCTGCTGATGAATCTGTCTCAGAACTTCAGATAAGGTTTTCAGCTGGGCCAAGATTCTTCATATACATCTTCATGGCAGACATTCTACTGTTCTTGTGTCTTCTTTGTGTCTTCTTATTGGGTTTCTTCCTGGGTCTTCTTGTCAAATGTTCATCTGTAAAAACCTTTTAAAGAAATTCTGAGCCAAAGGTCAGTGCTAAATTGGAGTCGAGAATGTGTATCACTAGTTTAACTGGAAGTGCTCCCCGAAAAGATCTGAACTGCATCTAGTGATGGCTAATCGCATCGAAATCTAGATCCGTTTTTCACAGGTTTGGTCCTATCTGCGAGCGATGAACTGAATGTCAGGTCCTGAATGGACACTGCCGAAGAGACTAAAAGTAAATACCTGTTCTTGCACAGACATCTGCCAGCTCTTTTACCTTTGTAAGTTGGTATCTCAAATGTAAGAATGCTTTGAATTATGAAATTAATAGACTGTTTTATTTCTATACTATTTTATTCTTTGACCTGTGGATTAGAACACTTGCTAAGAGATACAAAGGTGCAATGTGCCATATATCTAGGCACAGAGAGACAAACTCTTAGATTGCATTAGTTTTTTTTGTTGGTGTTGATAAAGCAGGGAGTTTGTTGTCAGTTACTAAGTGTTTAGTTTAACTAACCTTATAGTCAGCCTACCAATTAGTCATGCCTGTCAAGGTAATCTGATGATTGAAGACTTCTGTATGTCCATCCCTTGTCCCGGTCAAGACAGCTAAAAAATCGCAGTGGTTGGTCCATTGCCAGCAGGATAAATTGAACTTCAAACTATGTTCTATTACTCTTTGAAGCTGTATCATCCTTTGATTGCTACAGCGTCAAAAATGAAAAATGGAAGGTTGATACTTACTGTGGTGCCCAACCAATTCTATAGCTTCAAAGATTATAGATTAAGTAGATTTGCTTTGGAAGATTAGCCTATCAATAATGTAGCATTAATGAAAATAATACCCTTCTCCCCCATAATGGGCTTTCTTCCAGGTCTAGTCTGCCTGCCTTCTTCCTCATATCGAAGCAAAAGGTTTCAAAACATCAAGAATTCCACACTCCAAATTCCATTTAAATAATTTCCTATCGATGTTATTTTGAACACCTATTTTTGAATCATTCCACATTTTCCCTGCCTTGTCAGAGTGTTACAATGCCCTTTATTCTTTTAGACTAATCCAAAGAGCTCGCTCGATATACTTGAGTGTTCTGCTCTGTCAGAATGGTATTTTATCCTGGCAAATGTCCAGCTGGTATTTCATTTAAATTTAAACAACAGAAACCATTATGATTTTGAACTCCTTTCGCTCAGTTCTCATCACACAAACCCACGTTCGTACCCCAGCACAAATACACGACCTTCCCACAGCACTGTTTGAAATTAAGAGATAGTTAGGTTTTGGACATGCCATCAAATTATAAACTGTAATCTATCTTAAAGCTACAACTTGAATAAAGCTCAGTTTGGCAGACCAGAGAGATTATGATTCATGCTTTAATTTTATCTGTCAGGTGCCACTGCAGTGCTATTCTGGCTAGCGTCCCAGGCAAACTCCTAAGACAGAACACAGCTCTCGGAGTAAGTGCATTTTTTGGGCTTTGAAGCTCTACCACCTCTCTTGTATCTGACCTCCTGAGGTTACCAGACGAACACAAAGTCAATCAATCATTTCCTGCCGCTGTCTTGTTGAGGTGCTTTTTTCCTACGTCCACTATACCGTTTCTCTCCTACTTCTAGTTACAGAGGGACAGATTCTTATCTGGAATTAAGTGTGCAGCTCAAACAGCTCCCATAAAGGAATGCTGGTTAACCCAAGTGGAGTGTATAGTTAATGAGAGATGCGGCTAAAGTTTCTGCTACGTGTCTCCCTTCTTAACTGTGAAATAGCTTTTTTCCAACAAATAAATCCAATTATAGGATTTTTTTTATTTCAAATAATTGAACTACAGATAGAACTGCTGAATTTATTTGAAATCTTCTTAGATGTACAGCTAACAAATATTCTGTTGTTACTATAAAAGCTAGGAACTCGCATTATTAATTACTTTATCTGCTTAAGTACTTCCCTAAGGATAAGGGAAATGGTAAAGCCTTTACTGTGTGTTCTACTGGTATCATAAAAAAGACATTCAACACTTCATTCTTAGCCATGTTTATCAATGTTTATATGAAAATGGTAGAAGTTAAATAGACTTAGTGAGGATAAATTTGGACATTAAAGTTGTCTAGAATGCTACAGAATTTGCAATTAATTAAAAAGAGAAGCTTCTAGATAGTCTTTTCTTAAATCCAGTCTTCAGGAAAATGTAAGTCTTCCCCGAGCCACCTAATACGTATATAGATTTTATTCATCTAGGAGAGGTATAATAAGGCACTGCATGCCCTTATGTATTTTGCAAGTGGTAACTAACAAACAGAGGCAGAGATCTGTGGGTCTGTTTGAAAGCATAAATCAGAAGCTGTCACACAAAGCTGACTTAAAGCTTGTGCTTACACTGCCTTGATCCCAAGGTTTCTTTGAAGATTTTTTCGTAAGGCTTCTAGAGACCATTCTGGGGGTTAGTCAAATGTACGTAATGGCTACAGATGATAACTCCAATTCAGAATTAAGTAGAAAAATTTGTCCTTTTTCAAACTCCCTTTTGTGTAACTACATTTCCTTTTCCTTTTTAGCAGTTGAGCTTGAGAGCAGAGCTTTTGCATCAGTGGCGTGCCTTTGCAGCGCTAGCCGGGCAGCTTCCCTGGTCATGTGCAGGCTGAACACCAGTGAGACCGTGCGGTGCAGCTGCTTCGTAAAGAAGTCATCTGACCTCAGTGTTCAACTTCCAGTGATGGTGATCTGTCACAATCATCTTGATAATTGAAATTTTTTTCCAGGGCACTTTGTAATTTTTTTTTTAAAGGTTTAAATCATCTTAAAAATAGCAGCACTGCAAGATTAGATAGCTTTATATTTGAACAGTTCTTCTTGAATCCTGAACAATTTGGACAGCCTTCTACTTGAGCAATTACCTAACAGGAGGAATCAACACCGATCCATGTTGACTGACGGGTTCCTCTGGGAGATTTCTGCTTCTCCCAGCCCCAGACCACCTGTCAGTGGAATGGGCTCACTACAGACAGCGCTCTGAACCTACAGGCAAAGCCTGAGGGTACGCTCCACGTTAATTAAAGAACTTCATTACTCTTCCTCTCTCGCATTTATATATATATATATATTTTACTTTTGAAAAAGCAGCTCTGTAAAAAGCTTCTATCAAAGAATGAGTCTCTACCCATTCCAGCCCTGTACTTGGCAGCAATACAAGTCCAACCAAAAGGACAGGGAGAGAGACAAAGCGTTGGTAAGACGCAGTGCGTGCTTATTTAGGGATGTTGGCATTGCAATAACCTTAGCACAGTGGCAAGGAAATTGTCTTCTCCTCAGGGGAGAGGCTTCCTCACATGGCCTTGACTCTGACTCCACACGGTGATGTGTTCTATTATCTGGTTCTGATACCTGTGCTTTTTTGTTGTTGTTTTTCCTTTTTGTTGTTTAGATGCTATATTTTATACTCATTTAATTAAAGGGAATTAAAAAAAAGGGAAAATGGAAAGTGTAACACTGGGGCTGGAGGCAGAGGATACTGATATGAATTATGTCATGAAGAATATAAACTGTTGCCAAACTGAGACAAAACCAGTGACTCCAAGCCAAGAAAAGGCAAAATCTCTAACCAGCACTCCTGCGTGCTGCACCTTTATTAAATCCATCTTTTTCTTCCTTACCTAAAATAGCGTGGAAATCGGAAAAAGAGGGCTCGAGAGGTTTCTCGTGGAGATCTCTTACCTCACAGTATTTCATAATGAAAACGTAGTGAGCTGATATGGAATACCTTTTAAGACAAATTTGCACCTGTTTTAAATATTCATGTACCCACATCTCTGCGTGTGTATGTGTACGCTCATAGCTATGAGCAGGGAAATATGCTTTCTGTTGTACACAGAGAAGGCATTCTTCTTCAGGACTCATCATCTTTGTGTTTCTTTTTCTGACAGAAGGTTGATTTGTTCATTCACTACTTCTATTACGTCTGAAAAAAGCAGTACATCTGCAATATCCTTTTTTCCTCCTGATGCCACAGTGCTACACATTCACCCTTTCCCCTTTGTTTGTCAGAGATAATGCCTGTAAGTCAAATTCTGATCTCCAAGTACATCTGGAGAAATTTATAAAAGAGATTTACAGTGAGAAAAATGGAATGGCACTTTTGATCCAAAGGTGGCTTATGGCACTTGTGAATCCAGCCGTTGCAGTAGGTGTTTGCAAGCTGACTGACACTACAGCGGAGTACTGAACTGAAGCTGGAACTTGCTTAGGGGCTTTAGTTCCAATATTTCATTTTTTGCTCTGACAGCTTTTAAAAAATGCCATGTAGGACGAGGAAGCTATGTGACTTTCAGCCATATCCCCTAATCAGATTCAGAATGCTTTAAATATTGCTGTAAAGTGTGAAATCTCCTCTGGGCTGCTGTTCTTCCTTTGGCACTATTTTCACTGGAAGCCTGCCACCTGCACAACACAAAAATAGGAAACTCAACCTCTGGCCAGATTTTAACACTTTAAAACAACTCCTAGGAGAGAGCGCATCAGTGAAGGTGAAAGGCAAGCAAGAGCGAGACATGATAGAAAGGGAACTTAAAGGATGTGGAGCAGGCAAAACGCGCAGTACAGGAGACCAGCTAGAAAGATACATCTCAGATACAAAGACAAGGACAAAAAGAGAACAGGAAGGAGGATGAAGGAACACGTAACAAGCGGGGGGG
>VWZZ01006342.1:355844-369288 GCA_013399095.1 Psophia crepitans | reverse complement strand
CCCCGGGCCGGGGGGAGGGGGGGGGAGGGTCCCCTCCGGCCCGGGGCTCCCCGGTAAACGTGACTCAAGCCGGGGAGCAGTGCGCCGGTGTGGGTGCACAGAGAAATAATAAATACCAGGAAGGGTATAATTGCCGGCACGGACTAACCCCCGAGAGGCCGTGCCCCTCGCACGGAGAGCCATCCCCTGGGGTGTGCCTGCTAAGGCACTCGCCCTTTAATGTTGGTTTTTTTTTTTTCTTTTGAACTCATTTTTCCTATGAGTTTAACTTTGCCTCATAAATACCCCCCTTGTAAAAATATTTTGTATTTTTTTAATTTGCTTTTCATCAGAGAGCATCACCGTGCAGGTTTCTGGGGGCTGTAGGGGGGATAATAACCCTTGGCTGCTTAGGGAGGAATTGTTCATTAGCCGAATTGCGCCGTACTGAAGTGCCACCCTGCGTATCCGTGACTTCCCAGGACGACCTTTTCTCTGTGCACCCGTTGGAAGCCTTGCGGTGGATTACCTGGTTCCTGCGTCTGCTGGTGTTTTTCAGCATTGTGGCCTAAATGTGCGTGCTTGGGGAGTGGAGGCGTTTTATAAAACCAACAGGAGCGCGCTCCTAGCCGTAGCGTGTTACCCCAAGAGAATATTCCTAGGGAATCCTTTGTTACGGTTATCATACCTATGGGTTAATCCCCTCAGCAAGAGAAGTTTAAGCGGCAATAAAAGTTGCAATCCTATCAAAAGCAGCAATTACATTCTAGGTAGGGTCCGAAGCAGTGCTGAATATGACTTGCAACAAATGTTACGTCTTTGAAATTCTAAGTGCAAGGTTGGATCCAATTACTTGACAAAAAAGGATCATCTTTATTTCTAGAGTTGATTTCTTAGACTTCTGAAAACCAGAATGAATGCTGAAAGGACTTCTCACAACTTCAGTTTTGAATACTAGTTGATTTTTTTTAATTTTTTTTTTTTTTAAACCAAGGGAATCAGTGAGGTAAATGTGCTGAGAGGAGTTGCATCTGTCACGTATAATGTGGTTTCCAGTTGTAACAATGGCATTGTGTTTATGTCACAGATAGACGTGTACAGATCAGTAATATTCAGCAAAATAGTACTGCTGGAATAATGAATGCAAAAATTTTTAAACCAGCACGAATAAAACCTCTTTAACCTTCAGCCAGGCTGGTAGGCAAAGTCAGTTGAAAATTATGTTTTGTTGCATTGGAAACTCAGTTGAATAAAAGCAGTAAAACTTATAAAAATACTTACTGTCTTCCCCCCCCCCCCAAAAAAAAAGTGGAAAAAATAAACACTCCTAAGAAACCAATATTATCATTGCCTTCTTTTTTTTCCCCACTTGACGATTTCATTTTTTTAAAAAAAATATTTTAGCAACAAAATATCTTTCTACTTGTAGTTTTGGATTTTGTTTCCACTTTCTCCCCGACAGCAATCTGGTATGCAGAGCTTTAGTTATTACATTGATTTTTGTTTCTCTACTTAAACTCTGAAACATTGTGTGGCTGAGTAGGTTGATGGGTTTCTTTTTCCCCTAAGGTTTAAGTGGGTTGCATTTTCACATGTTGGCAAAGTCCAGGATTTACACATGACATCAGCTAAATATAGGTTGAGGTTTTGGGTCAGACAGTTTTAGGCCCCAATTCTGAAGTTAGATTTGAGCTAGTAAGCAGACCTTTGTGTCTATGGAGAGAATCATTAGGGTGCCAGAGAGACACAAAAGGCCATTTGCGTTGATTTTTTTTTTTTTTTAAAGAAGGAGCTAGAGTCCAAGAGACCAAATTGGGGCCTTGTTAAAACATTTGGTGGTACTGCCTACACAACAAAATGTTGTTCATCAGTGTTGGTCAGAATAACACTACTACAGTCTTTTGATGACACTGTGAATGCTTTTTTTTTTTTTTTTTTTAGTCTTCCATTTTGAAGCTTAATGTTAGATTAAGTTGATGTCTCAATGCAGTTCTTAGTGTGCAGTAGTTCTTACTTCAGAATTTTTACTGTGGTTTTTTTACCGATGAGAGCTGTGAAGCACTGTTGGTTTAGTTAAAAGAAATCTCTTTCTTTGTGGTAGATGGTTTAGTGTCTGCTTCTGCGTGTTAAAATTCACTAAACGCTACACCAGATTTGCAGATGGAAAAACAGGCAATCATAGTCAAGTTTAGTGGTTTTGAAGACCACTGGAAATTAGGTGCAAAGTTCATTTAAAACTATTGTATTTTTTATACTAATCGTGTGCAGTTAACTTTACAGAAGAATTTTCAGGTGGGGGGGTAGGGTTTGTGGGTATTTTCACTGTTGAATAATTTCTTCTCTCTCAAAGAATTATCTTTTATGCCAGAGGCTAGACATGGATTATGATCTTTAATAACTGGTGGAACTGTTAAGATTAGTGGAAATAATTCTTACGACTTCTTGATTATATTTTAATATACTTCTAGACTGAATTTTTAAAGCAGATTGGATCATGGAGTTAATTTAACTTTGTCCGTGGCAGTATCACCTTGAATGGTTAAACTGGGCTGTACTTGGACTGAAGATGATCAAGGGAAATCCTGGCTGCTGCAGGAAGTGGTGTAACTGATTGCGAGGTGGCACTCTTTCTTTGGGCTAGCACTAAAGGAGCGCCCCAGCGTGGTGCCAGTTAGATGTGCCATGAGTCAGATGTGAGGCTAAGATCCTATCTGCCAGCTGGAAATCCCTGTACCTTTTACTGTAGAACCGTTGCCAGACTTCAACTTGGTAACATCACTGAGAATCTATATTTTCCCTGTAGACATGGCTTTCTTATTTACTTCCTAACCGAAATTGTTCTGTATTGTTGCTTGGGTACGGAGAAATTACTATGTTCCTCTTGATAGGAGGCTGTACTGAATATAGTAATTTTCTATATGTGACCTTTAAAACATTTTGAAATCTTTCTAGATGAAAGATGTTATATAAATGTAAGGAACCTAGGGCCATAATAATCATCCCTTACTTGGACAGATCTCCTGCTGAAGTTCATTAGAAGCATGAGTAAGGAATGCTGAATAGAACCCTAACATACCGTGTTTTAGAGGGAACTGGTAACGGACTCTGTATTTAGGTTGCCTAATAGTTTCCATTATAAAGAAATTGTATGATCTCTTTGAGAAGCTCTATTGTTTGCAAAAGCAATTGAAGTTTGGCAAGAGGGAGAGTCCTTAGGCTAAATAAGTGGTTTGATTTCCTTGCCCCATGAAATTGTTTAAGTTTTGCTGAGACTTAAACATTTGAAACTCATCATTCCTCCTCTGTCATTCATGTTGTACAGAAAAGTAAAGTAATTGCTAGAACACTGAAAAGGCCCAGACTAGCACAGCTGTAAAAGCAACAGTGGCAGTGATACTGTGCTGAAAACCCAGAAGGGAGTTATTTGGCTCCTGGAAAGGTTAGAGTGGGGTTGCTGAATTTCATCTAACTCTCACAATTACTGCTTTGCCAAAAGAAAGTTGCCTCCATGGGCATGCTACCATTTCTTTTATTTCTTCCCTTCTGCTCCTCGTGGCACGATCTGAATCAGGAGTACACCCAGTACTGGTTGACCTTCAAGAATTGGGCTGGATCCTTGGACAGACCTTACTGCAGCAAGTAATTTGCTCCTGGTTTGTCTGTCCTTCAATAGATGTGGTGGGGTTTTTTTTGTGTTTTGGTTTGTTGGTTTTTTTTTTTTCCAGCTAACACAGTTAGTTCTTATAGTTTAGATGTATTGTAAAACTGAAGGTTCAGAGTTCCAGTCTTGCTGCGTAGAAGTATGCAAGACGCCTAGAATTCTCTCAAAAGGAATGTACATTTGCTACTCCTGTCTTCTAGGAGACTTCGTTACTGCTCCATCACCTCTCTGCTCTGGCTTCCTCAGATCGTATTAACACTGTTGTTGTTTGATTAGTTACAGCATCCAGATTTAAAATTACCTGTCACTTTTCTTAATGTGTTTTTTATGCATCCATGTTGTGGTCTGGTCAGTAGTTGCAGGACCCTGTTCTTTTTTCGATGCTATGACAAACTGCTTTCCGTTCAGTGTGAAGGATGAGCAGGGGAGTGTAGTGAGAGCTACAGGAGGAACCAGAAGTCTGGCTTTTTAAATTTTGAAAGCTTGGAGTGATACTTTGTTGCGTAAATAAAGGAAAAAGGGGGCAGGGATAGCTGATCAATTTCCCCTTTCTAGAGGTGATAGCATTCTGTGATTTTTAAGTTAGGAAAAAGGGCAGAGTTCCAAAGGATATTTTCACTAATAGTATTCTCTTAGCTAGTAATAGGAGAAGGATAGTTGTATGAAGATGTGACTACTTTATGCTTGTTATGGATTTATTTCATTTTGGTTTTTTAGAACTACTTGTATTGCTTGCTTTGAATTCAATAAAAACTTAATCTTACCTATATATCTATGTGACTTTGTGCATACTATTCAAGCCCAAAGTATTTTTCTTTCGGCGGGGAAAAGAACAGAGAATAAGGAGATGAAACAAGTACAAGTGACTCCTGTGAAATTACTATTTCTAATTCTTCTTTTAGGTATTCCTCTCTGATACACATGTTGGGCGAGCTGCTATATGCAATATAATTTACATTAAATAGCCCTTGTAATTTGTAGCCAGAATGAGGAGGTTATCTCAAGTCAGGATGAATTTCTGTGGATTTGAGATGTATACTTCTTAACATCCTGTACTGCTGAAGCAGAGTCATATAAAACCAGCTGAAAGGGGGCTTGGCTTCCATGTCCTATGCTCTATTGATCTCCATTACTGAATTGTTCCTTTTCTCTCAGCCTAAGGTACGAAAAGCCAACTTTAAATCATACCAGGCGGAAGAGTCTGAGGTATAAGGAACAGGGATGCCGTCTTTGTAGATTGGATTGATATTTGGTCTGTGCTCCTTGATTGTCCCTGGGAGCACGGCCATTCAATATGCGCATGAAGTTTATAGGCATGTCTGACAATCTCCTAAATATAAAATACAGGTCTCTACTTGAAGCTGTCATGAGTTTGTTTTATGCTTTGAGAAGCATAAATAAAATGTTTAATTTTTTAACTTGGATATCAAGGTCATTTTTCTTCAGAAAATATGTGCAATTTGTTTAGTCATGTGCCATCTGGATGTTTATAAGCACAAATCAGTTACATTTAACCAAATCTGGTATTTGTATTTCTGTTGAAATGCAGTACTGCTCACGACAGAGAGCTGGTACTTTATCTTGTATATCTGGTTTAACATGTCTGTTTTACAACAGCTTGTTAAGGACACTGTCTTCTGCCTTCCAGTATGCAGCCTCTGTGTGCGCACACGCGCATGCGTGTGTCAGGGGGAAGGTTGTGAAGGAGAAAAAGAGGAAGAACTGCCTGTCGTGCTGACTTTACAAATACATGATTGAATCAAACTTAACAGACTGAAGAGCTGTTCGTTACTTGTGGTAGTTTGGGGAAGGAAATACTTACAGGAATGAAGTGAGTGGCAAAGTCATATATAATCCATACTTTACCAAGCCCCATATGACAAGTTTTATGTTTCAGCTTAAATATTAAATTAGGAAGAGGAGCCTGAATAAATAGTTTTATTTTGCTCTGTAGAGAGCCATCAAGTAATCTAGTCATTCTGGACTTCCAGTCTTATTTTTAAAAAGAGTTTGTAAAAGTAACTTTTGGAATTATTTAGGAATTATTTTCCCTGAAAAACATAGTGAAACTCGAGAATTTTTCACACATCAACTTGGAACGAGGGTTTGTTTTTCCTGTATAAAACAATGAAGTAATTTTTATTGTTTGAGGTGGCCCTGTTAGATGCTGTTGATAGACGTAGCTTGTATGGGTAATAGAGAATGTATTGGGCAGCAAATCAAAAGAAGGTACATCTTACATTTTAGAAAGACTACACAAGTAGTTGGGTTTGGTTTTGGGTTTTAAGGTTAATTTTGTTGTTAAATCTTTGTAGTTTTGAACCTGACATTTTAATCCGTTACTCATGAAAAAAAATAGCCTTTTTTAGCATGAGCTTGGTATTTTTGGTAACTCTTTGCTGATGTCTGTTATAGCTTGGTCTCTCTCTCTCTCTCTCTCTCTTTATGTTTTTTAATACAATCTCCCCAAAACAAAATGAACAGTATTTCATTTGATACTGGGCTAAGACTCAGTAGGGCCTGTTTGATCCAACTTTTATAGTTGGTTTAAATCTAGTTTAGTTGTTTCTTTTTGCATCATATAAGTACTGTTTTCAGTATCAGCATCATATTTGCCTGGAAATTTAGGTAGCTGTCGTTGTGACTTGGCCTTCTGTGCGTATATATACCTTATGTAATTAAAGAAACACCCATGGAGCAGGAAAAAACCTATCACTTTTATAAACTTCCTCTCTTCCCTTCCTATAATAACTAATGATGTTAGAACTGCTGAACAGGAATAGAAACTACTTAGCCCTCTGTTTCCCATCTCGGATCTGATCATGGATTTAGGAGACATGCTCCCTAGAAGGCCAGCTTTGTTAATGGGCTCTGCAGGGTCTGAGATAGGTACTGCCAGTTAAGAATGGCTTGTTCAGCTGAATTGTACCAAAGCCAAGCAAAACAGATTAGCATTTGTTTTCCACAATTATTAAAGTAGCCAAGCTTTGAATATTTGGGTTCATTATAGGGATGGTTCTAACATGTCTCATTTGGCTTATCCATATTCCCCTAGGAACTCAGGATGGAAAAGGTCTGAGTTAGACTCTCTCCCATAGCACAGGAGAGTCAGTACCACTGGGCAACTTCTAACATCATCTTTGTTCTAACAAGTCTCCACTGAAGGACACCGCAACCCCTTTAGGCAGTTTATTTATTTATAGTGCTTTTACCCTTGATATTTATCCAGATGTTTAACCTTTCTGTTCGGTAAGATAAATTGATTTATACCCTTCCTATCCTCAATGAATTACCCACTCTATTTGTAGTTCTTTGGTTATTGGGTTATGGTTTCCACGTTCACCCATTTTCTCTAAGTCTTTCTTCAAGAAACAAAGTTTCAGCAGCCCTTTCTTATAGATGACAGTTCTCTTCAGTTCATATCATGATTCTTTATTCTTGACTCTTCAGTTGACACACCTGTTTCTTACAGTATTAGCCCAGAATGAGGGCAGGCCTTCAGCTGAGTCGTGTCTGGTGTAAGGTTTAGTGGGCTTCTGCCTTTCCATTGTGTTTATGCTAAATTACGATGCCTGATGTTGGTACTTCCCTGAATGAGGACTTTTCTTTTGTGCAATAGTAGCATGATGATGGCTTCTCTGTGCCTTTAGATCTACTTGATCCAGTACAGTCTAGTGTCCTTTTGTGTCCTATTGTTACTTAAGTAGGGCTTTTTTTAATGCAATTGTGGGGCCCGTGGTGCTTTATGGTGTCTTCCTTGGATTTCATTGTTTTGTTTTTTGAGTCATCTCAACTCAGGATGGTCTTGGCAGATCTCACCACCTTTCAGCTTGGTGCTGTCTGTTTGTTTTATTCCTTACTCCCTTGTCTAAAGCATGGTTAAGAAAATTAAATAGTATACCTGTAGAACCTCACTATAAATGCCATCCTACATCTACAGCTAGTGGTTGAGATCTATTAAAAAAATCCCAAACAAACCCTAATTTTAAACTTCATTCTGCACGACTTTGTACCAGTCATAGTCTAGCTTGAGGGGAAGAATGTATTTTTGATTGTGTCCCAAGTCAAGACTTGGGATGTTTATTGTTTTCTCCTAGTCACTAGAGAGAAACTAGACTGTGTTAAGCCAATGAGATTTATCGTTTAGTGCTTCCAACTGTTAAATAATTTCATTCTAGTATCTTTCTGAAACCTGAGTTAGACTGAGTCAAGTGTGAAGTATTCAAGCCCAGGCTTGATCGGGCTTTGAGCAACCTGGTCGAGTGTAGGGTGTCCCTGCCCATGGCAGGGGGATTGGAACTAGATGATCTTTGAGGTCCCTTCCAACCCAAACCATTCTGCGATCTACTATTTCCTGCATTTTTATTTACCCCTATTGGGTAAATAAAATTTTCTTCTTTTCTTTTTTTCTCTTCTGCAGTACTTGATGACTTTTTCCATCTTCTGTAGTTCTGTAAACAATATATTTCTGAGGGTGAATTTCATTAGATGCTGTTGACTGCCACATATAACATTCAGTAGCCCATTCTGTTTCTTACTCTAACTTGTACTCTATTCCCTCGTTTAATTTGGTTGTACGGAATTCAACTTCTGTGTGGAGACTAAAGCAAAGGAGCCTTTATGCTATATGGTATTTGCTTTCTTTCCATGTTTGATAATGGATATACTTCTTTCTACTTCCATGGTTATGTACTTTCCTTTGGGGCTTAGTGGTGTGTGCTTTGACATGTTTAGCTGTTTGGGGGTTTTTGTGTTTTTTTTTTTCTTTAGTGGAAATATCTTTGGTTTTAGTGCCACCAGTGGTGTTCTTGCTCACTGTGTCTTTTCTAGGAAAAGTTAGCTGTCCTGGTCTAAAATCTACTGGGATTTGAATGAACACCTACAACAAGAATAATTATGTTAAAAGAGAAATCTAGCTGGCTAGAAGAAAGCCTTTGTATTGCCTGTAGAAGGATGAGAAGTTGCATTTTCTGCCCCATGACTTTTTAGAACAGTTTTTACTTTACTGTTGTGACAGCCCATTATGCTTGTTCATGTTTAAAACTTGATACAAGTGTCTGTACTTTTCATCTTGAAAGTCAGAGTAAGACAGTATGCTTTGCGGAAAATCTTCTCACAGTATGAAATGATGTCTTGTCTTGTTGGCCGATACAGTCAGCTACAAAATACTTTCAAAGTAGGCTAATAGAACAAAATATTAAGTGTTCATTTTTTATGCTTTCATGCAGTAGCTTATCCTGATTTAAGTAGGACAGATCCTGAGGATTGTCTGTTCTCTCTGAAGTGCATTCCACTGGTATGTGGTACGTTGGTGCAGAGCAGGCTTGAACTTGGAGAGTTCAGCTGCAGAATGTTGTTGGTAGGCTTTTGGCTGGCAAACGTTCCACCAGAAGTCAAATTGAAGACTGTAAGATATGACCTTGACATCTGCTACAAGTTTTTTCTTGTTTTCTTAGGACTTGGGGGGTGGAGGAAATGAGCAATTTAAAATTTCCCCATTCTAACTTACTAGAAGTTGAGGACTTACTTATCTTTACATTTTCCCTAATGCTCAAATATACTTTCTGAACTGCACAGTTCAAATGGCAGTGCTTGGTAGAAAAAAATGTGTGAATGAGTGGGGTTTTAAAAATTTATTTTAAAAATAGAATTCCTAACTCTAAAAGCTGAAAAAAGTTGGTTTGACACATTCCGTGAAAGCGAAGTTGTTTCTTAGGGATGTTATTGAATTCTGTGATTAGAGTCATGAGCTATAAGGTCTGTAATTGAAAAAGAAGGGAAAAAGAAAAGGTGAGGGCTGATGGTTATTTGACATCTTTTTCTACTAACATACATTTTTCCTGAAGAGCGTTATGGAGACTTAATTTTTTAGGGAAAGTGTGTAGTCTTTTCCTCTATTTAAGGTGGATATCTTTGTGGGGCTGGCTCTGCATGGAGGAAGTTTCTAGAATGCTGCAACCTTCTGGGAAGACCACACCTGTAATGCAGAACACGTAAGATAGGTCAGAGGCAAGCTCCTTCCTGTTTGGTCACAAAACTAGCTGTGCTAAGTATTCACCTCGTTTTGTGCAACAATAACTGTACTGCTGCATCAGTACAAACCTCATGTTTTGCATCTGTTTTTTTGCATAGGTGCGAGAAGCATCGCAGTTTCTAAAGGAAGGGGACAGAGCAACAGTCTGGAGGATCCAGTCCTTTTTGGGATTGGAAGTTGGGAGTGGTCACTTCCCCATGAATCCCAAGGATCTAGGGGTCTAAAAGACTGTAACCACTGCCTTCTCTGCAGACTCCCAAATACTGCCTCCTCAGGGGATGTTGTTAAGGAAATTGAGCTTCCTAACCCCCACTCATATATAGCACATTGTCATCTAGGAAACAAATTGTTTGATACCGGTATGTTTCTCAAACAGGATATTTTCAGTATAGCTGTCACTTCCGCTGAGCATTGGTGAACCGCAGTTTGTGGCATATGAGGAAGGGTTTCTAACAACAATGTGCGAGAGGTTGAAGCCTTGAAACTGGTTGTTGGAAAAGTAACATTTGATGGCTGCTTTAAAAATTATTCGTGAAGATGAATTTGGGCTTTTTAAAGGTCCTGATACAGATAGTTCTTCTTAGGGCAGATTGTTGTGCGGTGTACCGGTTGTCTTCAGGACACTTGCTGGCCTCATCTGTTAAATGTCATCTGGAAAATAGGGCATTCCCTTTAAGGGAATGATTAAATAGGGACACTGCCTCAAGGGGTAGTTTTCTGCACATTTATACAGTGACTGATAAAACCATATGGGTCTTGTAAGTCTATTCTAATTGAATCAGCTTTTATTGAAAGACAGAATTGCTAGAAATGCACTGAATGGATGAATTCCAAGTAAATGATTCACACTGTAAAACAGCTAGGAATATGAAAGCACTGGAAGTCAGAGCTGGCTTCCAAGTATACATAGGATGTGTAGAAAATGCATTGTTAGTCTGCAGTATGCATATGGATCTATATTATGTTTTCCTATACAGACCACTAGCTCCATTGTTTGCACTGTCATCATTATTCAGTTGTATTCTTTGCGGAGGCAGCGTAATGTACTGTTAACACTCTAGGATATGACAGAAGTGATGGTAATGAGAGAAAATAATTTTGGATAACGATGTAAATTATCGATGTTGAAGATGCATTTAATCATGAACTGCTTCAATGTAGAAATAAAGACTAGTTTCATCACAAGATGGCTTTGCATGGTGATTAGCATGAGCATATTCATGTGACACAGCAAGCTAAGCGTAGTTTAATCTGATAGTTTTTATTCTATGAATAGCTTAATAGAGTTCTGATGACTGAGGGAGGGTGAGCTGATCTGTGTCAGAATCCAAAGACTGCTTCTCCTGCTACTGATTTCATTTAATTGCTAGCAACTATTGTACTTGCATTACAAGAACTGGTAATAGGAAATACTTTTTTCCTTTTCATAATGTGACTTCAACTGCTAAAAACCAGGAGTGGCATCATTGTATGAACTGCTAGCTTCTGTGCTGACCACAATTTGCAAGATGTAATTGGCCATAGTGTTTGCAATACTTCTTAGTGTACACAGTGTTCCTGATGATTTCCTGTTTGCTTTAAATAACATCACTGATGCGCTTATGCAGAAGTGTACCTTTTTCTTTCCCTTCTTCTTTCTTTCACATTAGGAGGTCAGTTGTCTGATAGCACTTGATCACAAAAATCAGCAACGGTAATGGAACAAATGTTCATGCTGGGTTTTTAGTGAAGTTGAAAAAAAACATTTCCTTTGTTCTGGAATACTGTTTCCTCGATATTTTAACAGAATCTAGAAGCTCTTGTTGCACAAGGTGCTGCACAAAGAGCTTGTGGAGTACATGCGATAGTCCGTTACAAGATAAATGTGATTTAGAAAAAAGTAAATTTTGCTTTTGTATTAAATCTAAAAAAAATAAAATGTTGGGTTAGTTGAAAAGCTGCTTGATGGAAGAAAATAAAGTCTCAAAATATTGTAGCTATTAATCTGTAAATATGTGGAAGAATATATTAAAAACTATTGTGTTTTGTGTATAGAAATGCTTGGAAATTCTCTCTGTGTTTGACAAAAACAATCCTCTAATATTGAAGTTTGAAAAATATTTAATGCTTTAAATGTTTACTGGAAAAAGTCGTTGTCTTCTTGAGACACAAAAAAGAGCAGTAAAAAAGATAGGAAAACTCGTAGGGTAAAGGTAGGGAATTTTTTCCTTGGCTTCTGTACAGCTGGATTGTACGTAGTTGCACCTTAACAATATGGATTTGTGTGTAAACGGGAACAAATGGTCTAAAATGTGTGACTTGAACTTTTGCATTCTCACCTGAAGTTTAATAACATTCTACTGTTCAGTATGTGTCAAACTGACTGTTGACTGCATAATTACATGAGAACAGTTACTGCAGTGACTTAATGCGTGTATGTGTGTCTCAGTTCCGTTGATTTCTCTCCATATTATAAAGAACTTAAGCAACAATTTCTTGACTCTTGGGAAATTCTTCACCTGTGCATTTGTAAGCCATGATAACAAGATTATGATGCTAAATTAAATTTGATTCCATTTACTTTACTTAAAGCTGTCAACACCATTGCAAGGTCTATGAAAACATACGCCTCGGCCTTCCAACATTTTTCATGGATTCCTACTTTTTAAGAAAAAAGGCAATCTCTTCAAAGTTATGCTCTTTTTAGGCAGAGGTCAGCTCAAAACAAGGAAGACTGGGGTAGCTGTGTATATGTTTAATTTTTTTCTTTGTTTAGGGGAAGCTGTTTACTTGTTTTACTACTAAAGCCAGTTACAACGGGAGGGAAAAGAGACTCTGGAAGGGACATATATGCAAAAATCACTAGCATAGTTATAACCTGTTTTGCAAAAAGACTTATGAAAGAGAGAGAGAACACACCTGAGGAAGTGGAAATGTTAATTACTTGATATTTGTAAAGTATCTCAGAGAGGGACTGTTTATTAGGGAGTGTAGTGATAGGACAAGGGGTAGTGGTGTTTAAACTGAAGAATGGGAGATTTAGATGAGATATTAGGAAGAAATTCTTTACTGTGAGGGTGGTGAGGCACTGGAACAGGTTGTCCAGAGAAGCTGTGGAGGCCCCATCCCTGGCAGTGTTCAAGACCAGGCTGGATGGGCCTTTAGGCAAGCTGATCTAGTGGAGGGTGTCCCTGTCCATGGCAGGGGGGTTGGAACTAGCTGATCTTTGAGATCCCTTCCAACCTTAACCATTCTAGGATTCTGTGAACTTGTTATCAGTATATGAGAGTGAGGGGAGGGATAGAACTGTATTAAGAGTTGACTAGTGGGTGAGAGGAAAGTTTATTTACTTCTTAGTAACTTATACTTCAAGGTACAAGTTACTTTTACCAAGGGGAAGTCATGCTTGACCAACCTGATAGCCTTCTATGAGGATGTAACCAGGTGGATGGATGATGGAAGGGCAGTACATGTGGTCTATCTTGACCTCAGCAAGGCATTTGACACGGCATCCTTGTGGGCAAGCTGAGGAGGTGTGGCCTGGATGATCAGGTAGTGAGATGGATTGTGTGCTGGCTGGAGGCAGAAGTCAGAGGGTTGTGGTCAATGGGGCTGAACCCAGTTGGAGGCCTGTGACTAGTGGAGTCCCTCAGGGGTCGGTGCTGGGTCCGGTACTATTCAATATCTTCATCAGCGACCTTGATGAGGGAACGGAGTGTACCCTCAGCAAGTTTGCTGATGACACTAAACTGGGAGGAGTGGCTGACACACCAGAGGGTTGTGCTGCCATT
>VWZZ01006342.1:323086-349512 GCA_013399095.1 Psophia crepitans | reverse complement strand
TTTTTTTTTTTTTAACTTGAATCCAGGAGGTAGGTGGACTTGAGAAGAGGAAAGGGAAGAATCACATTAGAATGGAAGCTCTGCTTGGCAGATAGTATTCTGGATCCAGATTATCTGTTGAAGAACATCTTTCAGCTTGATTGAAAGCTGAGGTGACAGCATTTCCTAAATTTATACCCACTCTGTTAAGATTGGTAATTTTAGAATCCTAGAATCCTAGAATGGTTAGGGTTGGAAGGGACCTCAAAGATCATCTAGTTCCAACCCCCCTGCCATGGGCAGGGACACCCTCCACTAGAACAAGTTGCCCAAAGCCCCATCTAACCTGGTCTTGAACACTGCCAGGGATGGGGCCTCCACAGCTTCTCTGGGCAACCTGTTCAGTGCCTCACCACCCTCACAGTAAAGAATTTCTTCCTAATATCTCATCTAAATCTCCCCTCTTTTAGTTTAAACCCATTACCCCTTGTCCTATCACTCCCTGTTCTTGTAAACAGCCCCTCTCCATCTTTTCCGTAGGCCCCCTTCAGGTACTGGAAGGCCGCAGTTAGGTCTCCCTGGAGCCTTCTTTTCTCCAGGCTGAACAAGCCCAACTCTCTCAGCCTGTCCTCATAGCAGAGGTGCTCCAGCCCTCTGATCAACTTCATGGCCCTCCTCCGGACTTGCTCCAGCAGCTCCATGTCTTTCCTGTAGTGGGGACCCCAGAGCTGGACAGAGTACTGCAGGTGGGGTCTTACAAGAGCAGAGTAGAAGGGAAGAATCACCTCCCTGGGCCTGCTGGCCACACTATTTGTGTTGCAGCCCAGGACACGGTTGGCTTTGTGGGCTGCCAGCGCACACTGCTGGCACATGTTGAGCTTTTCATCCACCAGCACCCCCAAGTCCTTCTCCTCAGGGCTGTTCTTGACACATTTTCCACCCAGCCTGTAGTTGTGCTTGGGATTGTGCTGACCTGCATGTGGGACCTTGCACTTGGCCTTCTTGAACTTCATGCGGTTTGCACAGATGCACCTCACTAGTGTGTCAGGGTCCCTCTGGATGGCATCCCTTCCCTCCAGCATGTCGACCGCACCACACAGCTCCACGTCATCGGCAAACTTGCTGAGGGTGCACTTCATCCCACTGTCTGTGTCACCGACAAAGATGTTAAACAGTGCCGGTCCCAGTACTGACCTCTGAGGTCACTCATCACTGATTAGTACTTCTGCAGTAGTAAAATACACAAAGCAGAGGAGATTTAGCTTCAAGACAGAGTGTGCCTTTGAGTATGTTTCCTATTCGTCAGAATATCTGAACTGCAAACTGTGTATTATAGATGACAATCCACTTTTCCCACAATGGGTTGAAAAGGTGTATGTATTCAGCACGGAGATTTAATTATAGCATCTAGCTTTCTGTATAAAAAAGCCTAGGGTGTGTGTGCTGAGATGTGTGGATGCTGGGAGGATATGGGTATTGGTTCTATGTGGACCAATCCAAGTTCAGCATGGCTCATGCTGAACCAAAGCTATGGTGGTGGCTGCTCTAGTGGACTGTTGATGTCTCTGCGCTGTGCTTCTCAGCAGCCTTGCTTGCTCAGCTGCACTGTGTGTTGCTTGGCACTCTTACTTGGTTGCCTCTGCGCATTCAGGATGTGCAACACCAAACAGATCAATCTTGTCTGAACACAGAGATGCACAGGGGTGCATCATGCTGATGTGGGACTCGCTTGAGATGTAGTTAGATTGGGGGTTGTTGGTTCATGGAAAAATGGTCACAGTTGTCCACATGATGCTCTTGGTTTCCAGACTGTAGTGGATGGACCCCAGAGCTAGTTTGGCCGATAAGTAGTTCAGGTCTGTCAGAATTTGAGCTGATACTCTGAGCAGTGCAGGAGACATTAGTTTGTTTTATGGACTCATGATGGCTGTAGAAGCAGCACCATGCAAATGTAGTTGCGCTCTGTATAAATGCACTAACTTCAGCCAGACCCCAAGATGCCTCAGCATTAAGGCAGTTTGGTCATCTGCATGTTTGACGCATGACTCGGGCAACTGAGTATTTACTGTACTTCTGCTGCGTATATTGATTATTAGTATTGTACATAAATTTGTGTTTTCAAAATGTACCCACTTTGTTGTAATGAGACCAAGTTATTCACCATATCAAATCAGTCAAAATTCTTTTTACATAGATTATTGGTGAATACATGGTGAAGGAAATTAAGGAGGGTTGTACTGCTGTGAGGTGTCCAAAATGACTTATGAGCAGGAAGGTATTGTGTTGAGCTCTGGGAGAGGGAAATGATTTGGGGCAAAAGTTCCAGATATCATTTGATCTAATGCACTGTGTGCATTCTTGAATGAGTATTTTTCATTTCTAGGCATGTGAAAGGCTATGCTATAAACGTGCCTTTTTGTCCATCTTTCTCAGTATTAAATATTTGTTCCCTTGGAGAGCATCAGTGTTGAATGAGTTTCTGCAATCAAAACCTAAATGGACCAGTGTCTGCAACCTCTATAAATATACCTTCTAAACCAGCAGCTAGATCAAATCCTATAAGATAAAATGTAGTCACATACTGGAACAAGAATAGTAGAGTTAAAATGATGTCATCCCTGTCCTTGAGCATTAATGGGAATTGTAGGGAAGACAAAAACTTGTTTGTATTACTGCCTGTTGGCTTTTTAAAAACCAAAAATACTAGTTTTCCTTATTTTTCAAGGAGATTAGTGCTTGAATATTTATATGCAGCACCTTGGAAGCAACATTGGAATTAGATAATGAATAAAACCATAATGAATGAGATTGGAATAGAAATGTAGGCAGAAGTATGGCTGATGTTAACTTAGAAGAAAGAGAACACTGGCTGTAAAGGAAAACTAAGTGACAGAGAAGGAAAGGTATAATATTTGGAGCTGTGAAGCACAGTGATCTCTTGGAAGCTCAGTACATCAGTCTGTCGGTATGGATGCAGTGCTTTGGGCCTTAACTGTGAAGTTCACCTCTGTTGGGAAGAACTGATAGCTTTTATCATTTGTAATGGGTATGCATCTCTTGATTAGTGTTCCACTTAAAATGACTGAAGTGAAATTATTAGATAAAAATGCAAAGTTTTGAGGGGCTGACTAACCAATATGTATTGAATTTATAAACATTTCTGCCTGGATTGTTCAGTTGTAAAGTCACTCCCAGTGATAGAGGCAAAAAATGCTTGTAATCATAATGCAAAAGTTCATAGAGCTTCTTTCTAAACACCAGTTAGCTCAGGTGGTTATGATTATGCTTAAAAAGCAAATTACCATAAATATATTGATGAAATAAAAGGCAGCGTTAACACTGCCTTTTTCTACTTAAATCTGTAGCAGCCTATTACAAGGAGTCTTTAACTAACTGGGTTTCAAAACCAGTAATGTACAATGTCACATTTTGGCAAATCATAAAAATCCATTTCCTGTTACAGGAACAGTTTTTCTTAGATTTATCTTCTCTGCGAGAAGGCCTTCTCTGTATGAATTCCTTCATGCTTGAACGACGTGATTCAGCTACTGCTAAATCATGAACAATTCTATCAGGTTAAAGCTTCATGAGTGGTTAAAGTTATCTCCTGAAGCCTGCATGGCTTGCAAAGTGCTTCGTTGCAGTTCAGTAGCCCCTTTTGAGTACCTGGAAAAAAAATAAATTGAACACTTGAAAGACACTCTCTGTGTTCAGAGAGGTGAATTTTTTTTTTTTCTTCTCAGTTTTTTAATATAAAAACCCTGAATGCCTCATTTAAGAAATCTGGAAGTGACAAAGCAGATAGTAAATTTTTAGAATATAGATATAACTGATAGCTATAGAAATAAAAGGATGGATGCTTAATTGAGAGGAATAAAATTTTGAATCCTTTGTCACAGCAAAACCACATAGAACATCTTGGTTCATTTTTAGTGCATCTTCCCAAACACGATTTTTGTGTGGTGCTTTTTTTGTCTTAACTGACTTCTGTTCCTTGTGGCAAAGATCTCTTTTGTCAGTCTCATTTGTTTTATGGTACTGGAAAAAGAAGTTCTAAACGTAGGACTTAATTTCTATTAGAGTACAGCTGGGAAATTAAGCTTAGAACTATCTAGTTTGCCCTCAGGAATTGAAATTGTTGTAAATTGAGAACTAAAATAGTTGGCCAGGAATTTTTTTTCCCTCTCGATCCCTTTTTAACAAGTTTCCATGATCATGATGTTGTCCACAGCCTTCAGCAATAATTAATTCTGTCTTGAGAAGTTCACTACTGTCTTACTTTGTAAGTAACATGTCAGATTATTCTTTCAGGTCACTATGTAGTAATGAGGGGGTTGTCACTTGACCGTCACTAGGAATATGAACTCCCTGTATCCCTATTTCCTGCAGCAATCTTCAATTCAAGACAGATCATCAGTTTTGTTTATGTATCACAAGTGTTTTACACCTGAAATGATAAGCTTGTGCATCAGTTATACCTTGGTTCATCTTGCATTGTTGGGAGTGACTATGACAAATGGTTGAATCAATTCCGAGGCAAGTTTTCTTAAAAATGACCTGCGTACTCTGATAACGTAAGGAATTGTAGTCCATTCAGTCATTTCAGTGATTTTGGACTCTACAGCGTGTTTTCCAAGGTCATTGTTGCAGTGCTCTCCCGAAAAGGGTGTAATCGTGTGTCTGCCAGTTGATGCACGCTGGGTAGTTTTCACTAAGTGATCCTTTGCTGATCTTTGTCTCTCCATGAGTGAGCGCTGGTTTAATTCATGAGTGGGTATCCAGTAGTCTAGTTTTTACCTCAAAGTTCTATTGTGTTGACAGCCAGCTGAACACGAGCCGGCAGTGTGCTCAGGTGGCCAAGAAGGCCAACAGCATCTTGGCTTGTATCAGGAACAGTGTGGCCAGCAGGAGCAGGGAGGTGATCGTCCCCGTGTACTCAGCCCTGGTGAGGCCGCACCTCGAGTACTGTGTCCAGTTTTGGGCCACTCACTACAAGAAGGACATTGAGGTGCTGGAGCATGTCCAGAGAAGGGCAGCAAAGCTGGTGAAGGGTCTGGAGCACAGGTCTTATGAGGAGCGGCTGAGGGAGCTGTGGTGTCACTCTCTACAACTACCTGAAAGGAGGTTGTAGCCAGGTGGGTGTCAGTCTCTTCTCCCAAGTAACAAGCAATAGGACAAGAGGAAACAGCCTCAAGTTTTGCCAGGGGAGGTTTAGACTGGGTATTAGGAAAAATTTCTTCACCAAAAGAGTGGTCAGACATTGGAACAGGCTGCCCAGAGAGGTGGTGGAGTCATCATCCCTGGACTTGTTCAAAAAATGCGTGGACGTGGCACTTCGGGACATGGTTTAGTAGATATGGTGCTGTTGGGTTGACGGTTGGACTTGATGATTCCAGCGGTTTTTACCAACCTTAAAGATCCTATGGTTGTATTTTTAATTGTCTTCATTTTCACTTTAATTCATTAAGAACTTGTAAAGACTCATGAAATCTCAGCTGTTTTATATTAACTGCCTTTCCCACACTTTATGGATTCTTGTTATTTGGCTTTTACTCTGTAACATGAACTGTTGCAATTGTTACTGAAAATATAACTTGCTAATGGGAGCTGCTTTGACTTCTCTGCTTTTTACTCATCACTTCACCTAAGGAAGAAGTGCCGGTAGCGTGATCCTGTGGGTTGGGATAAATAAATGCGTAAGAGCTGACAGCTTCTGTTGCTTTAATAACTGCTTTGTATTTTCAGAGTATCACAGTGCCTATAATCTGTGCTTTTTCTATTTAAAAAAAAAAACGACACAACCCAAGTAACAAAATGCAAGAGCTTGGCAGGGTAAACATTCTTTTGGAGATTTGAATCTTCAAATACAGTCACAGAACCTTCTGTTTTGCATGTCATGACTTGAAATTTCTTAATCTCAAAATAAAGAAATACTCTTGCATTGAAAAGAGTAAAATATTTCATTTCACATTAGGAACCTTGTATTCCAATACAAAACACAATAAAAATGAAGCCATTTCAGAAAATGTGAAAATAATAAACTGTTGAAATTCTTTTGCCTGCTGTTCCTCTTCTCATCCTGATTTTTAGTTTGATTCAAAACTTGGAAACGAAACCTGCACTGTATATTCTGATGGAATGTGGTCAGAAGTTTCTCTTGCCAGCTTTTAAAGCATATATGTTCTGACAGCTATATCCTACTATTAGTAGTGCAGTGTATGTTTTTTTTTCCAGTGAATAGCTCGATTAAAATGATACCTAACTTCACAGGATTTGTCATGGCTTTCAATGGCTTTGAGCTGAAAACCCTTAAGTTTACTCTGTAAGGCCAACCATGACTTTAGCTCTGATACCTGAAATGTCAGATTTTTCCTTTTTGTGATGTGGATCATGTACTTGGGTATTGCAGCACACTCAAAACAGACCCCCTCATCATTTGAGGGGGTGGGATTGTGTGGTAAAGTGTTCCCTCTGGAAGCTTCATCTTTTAGAGTTCATTCCATGTAAGTCTCTGGTTATGACAACTGGGGACATTGCAAAGCCTTGTCTCTAAGTCCTTAAAAAGAAAAAAAACCAACTCATTTGTTGATAGTGCAAGTAAGTGAAACAAAAGGCTGTAAAGGGTTTAAATTTGACGTGCTATTTTAATGAAGTATTAGCAGCAAGACAAGATTTAGCAGTATTTCTTCTTATAGTGATTGTTAATGTTAATAACTGAAGTGTAGAGAGTTTGAGACTTGTAAACTCTAAGCATTATGCATGTCTATATATATATATTTGCACACAGGAAACCTCGACCTGTCTCTCAGCTGGTTGCACAACAGGTTCCTCAGCAGTTCGTGCCCCCTACACAATCAAAGAAAGAGAAAAAAGACAAAGTAGAAAAGGAAAAAAGTGAAAAGGAAACAACAAGCAAAAAGAACAGTCATAAGAAAACCAGGTAAAAATTTTACAAACTTTTGCGGTATTGATAAAATATAAATTAAAAAAGAAAATATGAAGTTGTCCTGCAATTTTACTGCTTTGTAACTGCTGTGGCAAACTCTTTCAATAATAAGGCTAAATATTTGTGTGTGAAGCTTCATTGGGTTAGGATGCCTATTAAATGTGAAGAAAACCTGCAGTTTTTAATTTTGACCAGAAGATGGAGACCAGCTGAATATAGAAACCTTTATTTTTGTTAAGGGTTACAGATGTATTTCTCACACGATGCAAAACTGTAGCTAGGCAAATGGATGGTCCTAATTCCTGGAAAAGAGAGGGGACAGGAGTGACAAGTTTTCATGCAAAATAATAGGGAAGGGAACTAGTACCAGACTGCAGAAGAGTGGGAAAGTAATGTGGCTATTGCTGGAATAAACTTTGAAGGGCTGACCTAGGGTATAAATTAATGTGACAGGATAAAGCGTGTGTAATGCCTAGCGATAAAAATCTCTGTGCTACATCTGGGATGCTGAAGGAAACCTTGGACTCTTAGAACTGAGAACATGAAATATTACAGCACAGACAAGCGGTTGTAAAAGCCTTGATCTTGCTGTAAGACCGGGTGGAAGGAAGGTGCAAACTGCAAAACCAAAGCACCAAGTTTAAGCCCTAAATCATCACAGTCTAAGCATAGAGCTGTTGTGGCAAGAATGCTGTGCCGAAAGGCTCAGAAGCATACAAGACACATAGTTGAATCAAACGTGGGAGGAACTATTGATGTTGCTATTTTTATTTCTTTTTAAATTTTATTTTTTGGAAGCAGTCCAATGTAGTCCAGTCAAAGAAGATCCTTTGGGATTAGTTATGCAGAGAAGTAGCAGATGCTTCTCTTGTGCCTGAAATAGGATCATCAGGATCAGAATCAGGGAAAGACTGAGAGTCAAAAGGGAACAGTTGTTAAGAAAGTCATGGGTAGGATTAAGGACACTGATGTATTCCTTTTTCTTTTTTTTTTTAAATACTCAAATTTGCTAGCTTACCTCATACAGCTGAAGTACTTCAGGTATGAAGTATTGAAGTTAACATAGTGAGTTTTAATCAAGCTAATTAAATACTATAAGTTGAAATATTGATGGTTAAATTGCATTAGTACATTAAAAATGTGAAAGGGAGGTGGACCGAAATTTTAAGCAGATTTCTTCAGTATCCTTTGGGGAAAGGGTATCCTTTTCTCTTTGCCTGAAAACTCGTACATGGTTGCTGGAAACGATCATAAAAATCTGCATGCACACTCAGTATGATTAATAAGCTCCAGGCATGGCACTTACACAGGCTGATAATGCTAAATTTTTCTCTCTATTCCCATGTTACAGAGCAGCAGATTTTCAGTTTTCTCTTAAATTCTTCAGTCACACCACTTCAGCCTCAGGGGAACAAGACGTCAAAGCCTATCTCTATTCTAGCAGAGAAGAGGCATGAGGCGTTTCAGCTGAAGTGGCTGGGAAGCAATTGTACTTCAGACAAAGTCAGACGATAGGGTAAAGGTTAGGGCTTTGCTGCTAGCACACCTGCTAACGTGTGATGTCATTTACTATGTGATTATTTTATTTTATTGCAGCTTGAGCTAATGAAAGCTGTAGAGTCAGTTAAATGCATAAAGCTATGGTGTTCATAACCGATTGTATAAATTCAGCTGTCTGGGGGCAGTGTTTCATGGTAGTCGAAGGAAAATAGTAAATTCAAAGTACTTTATGCTGGTCGCTAGTAAAAATATGATGGCAGAATACAAGTCAAAGTATTCTTCTCTGATCTTTATGTTGGGAAAATCAAACAGTTGAAAGATTAGATGACGAGATTTACCCTATCAACCCTGCATAATTTAAATCGCAGCATATGCCAGGAATACCAGAGTTATACCGTGAACACAAAGTCCAGTTCAAATGGTGTACTGGCAGTCCTAGCGAGGCTTTGAAATGAGGTAATACCTGCTGCAAGTTAACGCTGCCTGTGCTTTTGAATTCAGGAGAGACACTAATATCTTCTTTATTGAACATCATTCTCTACTTAGAATTGTTGCTTAAGGCTGCTGCAGAGATAGGTGCTTCTCTGACTTAAACCTATAAATTTCTATAGCCACAATAAAGAAAGACTTAATTTTTAAAAGTACAAACCTTCATGTGTGCAGCACACCATATTGCTGCACAGTCACTATTCACGGGGTCAACTTTTAAATAAGCTTAGAAGGCGGTGATGTGTTAGGTTCAGCTATCTTTGTGTAAAACATACTAGGGAACACTCGACCATAAATACTTATGGGACGTTGTTGTCCTATATATTACATGTTGCACGTAGCAGTCTTATGTACACATGTGTATTCTCCTGAGGTCCTAAAATGTAGAAGGAAGACAAGATAATAAGATGGTGTGTGTGCTTTTCATATGATTATTTGCTTTATTTAGGCCAAGATTGAAAAATGTGGATCGAAGTAGTGCTCAGCATTTGGAAGTTACCGTTGGAGATCTGACAGTCATAATTACAGACTTTAAGGAGAAAACTAAGTCACCACCTGCTTCCAGTGCTGCTTCTGCAGATCAACACAGTCAGAGTGGTTCTAGCTCTGACAACACAGAGAGGGGAATGTCCAGGTCATCTTCACCCAGAGGAGAAGCGTCATCACTGAATGGGGAATCTCATTAAAGTTTATTTCCTCAAGTTTCTTTAGTCTCTTCTCTTCAAAACATGCAAATACATAACTTCTGTCACCTGTTGCCACATTTTCATGACAGGTTATCCATGCACAATTGGTATGTTGACTGGAACATAATTTATGCAGTTTTAAAAAAAGAAAAAAGTGCAGTGGTAGAATCAATAATTTAAATCCAATCTACAAATGCTTGCAAAGCATTTTCAGACCAACTTTTTAATCTTCATGTGTAAAGGTGCCATGAAAATGTGGTTTGAATGTTCATTATGCAGTGTTATTCGTAAGTCCATCTTCACTTTTAGTTTAGTGAATTCTAACACAACTGTTGGAGTCTCTACTATTGGCATGTACTGAATTTAAATTTTTATAACATAGTTCAAGCTGCCTAAATATGTATTATTTGAGAATTGTGAAACATAGTTATATGTATGCAAGTCAGAGATCAACTTAATCAACTATTGCTGCAACAGAATTTTCATAATAATTATCTTCTTAAAAACACCTGCTGGTACTTGGTGTGGTTAAATAGGAAAAATGTTATTAAATAAAACATTTGTATGAATTTTTGCCAATGTTTGACACATTTTACTAGATTACTGTTATTGAATTATGTTGATGGTTTTACCAATATTTTTTCACACTTAAAACACTTATTGTAATGTTTACAAGCAAAATAGAAAACACATTCTAAGCATTGATTGGTTAACCTTACAATTCAGGTGAAATACTACATTGTCACTGTACACTGGTTTTCTATGTTGTGTAACAAATACTGAACCTCAGTTGACTATGCATTTGGCAAAAACTCACATTTGGAAATAGGAAAATTTGGAAAAGCTTTAAAAATAACAGAAGTACAGTTCTCATTTCTGCCTAGTGCTCTTTTCTTGCCCCAAATTTATCTAGTGTCATATAATCACGTATCATTTCATGACCAGACTATCAGATGTTGCACAAGAGTCAGCAAATAACAATACTATTAATTTTCTGTTTCTGAATAAATTTCTTTAATCTTGATTGGGCCAAATAGAATATATTCCATGTCATAAGTCATATGAAAAAACTCACTACCCTACATTATGGCATAAACTGTCCACATTTATGCACTTAGCAATATACTGATACAGGGCAGAACTATTTACAATCCCATCCGGTATTATGTAAAACTACCAATAAAATATTTTTGTGAATACAGATTTTGCATTTTTGTTTACAACCAATAAGTGTTTTGATACACACATACAATCCATGTGTAGCTTTTAAATTATAGATTCAGGTTCAGTACAAAAGTCCATTTAGCTCCTTTTAGTGAGGTAGTCCACTTACACTCCTGTGATTCTTTTCTTTTTTGTTCAAAATAAATATATTTTTAAGCCCACGTCAAAGTTGGATTGACCTTCTTGGTAGTGAATCCAGCCCCAAATTATTACCAACGTATGATACGTCGTCTTAACAGCTAAAACTGGATTTTTGTAGCCCCTGACAATTGTGATGTTTGGTGGTTTCTTGTAGTAATGTATTTTTTCTGTTTTTAATGCAGTACTTCTACAGGCACAATGGTACTGTTCTATTTTGTAAGATGCTAGTTGTGAAATACAGTTAGTTGCATAAAATGAAAGTCTGATGTGATATCTGAGAACATACATACCTCATTCCTTGGTGTTGCTGTTTAAAGTTTTTAGACATCAAATGTTAAGTATAGGCTCTTTCAGATGGATAACTACTGACCTGTTTATTATGTATTCTGCTTTATCTTACTAAATAGGATGTCTGTTCATTGCCGTTACCTGGCCAAATCTTAGTATCTGTAAGACAATGCATTTTGAGGTTCTTAAATGTTTTTGGGGCTGGGCTGGTGTTCAGAATAACATACACTAGTTTTTAAAAGAAAAAGACATGCTTCTCAACTTTATTTTTTTATATTTTATTTTTAGGTGGGACTATTTGCAGAATATACTGATGTAATGGATTACAAGAAAGCTGAAACTGTTTAAAGTAAGCAGTTTAATGATAGCAGATCTCATCGCAAGATGTTTTATGAAATGTGTTTCTAATTGAAAATGTAATGAATGCGAACACATTTCAGAATTCCTTGCAAACAAATAATAATCTATTACTGGTAGTTCACTAAATGGGAAACGTATTTTCATTTAACTTTATGTGAATAAACCACCCAGCACTGCCAACAAGAGGTCTCTTGGTATCTTGGGAAATAAGTAGCCATTCAGTTTGGAAGGAAGGGGAGGATGGGAGTGGATTTTACTATGATTCAACTGTCTCTAGAGAATAATCTTAAAAATGTGGTACAAGCATGCTTGTAATCAAAAAGAATGCAGAAATGTCTCGCTGTTCTTTATGGAATAAGACACAGAAAAGCAATTTCTAACCACAGATACAACACAAGTCAGCTAGGATCTAAAACTGAGCTGTGGTGGTTTTAACTGAACTGTTGCGTTGCCAGTGTTTACATTGCAATGATGCCTTTTTTGGCATTAAACAAAGTTAAGATAATTTTTGCCTGTTTGTGATTAAAGGGATCTGATAATACTGACAGCAGAGTAGACAAATTCTAAGTGGAGTATGGCGTTTGACTCTGTTCATAATGTTATAATTTAAATGATCTTCACTTTCATAATTTCTAAATAATTTTGACTTGTAGTAATCCTAAGTCCTTTTTCTAACTGTAAATATATTTAAAAGCATCTTTACTCCATTTATAAAAAGTGAAAATTTAATGTTGTAATGTGTTTTGATTAGCTGTTTTTCTCTGTGACTGCTCTCTGCATAAGAACTGTTATTTGTTAAATTCTATATATGCACCAGTCTTCAACAGCTATCCATCCTGGGCTGGTCATGAAATGGTGACCCAACAAAGACAAGTGTGATAGTGTTTCATGTAAAATGACTTCCTTTATGTGCTGATGGATTGTCCGGTTTCAGAAAGGAAAAGGGGGGAGAAATGGGGAAAAATTAAGTATAATTAGTTCATTGATAAAGTGTACAATAATTCAGTCTCTTGTCTTCCTAAATTTGCCATTAATTACAGGGGGTATAAGGAAAAGAACAAATACACAGTTGTAGACTGTGATCCTTTTTTTCCCCTGAAATTAAGTATGTATACTGGAGATGAACAAAAGTTGTTCTACTTAGTATCAGGTTACGTTATGGCATATAAAAATCTCGATTCTAACAGAAGTGATATGGAAAAAAAAAATTACATTAAAAAGCTTAAAAATTCTTTATACTAAAAGTCTTGAAATTAAGACTGAAGTTTTAACGCTTCTCTAGATATTTGATGTGGCATAGATTGTAAATTCTCTAATTTTTTTTTTATTTTATAATTTGTGCGCTTTTTTAATATTATGGGTAGCACACTTTTAGGTAGCCATGTAAGATAGAATACTTTTTATATTTGTTTCCACCAGTTCACTATAGTGTTTGGGCAGGTCTTCTAAACTTGACACGAGTGTATGGCTCTGCCTCTGAGATGCTTTTTCTCTCTCCTGTCTCAAAAGCCTGATGGTTTCCCACGTTGTGCTAATTGATTATACTTTGTTAGACAGGATGGATTTGGCATGGAAATGTCTGTTGTGTACTTCTTATGTACATCCAGGGTTCCTTAACTGTATCTGCTTGGTTTTTTTCTGTCACATGCCTTTATTTAACTGTTCTCCCTACTAGGGAGGGTCTGGGTATGCTTCCTTTCAAATAGCAGAGACTGTATGGAAATAGAAATGCAATTTAATTTAATTTCTCCAAAGGCAGCAGCAAGTGCTCTACTTGCAGTAAATTTGGCCTGTGCTTACTCAGGAATAAGATAAGTGAGATAAAAAGTTAATGCTGGTTTTGGCTATGATAGTTTGCAAATGTGTAATTCTATCAATGTTAAGATTTGAGTGTGCTGGAAAATACTGTTTGAGCTTTCAAAGGTTTCTACCTGAAATTATGCCCCAACTTACATCAAAGCAGCCTCAATTTGAAAGGGTTTAACTTCACAAACCAGCAAAAGTGGTACAGTAAAATCAGTCAAACTGAGGAAGCTCAGTTACTTTTCTTTTGTACTGTCAACGTTTTAACAAGAGGAGAAACTTTCTCCTCTTTTAAGAAGAGACTTGAGATTTTTCTAAGACAGCAATCAAATATTGAGCTTATTTAGACATCTAAAGGAGAACCCATGTTTTAATAATAATTAACCGGATTTAACCAAATCAAAATCAGAAAAGTACTTCACAGGTTAATTACAAATCGATGCTTTACAGAAAAGATTGTAACTTCCTGTCTCGGTGGATATGAATGGAGTAAATGGTGCAACAGCCATGGGTAGCTGCACACTCGCCAGTAAATGGCATTACCCAACAGCAAGTGATGTTTAGGTGACTTTCCAAACACATGACACGAGAAGATTGCGCTATGTCTATGAACAAGGCCTAGGAGTCCGGGTGTCGCTCCCCCGCCTCCGCCTGAACGATACCATTGGATTCAAACTGAAAGAAAACGCAGGAAACAAACGAATTAGTTTCAGATCCCAGAGTCTTGGTGCAGGAGCTCTTTACAGCTTCTCTTTGACTGTATTGGTGAAAACTCACCACTGTGTAATATTTAATCCCTTAGAGGATGTTTTCTATCCTAATCTTGCCCCGTTTATTATGGGCAACAGATAAAAGTCATCTGAAAGAACCTGCCCTGTCCACTGACACGGGAGATTTTAAGAGCAGACAGTTTAACGCGCACAGGAAGTGTTAGCTGTACTTTTAAGGAGTTAAACATGGAAGATGAAGGGCAAAAGCATATTCCATAGCTGAAATGAGTATTACTAAGACTGATCACAAGACATTGCCATACCATTTGGGGTTCATAAAAAGACAAAATGGTGACACTACCTGATTGCTCCTTGTCCCATATCTTTGAAAAGAAAATTACCACCAGAAAAAATATTTTTCCAGTAACAATAATGTAAAGAATAGTTTCAAAATGTTAATTATTTTGCAGAAAGTATGGCATATCTTGACAGAGGTAGGAATATCTGAGCAAGAAGCCCGTCAGGGCTACATTTTCAGGATCTAGGGCACCTGGAAAAGTATAATCTTTAATTACACTGTTCTCTGTGTATAAATATTGATCTTAATCAAAGTATTTGCAAAGTGAGCACGCTCCCTTTAAGATTTTAAGAAATGTGGCTTTAGACCAATGGAGCTCTAACTTACAGTGGAGTTATAGAGAAGACAGCTGAGGAAAAGAAAGTATTAATCTATTTGTTGGTAACCTGCTAACCACATGCTCATAATTTTCCTCTTCTGTATGAAGAAGCAAAAGTAGGAAAGGAGAAAGGAAGAAATACGTGTAATCAGGGCTAAAGAGATATGGCTCTACCTGCTTCCCAAGCTCACTAGATTCTACAAGCTACAAATCCTGGTTCAAAGGCAGCCGCGGGTACTTTGTCACTGGGAAAGGATGGAGTTCTGTCTCTTAGCATCTGTTAGTTGAGACAAGTGAGTGGTCAGGCCGATTCTACTTTCTAAATACCCGCTTTGGGAATACAGAAATCTAATTTGCTATTTATATCATCTAATAGGTGACTAGCACCCATGAATAATCTGTTTCAGGCTGATCCTTCTTTGCACAGAATAAATCAAAATGCTTCAATCCCAAGCCCAGTTCCTGACAGCATGGATCTCTGAGCGAGAAAATCTGCCATCTGACTGATCATCTCTTACTGTAACAGCCTTCAGCTGTGAATTAACCTCAGCAAGGGAAATCTCTTTAAGATTACATGTATTTGTTGAGTACCACTACTCCCACCTCTGAAGGAAACACACTCTGATTCCTTCTTCTCTTTTTCTTTTTTTAAAGTACATCTATAGTATAAGTGGGTGCAGTGAGTTTGAAGTAATTTATTATGCCTGCTTTTGCAAGTGAGGAGTTTCACTGCTACTCCCAGTTCTTCAACTATATCTTGGTTTCTGTAATACCAACAACGGTGTGTGAAGCTTAGAGGTCATCTATCAATTTTGTCACCGCTGTTCTTGTTTCTGTCTAATTGACTTCCTGAACAGATTCTTGCTGAGCAACCTTGCCCCAAACTATTCAGGCTAAGGTAGCTGGTGTTCTGGGATGCCAGTTACTGGTCTTCCTGTCTGTGTTTCTGCAAATGGTCTGATTCTGTTGCTGGGAGGCTTCCAAATGTGGGAAGACAAGCAAAATGCTTTCCAACTGTTGGAGGCATAATGTTACCATGTAACTTGTAGTGCCTGGAGGCTTTTTGAAAGGTGCCAGGAAACACTGTCAGTGCCAGGTGGAGAAAGAGATCTGAGGAGCATGCACAGATACTGAGCGCTTTCTCAAGCTTTCCTACAGAAATTCTGGGTAGCTTCTGTTTCTAAAATGTCAAACACCTTTGAAAACCCTCAGTCTAACAAAAAAAAAAAAAAGGATAAGGGGAGGGAGAACAAAGAAAAGGTATTTTCAGAATAATACCTAGAAAAGCCACTATATAGTGTTTCTTCATGGGTTTAGTGTTCCTTTCTCTGTGTACTGTATTGGGAATAGGCGGCATCCCACACTTCTTATAGGTGTGTGTTGCTTTGTAGTTCTTGATATCTGCTGGTTCAGTGACTTTTGGCTTAAAGATAGAAGTAGTTTTTTGTGAATTTCATAGTAAATACCATGAACCTTTCTCTCGGGTACAGGTCATTTATTGAAAGGGCAGCGCTTTTGATTAAAGAGCTAGTCAGGAACAAAATAGATTCTTCTTGTCTGTTTAGACACTGCCCAGTTTTAAAGGGTCTGATTTCCTGGACTACTAGAAAAAGGATAACTTTATGTTGAAAGGGTAATAAGAACCCAGAGTAGAACAGATGTGGCTTCTGAAGAGTTTTGTGGCCAGTAGTTCGTATGGCTGTTCTCAGTGATTATTCTACACCTTAGCCCGTTAATCTCGAAGCGTTGGTGGAGCATCCTCACAGACAAATCAAAACTACGAACAGCACTGTCAGATGCTCTTTAAGTTTACTAAGTGCCTTATACAGAGCATCACTGAGGCAATGGTTTGACTGAAAGGAAGTTTGATGAAAGGTTTACTCCTCTGGATTGAGTCACAGGTTATCAGTTGTAACCAAGGTGATGTGCCTGGTTACACTAGAATCTTATATTTTATTGCTGATACAAGTACCTAGTAAGAAACAGTCCAGAAATTCCTGAGGCTTTCAGTTTGTGAATCATACATTCTTTGGAGATTTTGTTCTTCTCACCAGCTGTGATAGCCTACTGGAATACTGCAGAAGTGAACAAAACTTCTGAGTGTTTCTGGATGCTTTCATGCGTCTCGCTTTCTCCATCAAGAACAGTATTACCTTTCTTGGGAAGGGGAACATAAGTTGGCTTCATTCACAGGGTTTATGTTTATTCAACAGTAGTCTTTAAGGATTTTATTGTCAGAAAAAGGGCTTGTTATTTTGAAAATAAAAATCTTACCTGCCAGGTGTCTTCCCCAAAATGAGTAAGTGCCTTTTCTGTTCTGACTCTTAGAAGTATTTACTTTGTCAGATTGAATCTGAATGTCCTGGATAAACCGATGATTAAGTACTGAGTGTTACCAATGGCTTGAAATCCTTTCACTGAAAGAGCAAGAGACAGAATGTAAGCCACTTGAATTATTTTGAGACCTGATGTTATCACAAGTTTTATAACTGCTATGAGTAGTATACTTCTAAGAACAATGTAACTCTTCAGGAACTTGATATTGATAGGAAATAAATATTTATTGAAAGAAGTATATTAAATAAATATTTATTTACCAATGTAAGTAAGAGAAAATATTACACCGTGGGGGCAAAGGTCTTGCTGTTAGCAGTCCTGACTGCTTAATGGAAAGTAAAACTGAGGCCCTGAACTCTGGCTGTAAAAGGCTGCGTGGTATTTGGTGAGAGATTGGGACTGCGAATCTTAGGTCCACTTTCTAGTAAAGTAATTCTTCCTACCTAAGTTTTTACCAATTCTCAAGCAGAAAAGAAAGCATGAGCAGATATCAGTAAGAGGCCCTCTGGTTTTATTGGTGCTGCTTCCTATCTCTAGAGGATTTTTGTTTTAATTTTTTTTTTTTAAACTTTGCTCAGGACTGGTACAGCTGAAAGTATATTTTCCCTTCATTCGTAAGCCTAGACTTTGAATGGAGTTTCTCTGAGACACTTTTGTAGTGAAATCGTATTCCCTACAAACATTGAAGACAAAAATAAACATCTCCATGATCAAAACATTGTGTGTGGTTGTAATTTTTTTAATATATACAATTTAGTTACAAAAATTCTAAAGATACTCTTAGGAAAAACATAACCAGTATACTGGCCTACAGTTAAAGGGTCTTTTTGTAGCAGTCAGAAGATACCGTTTGCACATGAGATGCTACCAATTTTGTGTCTGATAAACCATGTTCCATTGCAGTTAAGCGCTCCTTTGAATATGGTGCTTCGCTGCATTCCGCCAAGTGTGAGGTAGCAGCTCGTTAGGGCACTGCCTTAAACTGACCTCTTCCTGACCTCAAGTCAAAGACATTATTAAACAATTTAAAATTCTGAAAGCTTGGCAGAAAAGCTGAGGGGAAGGGGCTGGAAAGAAAAAAACCAGTAAGAATCAAAGCACCCAGACATTTTTCCCCAGAATAAATGCCACACAATGATAATGGAATTGTTTTTAAATTAACAGCACTACAGTTATTTCACATAGTTTGACAACCACACAGTTGATTTCAGATGAGCGTAAATAGATGTGTGTGAAGCTCAGAACAGTGACACGTATTGAAATGCCTTCTCCAGGAATAAATTAATGCTTCTTGCCTGTGAAGAATCTGACAAAGTATTTTTGGTGAAAGCTGTTGTTGGTGCACTATATTCAATCTTGACCGGCAGTGGTGCTGCTTGGGGTTGTTATGGTAAATAAGATGGTAAATAAAATGATGAAATTGTTCAGAACCATTTTCTAAATGCGTTATTTGTACTGGCTAGGAAAAAGCGCAAGAAATATATGTGGGCAATTTGGGGATAAAGAGCAGACTTTGGGAACTTGATCTCAAAATGCCAAGAGGCCTCTGCGAATTTCCTGCAGGGGTGATTCATAACCCCTTCTGGCTACGATGGAAGTGGGGATACTCCTGACAGGGTGAGAGTGCTGCTTCCAAGGCAAGAAACTTGCACACACGTGAGTTTCTGTGCTTCTGTGTAAATTAAAGTAAAAACTGAGGTCAGCTTGAGAAGAAGGCTTAGTCTAAGGCCTCATCTTACTGTGTAGACAACTACTCTTTGTTACTGTCGTGGTTTTACCCCAGCCGTTGGCTGGGCACCACGCAGATGCTTGCTCAGTGCCCCTCATCAGAAAGGGGGAGAGAATCAGAAGGGGGAAAGTGAGAAAACTCGTGGGTTCAGGTACAAGAGTTTAATCAGTGAAGCAAAAGCCGCGTGCACAAGCAAAGCAAACCAAGGAATTCATTCCCCACTGCCCACGGCAGGCAGGGGTTCAGCCATCCCCAGGACAGCAGGGCTCCGTCATGCGTAATGGTGACTTGGGAATACAAGCACCATCCCTGAACGCCGCTTGCCCCCCCTTCCTCTTCCCCCAGTCCCTTATAAACCGAGCATGATGCCATATGGTATGGAATGTCCCTTTGGTCATTGGGGTCAGCTGCCCTGTCTGTCCCCTCCCAACTCCCCGCACACCCCCAGCCATCCCGCCGGCGGGGCGGGGCGAGAAGCAGCAAAGGCCTTGGCTCTGGGTGAGCATCGCTCAGCAACAGCAAAAACATCTCTGCACTATCAGCGCTGCTTCCAGCACAAATCCAAAACACAGCCCCATACTGGCTACTGTGAAGAAAATTAACTCTTTCAGCTGAAACCAGGACAGTTACTGAAGCAGGTTCTAAAAAAATGGTCTCTGTGGGTTGTCTCAAGTTATCTTCAAGTTACGGACAGTTCCAGCGTTCAGTTCTCTCCGAATGGTTTGCCCTTCGTGTTGCTTTGCAGCACAAGGCTAAAATCCTACAAGGCACTCTCAAACGAAGCCGGTTCCCTTGTCAAGACAGTTGGGGTTTCCCAGCTCTGCAGCAGGTGACTGAAGGGTTGGCCGTGAGTATGTAAACTCGTCCTGGCTCCAAGGGGACAATGTGTGAGGCTGATCCACCCTCAGGTGCAGAATGCTTTTAATGCCACCCCTACGTGTTGGGCCTAGATCCTGAAGTGCAGGCAGAAGCAGTAGCAAACAGTTGACATAACTATCAAGTTTGGTACTAGAAGTAACACTCACTTACACAAGATTAAATTGTCATCAGATACCAGAATGGGGCTATTGTCACTAATGAAGGGAGTCTAATTTAGTCCGCTTACTTGTCTATTTTAGAAGAACAGAAGGAATTCAAAAGAGGAGAGCAAGCCATAAAGCTCTTCTATCACCCTTCTATTCATTTCTTTCCTCTGTTGACTGTCTGGTAAGTCTGCTACACAATTATGGGTCTGAAGATCAAAACAAATTTCTTAAATTCCACACAATGTTTTGGCAGCCATGGGAGATCACAGCATTCCACGATGTGCCTGGTGCCTGGAGATAGCTTAGGACAGTGTCCAAATATGTTTTACCCTTTCTTGACCTGAAAGAAAATAAAAGAGTTTTAAAAAAATTCTTTTTCAAGTTGCAGATAAAGGATGGGTGAAAGAAGGCTGCGTAGTGTATTAGTGCAATCGTGAGCCAGCAGTGCGTGAAGGTATCTTAGGTGTTTCAGGCCCTAAGGTCTGTGCAACACAACATCCCACCTGCTCGCCGACTCTGCTGCCGCCTGGGCAGCGGAACGGTTTGAGAACACAATCCTAATGAGTCAGTCAAATCAGTGTCATGTCTGCAGGCTCTGGGGAGTGGCACAGGACTGTGCAGGGTACATGCCTGCTCACCAAGATTACTTCTGAGAACTTCAGACATGGCTGAGACTGCTGACCGAGTGTAAGGGTACCCGGTACCCGAGCCTGTTACGTACCTGGGGCGTTTGTCTGTTCTGTGGCTCTTCTAGTCAGTTTTAAAAGGGACAGTCAGCACAAAAGGAAGTATTAATGTCTTACCTCTTCTTCCTGATAATTCAAGCACTAAAAATGCTTTAAATAGCCAGCACTTTTGGCTGCTCTAATCTGGGGTTTGAATTAGGAAATATGGAGATAATGCAAACCCCTAGAGAAAAGGATGTGGAGAGGACTTCCTTTCTCTACCCTTGACAGGCCTCTACGCTGGTTTACAACATTAAACCCTACTTGAAAAGGATCAAGGAGCAAAAGCAGGTTATGGGTAAACAAAAGGTAAAACAGCAAGTGGGCTTGCTAAAAATTCACAAAGTACATCAGCTCTTGACCTGGTTTGCCTGAGTGACTGCTTTCCGAAACTCCTCCGTGCTGAATGATGTCTCTCATCTCCATTCCAGACCATGCTGCTGTTCTGAAAGAGGGGCAGCTGGCTACCTGGCTCACTGCCCGCGCTGTATCACCTGGCTTGCCCTGCTGAACGGCTCTCAGAGTCCCCGACAGCCCTCCTAAACCTCTGTTTCCTCCTGTAAGGGCAGCTGGCAGTTGCCAGCGAACTTTCTAAATTTATTTTTCTTTTCCATTTTAGCTCTTTGCTAGATGCAGTTTCAGTGTCCTACCTAGCCATGCAGGCTTTTTGCACCTGGAAATAATAAATACAGAAAATATATAAATTGTTGACATCAAATCTGAAAAAATAACCCTAAAAAAACCCCAATAGAACAGTAGTTTTCAGTTTGTGGTCTGAGGATCTCATAAGCTAATGCATTCCTTCTCAGAGTTGTCAAAGAAGTTACTAGAATGAGCTACTTATTACCAGTAGCATTAAATTCACTGCACGGAGTCTGCATTGCTATTCTAGAGTGGGAAAGGTAGAAAATACCTTACAGGATTAATTTCAGATTAACTGATGTCCTTCATCTTAACAATGAAGCTTCCAAGCCGTAATGCAAATTTGCTAGTGTCTATGGTTACTGTTAGTAAATATTTATTCCCTTACCAGAAAAAAATGATGTTGTATCGTAGAAACGTAAAGATTCTGATCTGGGTGCCAGAGGACTCAGAGCACTTGATGTTGTAGGAAACAACGCCAGGACAAGATAAGGACCTTGAAACTTGAGTACAGTTTTGTATAAACAAACAAAAAGCCGGGCCTGCTTGCCTCATTTCTATATTTTTATACATGGTACATATTTGCACAAGTAGGTAAGTTTGCTTTGACTCCTTCCAGGAGTGCTTTAAACACAAATACCTGTGCCAGGTATGGTCCGTGGAGAATTTTAGATGAGGCAAAGAAACAAAAGCCCAACACTGAGAATCCCCTTTGGACTGATGTTTTGGAGCTCCATATTTAGAAACATTTACAGAAAGAAATCTTTAGAGGAAAAAGACAGCTTTGACACACAAATACAGAAAAAGAGATGAAAATTCTCTTCATGCTCCTAGAAAGTATTCTTTCTGCTTTTTTAATACAGTGAAGCACTAAAAATTGTGCAAGTCTACTTTTATAGATGCATATTTATTTATTTAGGACACAGAAGTTGAAGTTTCTTAAGAGGAACGATACAAATATTTTTACTCTCTACTGTTTAATAACTTTTAATTTTCCCCAGGGGATGCATTAAATACATTTTGAAGTAAACTGTACTATTGATGAAGAAATAATTGATTCAAATTCGAAGAAACTAGGAATTTTGCAAAGTACCACACCACTTCCCCAACTGCTTACAGTGCAGCTTATTTAATTTTGTGTACTGTTGTCCTCTGGTGTGTATTGCTAATAACAAGAGTAATTGCAAAATATTGTAAGCTCCTGCTTATAGTCTAAATAGGTTAAACGCACACTATGATGTAAAACAGTGAGAGCTAAAAAGGGAAGAAATGGGGGAGGCAATAATATTTTGGTCATTACTGAAAATTGGGTTTGAGAATTTTTGTTAACTTTTTTTAACACTGGGGGCTGATGTAGGGCAACTTGAAGAGTAGATACAGTAAGAGCAGGAGGCAATTGTAACAAACTAAATCACTGTCTTAAAAATGAATTGGAAGGGAAGAGAAAGGATGTCTGGCAGCAGCAGAAAAGGGCCGTTGCACCAAGTCTGATGATGCCATATGCTCGGCACATGGCAGTAAAGGCGTTTCCCCTTGCTTACCCAACTTTGCAATCTATTGTAGCGAAGTGTCCACACTGCGGGTTGTACGAAAGGGCACGCGAACATCAAAGTGTGTGTCTTTGCCTTTGAAAAACCCTTAGCTGGTGTGCACACGAGACAGCACTGACACAAATCTGTCAGCGCAAAGTCTTATTGCCTTGCCAACTTACCTAATGGTTTAACTTCCTGAGAGAACAAAACCAGGAGGAAAGATACAAATGCATCTGATTAGGGCTGGGGTTTTTAATTAGCAGAAAGCTGGAGTGGAAATTGATTTCTCTCTTTGTTCTCTCTGTTGCATCAGATAATCCCCTGCCATAATTGTGAATAATTATTTTTATTTTTTTTCCCCCAGTTGATCTGATTTATCTCTTGATCTATTGAGTTGTTGGAATTTAGGTTTCATTTTCTGGCACACAGTAACTGCTCTTATGACCCTAGAACACACTTGCAGAAGTATAAGATGCTGATTCTTTTAAAAAGTTAATTATTCCCACTACTTATTGAACACCTCTGGTTCACTGAAATTACTGGTTTCTGTGTTTCAGCTATTTTCTGGACATAGTAAATAGAATTGAATCCTAAAGATGCAAAAGTTACCATGGCTATGTAACTAAACTGCAGTCAAGAAAAGGTTATCAAGGTTTAAAACTGGTAATAAATGGAGAGAAACTTGCATCTAATTGTACCTCCTCATGTTTTAAGTTTATTGAAGACTAGCAAATGTTATAGCATAAAATGTTATATATTGTTCATTAGCTGTTTACAGTGAGTAATAAAGATACCTAATTATTTCTCTTTAAAGAATTAAATACCTGATTTAGCTGTTTGGATACCATCCAGTAGTGTTTTTTCTCAGTAATACAACCTAGTTAGGACATTTCAGTCACTTTTGCTTATCTTTGTTAATCACAAGGCTGAGTTCCAAAGAGAAGCATTTTGTCTTTTATCAGACCATCTGATAGTTAGATTAAATGGACAGATTGTGCACTCTGAAAAAAGTGTGTGTGTGTGTAAGTTTATCTGTTTTTTCCTCCCCAATCGCATTGGTTACCTTAACAAAAGATACTAACTTTCTCTCTGACCTTGGCTCAGTTATGTTTTTAGAGCGTTGCGGATGCATTCTCACTCATGAATTATTCAGGCATTGAATGAGAGAATCCTGTAAATGCCTGTTTGGGAAATGGTATGACTGATAATCCAAATTTTTTTTTCCTCCCTGTGTCATCTCTAGAGAGCACAGGACCCCGCCAATTAATAGCTAAACAGCAATACAGCTATAAATTTAATCTAGTGCATTCCAATCAAATCTGTTGTTATCTCAAACCCTTTGAGCCCCACATCGGGCACCAAATAGGACTGTTGTGGTTTAACCCCAGCTGGCAGCTGAGCCCTACACAGCAGCTCGCTCACTGCCCCTGTGTCGGGACAGGGGAGAGAATCAGAAGGGTAAAAGTGAGAAGTCTCATGGGTTGAGATCAAGACAGTTTAATAGATAAAGCAAAAGCCACGTGCACAAGCAAAGCAAACCAAGGGATTCATTCCCCACTGCCCATGGCAGGCAGGGGTTCAGCCATCCCCAGGACAGCAGGGCTCCGTCACGTGTAATGGTGACTTGGGAAGACAAACGCCATCACTCCGAACATCACTGTCCCCCCCTTCTTCCTTCTTCCCCCAGCTTTATGTGCTTTTATGTGTCATACGGTAGGGAATATCCCTTTGGTCAGTTGGGGTCAGCTGTCCCAGCTGTGTCCCCTCCCAACTCCTTGTGCACCCCCAGCGTCGTCGCTGGTAGGGTGGGATGAGGAGCAGAAAAGGCCTTGGCTCTGTGTGAGCACTGCTCAGCAGGCACGAAAACATCCCTGTGCTGTCAACACTGTTTTCAGCACAAAACCCAAACACCGCCCTGTACTGGCTACTGTGAAGAACAGTAACTCTATCCCAGCCAAAACCAGCACAGCACTCCCGATTTCTTCTTTTGTCATCTAAGAATATACTTTCTTCTTCTGAAGCATGAAAGCATTATTGCTCCCTAGCTGCCACGTTCATTCTTGGTCCCTCTGTGACACCCTTTAGACCTCATTTTCCCTGCCTGGAGCACTCCTCAATGCAAAAGGCAAGTGTCACACCTCAGCAGGGGCTAACTGGTCTTTGCTTTTTTGCCCACTATCACTCCATTGTATCTCTCCACTCTGACTCTCATATTGCTGTGTTACTTATTCCCCACCATATGGACTTGATAGTAAGGGGTTGTGAAATGGGACAGCGAGTGAATTTGTTACACAGGTCTGCAGGCAGATACGCAACAGCAGCAATAAGCCAGGTTTTGAACACAAACACAAATTCAGGAAAGCTGGCAGAGCAGCATGGCAGCAGAAAGCACGGAGGAGCAGAAAACAGAGGGGCAGAAAGCCCAGCTAGGACTGGCACTTTCAGAGCTGGTTCCTTCTGTGGTGCGTGCCAGCACATGGACCTCACCAACAGAAATTTCCCTTACTTCACTAAGCAAATTATTTCTAGAGAGTCCTTTTTACAAATCCTCCCTCGTTTCATCTACGACTCTCCCATCACCACCGTGCCATCATTGGCTCTGAATTCTCATCATTGCTCCTTATCCTCCCTAGTTCCTTACTTCTCTTGGATGCCACTACTTCTTTTCTCAGTCTCAATCTCCCTGCTTGTATCCCTTAGAAATCATCCCGGTATCTGCACTGCAAACACAGCTGAGCATCCAGGTACTTCTGAGGGCCACCTTTTCTCCCTGCTTCTACTTTTGGTTTGAGGAAAAGGTGATTAAAAACTTTGGCAGGAAAATTTTGTCATTAATTCTCTTCCAGCTGCTAGAGTTGCCAGCTGGCATTCTGCGTTCCCCTCCTTTTAAACACTGCCAAGAGCAGCAGTAAACTCATGGCTCGGGTTTTACGGGCATTCACGTATGACATACACCCTCAGCCCCCAGAATCTACAGCAGAACTATATTTTAAGCTTTATTGTAAATCACGTTCATATTTATCTGAAAGTGCAGGGTCCTGAATTCATGTTGTCACTTATTTTAAAGAAGTCTGTGGAGGAAAGAAGTCCAGTCTGTAGAGGAAGAGTGAGCCAAGCGCACCGTAAGGATGAAAAAGCAAGCAGAATTAATTCAAATTTGTCTGGGTTTTTTTGTTTGTTTGTTTGGGTTTTGTTTGGTTGGTTGGTTGTTTTTTGTTTTTTTTTTTTTTTTAAAAGAACAACGCAGGAGCCGAGGGAGAAGCACTGGCTGATGCCTTTAGAACATGGACCTTGGCAACAGCTGTCAGCCTTTGCAAGCGAACCCGGGCCGGGGCGCCGGGCCTGCGGGCCTCTAGCTCCTGTAAGCCCGGTCACAGCCCCTGCCTGGGGCGGTTCTTCTCTCGGCTTCTTCCCAGGCACGCAGCTACGGAGGCCCGAGCGAGCGGCGGGGTGTAGCGAGGCTGACCGCGGGGGCCCTGCGGGCGGCCAGCAGCTTCCCGGGGACCGGAGCGGAGCAGCAGCACGCCACAAGTTCCCCACCCGCCCCCAAGCTATTCACGGCGGTAAAAGGGAACTTTCGGCTTTTTTTTCGCGTTTGGGGCAATTAAACGGGCACTTGCAGCCACCACCGCG
>VWZZ01006342.1:309686-322238 GCA_013399095.1 Psophia crepitans | reverse complement strand
GGCCCGGGATCGGGGCGCTCCCTTGGTGCGGCAGGGTAGGTGAAATGAGGAGGGTGCCTTTTCTTCTTCCAAGCTAAGAAACTTCCAGGGTGTTACTCAGTCCTGAAACTTGATGGCTTTACAATTATCGGATGTAACTTCGTTTAAACAAAAATAGTTATGGGATACTTTAACGAAGCCAGTCTTCTCACAGGGAACCGTGAGTTCAGGTCCGCAGTCCAGGCGGTGTAAATCCGAGCAGCTCACGCTCTGCGTAGCTGCATGTTTCTGTTGCTGGCTCTCCTGTCATCAGAAGTTTTTACGTGGTCAGGCAGTGAGTGAGGTTATGGAATGAAAAAGATGGTAGTTTTCCTTTATGTTAGTTTCATGGTCCTGTTCACCTCTGGCTACCAGAATGCTAATGCCAGGGAAAGAGGAGTGACAAGAAATCTGTTACTAAAGCTGGAGGAGGAATTAGGACCAGGCCTTTCTGGGCCAGCCTACCTCTGACTCTGCTTAGGCTCTGCAGCAGTTTAAAGCAATGGAAGTTTGATAGTTTGGCAACTGTCCCCCCCTTCCCAGTGCTGCACACACACACCCACACACACCCCCCCCACACTGCTTGTGTTCCTCAGATCTCACAAGTAGTTTGATCTGGCACGCTGACCTGCCTGAAAACTACCTATGGGGCTTTGGGCAACCTGGTCTAGTGGAGGGTGTCCCTACCCACATCAGGGGGTTTAGAACTAGATGGGCCTTGAGGTCCCTTCCAACCCAAACCATTCTATGATTCTACCTAGTGTTTGGCCAGCTCAGCGCTTTGCGTTGGCTTGTCATGTAATTACAGAAGTGTTGGTGCTGGTGCAGACAAGTTATGGAGGATGGCAGAATGACAGAAACTCTGACTTAATTATTCTAGAATATCATGAAACAGCATTCTGAGTTGCTAGGGGTGGAGTCAGCTGAAACCTGAAACCCAGCTTTTGACTGGTGTAACTACTTCAGAGAATGTTTTTTCCCATGTTTTTGCTTTGGTTCAGATTAATACACATTATGGCTTGAAAATATGTGAGGATGCTAGCTCATGATTAAAAACTCATTGTGAGAGTTTAATTCTAAACAAAATGACAACTGGAAGAAAAGTTAACTTTTAGCAGTTTTCTGTAAGATTTCATTGGTTTAGTAAATCAGCTTTAAATAGAAATATGAGGAAAAAATATGTATGATATTTGTTTTACTAAAGAAAATACACAATTGACATGAAATTTTTTGTTGGGTGAAAAAATGATAATTAAATAGTTTGTATTAGTAAACATCGAAATCACTTTCTGGTGCATCATCTGGTAGCAAAAGAACCACTAAGTTTATTTTAAAAGCTGTACTTTTTTTCTTTTTTAGTATATGTACTAAAGTGTGATTTTAAAGTCAAAGATACTGGTGGGGGAGAACCCCAACACGGTGCAAGAACTTCTTGCTTGCTGCAGTGAGGTGAACTGAGATATAAATCTGCCCTGTGTTGCAATGAGGAAAAGCTTTACAAACAGAGAAAGTTATTTTCCAAAGGTCTTAAGTGCCACAGATAATTCCTGTGCATACAGTTTCCTATTGGTATATCTCCGTGCAAAAATTAGTGTCTGTAACCTGCCCCCCGCTACCAAAACCTTGCCATGCGAACCAAATACACGTATGAACTGCTGTCAAACTGAAGGCTTAGGGTGAACATCATCCTCTTGTAAATTATTGAAGTTTGTATGCTGTTTGTGCAAACAGCATGTGCAAAACTCAGGTGTGAGTCAGTCCCTTAGAACAGTCCTTAAAAGGCTTTTCTTGAAGGAAAAAGATCTGTCCTGTGGCAGTTAAGAAATGCCACACTGCATGCTCCTTTAGATGTACGTTTATTCTCAAGTATCAAATCATGCAAAGTACTCTTGTGTAACTCATACACACGCATCTTGGTGAATGTATTAGTGTTTTTCAGTTTTTATACTTAAGCTGTTTCCTTAGTAGAGACTGAGCGTGACGGCCACATGGCTGTTTTATGCCCACTTCTGTGGTGTGATCATGTAATATCCTAAAGGGTTCGTAACCTTACGGAGTCAGTTGTGTTCAGACAGCCTTCTCATCCTTGGAGTTTAACGATTCATGTGCGTTAATAGTAACTCTCACTAATGGGTTGCTTCACTGTTTTCACTGATAGCTTTAAAATACAGTTTAGTGAAGCAAATGTAACTGCCATCTGAGCGCATTTATGCACTCAGCAGTGATTTCTTTTGAGCCAAGAAGGGTTTTCTTTGCCTCTAGTTTAGTGTATGACATAGGGGCAGAAAGAGCTCAATCATACTCTGAGGTGGGAGGGGAATGGGGGGAAGTCGAGATTTCTGGTAGTTTTCAGAAGCTTGCAAACATGAAAACTGCAAGCTTTGAATAAAGCTTCAGAATACCACACCTGGAAAGATTTTGCAATAGTGATGATGCTTTTAAGTAGAAAATCTTAATTAAAAAGGAAGCACCATGCTGAAACTAGAATTACAGGTTGAGGCAAGATCCTCCAATAAACATAATATTTCAGGGGAGCTTGTTGGGTAATCGCTTTGGTAAGGAGTTGTTTGTTTCAAAGGCTACAGTAGCCTGAGGAACAAGATGACTAGAAACGAAAGGCTTGTATCCTGATACTTGATATAAATAGCTGAAAAAATGTTTCAAGAATTCAGTAGCTAAATTGTAAGGTTGGCTTTTAGCTGTGAAGAAAGATTAACCTTGAAGGTAAATTGTCCTCCTGATTATTCATTCCAATGAGAAAAGTAGTAATGAGTAGTCAGTACTGTCATGTATAATAGCTAAATGAACAATAGATCTGAACTTGAAAAAAAGAAAATACTGAATTATCTACTTCCAGAAAACACAAAGTCAGTCAAAAGCCAGCATATGTAGTCAGGCTTTTTTCCTTTGCTAGTATGGTTTATGGATGAGGAAGAAGGCTGGGGGGGGAGGGGGAACCTACAAAAACCCTAATACAGCACAGTAAATAAATACATGTTTGCTACCAGTATGTCGTTTAGCAGTATTATAATCTGCTGTCCGTGGAGTGTCCTTTCAAGTCACTCTTTCTCTCATGAGAAGTGAATCTTCAGCTAATTTTATCAATAGTTCCACTTCAGTTAAGCAGATAATGCTCATATTTTTATTCGGATCCAAAAAAAGTGCTATTCTAGCGGCAAGTTTGTGAAGTAGAGCAGGAATCAGTCTGGTTCCATGTATTCAGTGAGGTCAATGAGTTTGACCCTATTAAGTGAAACATTTTTCCTTTATTCTGTAGTTCAGCGTTTTCATGCAGCCAGCCATACTTTGTCTTGTGTGTGACAGGGATAGCTGACTGTATCTGTCTCTTGCTCTCTTGACTGTCCCAGCAAAGGGAGAGTTAAGTGGATTATAGTGCATGGCAAAGGGTAGGAAGTATACCACAGTCATAGGCAGCAGAGAGGGGTGCTTGTAACAGGTAGTTCGTTCTTTAGCTGTTTTTGTCTGTGTCAGAACTTAGCCAGCAGCTTCACCCATATGCTTCTCTGCTACTCTTGTGCCTTAAGAAATTGGTCTAGAAACTGTCTAAACATTTCAAAATGTGAGTAAAACATTAAAAGGATGAAGCACTAAAAACTTGAAGTTGAAACTTCATTTAAAAGAAAATCAGCTGACTCTGTCAAGCAATTGAGTAACAAATGTTAATTTACGTAGAAATGCTGTAAATTAATGAAACATTACCAAGATTTTTCCAGTTAAAAAGTTTGACCTGTGTCGGACACTGAATACTACATCTGCTGTCTCCTATCTAATAAAGCCATTGCTTTATTACAAAATGTATCAAAACAAATTTGTGATACTGCTGCAAATGTTCAGGAAAAGCTATTCAGAAGAATCAGAAATTCTCAGTGCACTTGGGAGTTGAATTGACCATATCTTCTTTTTTTTCTTCTTCCCCAAAATTTTACTCCTGTGATTCTGAGCAGGAAGGAACTAAAAAATGCATCCTTCCTGTTTTGCTGCTTGTTGTGCATTATGCTGTAGGAGCGACACCAGTCTGGCTCTGCTAGTTGATTCTTGAAGTTGATTAGACTTAGGTTGTTAATGCAATACTGACGGGAAGGCAATAGTCATGACTTAAGCTAGCTGACTGCAACCCAGACCATTTGGACGTGTATTTGCCATGAAGTTAGTGGTGTAAAAAGTGCCACGTGAACTGAAAAGTATGCTTGAAAGCTGTGAATTCCATTTAACAGTAAGCCCACCAGTGTGCTTAACAAAAGGGCTTTTTTGTTTTTAACCCACTGATTGTTGGGGGATTTGTTAATGATTAAAACTTGACTAGCCTCAGCACAGGGCCTCAGTCTTTGTGAATGCGTCTTGTGTATTGTCATGTATTTTGCTAACAAATTTAAAATTATTCTTAAATTCTGAAAAGATATATTTTCAGATCACAATATAGACACCTTTGCTATGTCTGCAAGACTAAAATTTTTACTATCCAGTGGTGTTGAAGCTAAATTATCTGATGAAGGTAATTACAAAATGGCTGGTTGTCGAAGGGAGAGATACCTTGAATTGGCAAACAGATCTTTGAGAATGCTTGTCTATGATACCAATGATTTTTAAAACTTTGTATTTCTTTGTTTTTATATTTTTTGACAGTGGTTGGTGTTAGGAATTGTCCAACCTAGTAGTGTGATAGAGGCAAGGCTGCTGCAGCTAAGTGTCCCTGGGTCCAGCCAGCAGCAAATCTGAGCGTTTGTTCCCAATGGGCAGACATGCCCACAGTGCATACGTACATGGTTGGCCACGGAGAAAACAGTACTTGCACAACCACAAACAACACAGGCAGCCTGATCCTGTTCCCTTCTCTGGTTGATCAGGGTGAAAGGCTCTTAGTGAAAAACATACTAATGAATACAGTGTGGTTCCCTCCAGTAACTGACCTGAGACACTCAGTGTATCCAGCACTGCCTCCTGATCCTCTGGTCCACCCTGTTGCTGGCCTCGGTGTGCAGAGCCACAAGGCTTGCAGCCCCAATTCAGTTGCTGGTGCTCAAATCCTCTTAGACATGCACACGTGTGCACAGATGCATAAGCTATGGATCCTTCCAGTTACTGGCCTTAGCCTTGTGGGAGCTGGTCATGGGATTGCCTCGTGCAAATGGGCCTTTGGGGTAGCTGGTCCAAACCTATTGCCTTAACGTTAGTCAACCCTCAAACCCCAGGGCTTCTCTGGTGGCTGGCTTGGACCTTCTGGTCCTTCCGGTAGCCATCCCTCAGACCCTGGTCTTGAGAGAGGTTCTTTTAGTAGCTCAGGCCCTCTGATCTCTGCAGTCTGGCCCAGCCTTATGGCCTGTCTGATACCTGACTCCTGAGCCTCTTGCTCTGTTTGCAGGCTAGTCTGGCTTGATTCTTCCTCCTGATTATGAGCACCAACGTGCACTCTCACATGCTTTGTGCACACATGTCTCTCCAGTTTCTGGCACTGCAGGCTCATGCATCCTTTTCAGCTGCGGTCACCTTTTCATTTACTGGCACTTGGACTGTCGTGCATCCACATGGAACGGAGCGCCCCTCACCCAGGAAAATAGAAATTGAGTTAAATAAGGAGACTAGTGATTAGGCACACAACATGGCCAGTCTTAGTGACTGGCAACCTGTTTACCTGTGACTGGACCCTCCATTTTTTGCTTTCTCCCCTGTCCACTTTGATGCAACAGTGAGCCCCATGCTCCGCAGGCAGTAACCCCTGTAGGCAATCAGTCAGGTGATCTGGAGAGCCTCTTCTGTTGTCTCCTCTGGTGGATCTTCTGTCCAGCTCATGGGCTGACTGCTCTCCTGCACTGGGGCTGGGCCTGCTCCATGTGTCTGGGTTGGATTGTTGGGTTTCCTTCAGCTGACATTATATTCTGTTTTATATTTCTAAAGACTGGCCTTTAATCACATAACCTATAATAGATGTGAGCAAAATATCCCTCCCTAATTCTGAAGGTGACTATTCCTGTCTGACTAGTTTGATGAACAGTGCATCTCCCTGGCTTTGGGAGCGCTTGTGGCGCTTACTTGTAGTCTAAGCTTTCCTCAAGTTTTATTTCAAGTAAAAACCTATCTTTGTGAGTGGCATTTTGAATGATCTTACTGTGAATAACAAGAAGAAAGTGATGTCCGATGATTCCAGTCTCTTAATACATTGTATGCAAAAGCTTTATGGCATATGGTAGCATACGGTCAGTTGAGAGACTTCTCTTAGCAGGAAAGAGTCTAACATTGGGTAAATTACATACATATGTATCCTTGTAACATTTTTGTTTCAAACGTGAAATTTATGAATCAAATCCAAGGGCGACAACCTTGTCATGTTAAATGGGGTATTGGAAAGGCTTAGTGTGTCAGAGAAACAACTTGGGTGTTAATTCAAGCCTGCCTTGGTAGTCTGGATAGGGTAGTAGCTGAAGGCAGTTAAGAAAAACACAGCTCTTGACAACTGGAAGAGGAATCCCATGTAATAATAAGATAATAATCTCCCAAACCAGAAAACTGTTTTTGAGATATAGTCTATTAATTTATCCTGGAAGTAATGAAAGACAGTTACTCAAAAAGGTACACAGTGGAGGTCGTAAAAATTGTTCTTCAGAGAAGTGCAAGGCCTTAATGTCCCTTGAGGTTTTTAAAAAACTTCAAAAGCCACAAAGATTAATGTAAGAGAGAATTTGGCAGAGAGAGCTTGTGGTTTCATACCATTTACTTTCCCTAGAGGAGCGCAGATATCCCAGTCGCAATCTGCATCATCCTTTTTTGCACCTGGATATTTATTTGTGCAGACCATTAAGTCATGAGGTTGAATTACTTGACTAATTCTTGCAAGCACACGTATCTACAGGATACGAGGATTTCCTGCAGTCTGTGCCAAAGAACTGCTCCACCCACCCCCCAACACTTAAACACATTGTTTCACAAAGCCTTGTTATCAGGTCATTTTTCTCAAGTGTTGAAGAAAGAAGAAATGATACGGCTTGCCATTTTTGATGCTACATTAATCTGTTCAATCTGGTGTTTGCAAAATATTGGCCTTTGCAGATGCCAGATAACCCTACCAAGATGATGCTAATTAATTTCAGACTTGCAAAGCCAATTTCTAGTGGAGTTCTGAGCTGTAGTCCTTAAATACCTTTTCGTCATCAAGCTCTTGTGTGGGTTTCCTTCTTGCACGTGTCTTTCACAGATACAAACTTCCAAAGGAGGATAAACACACACGACTGGCATTGTGTCACCAGGGCAGGAAGAGGGAGCCTAGGAACTCACTCGAGTATAGCCCTTGCTTTGCAATATTCTACTTGCTCATTTAATATTTTTAAATCTTGGAGTCGATTTCTTCACCAAAGCCTTTGAAAATAACACTGCTATTGCTCTTTTTAAGTATTTCCGTATTATTGTTGTGTAAAAGGTAGTGGTGGACTAGTAAAACCGGCTTTTTGAGTTGTTGGTGTAGCACAAGTCAATTAATTACTAGTCTTTTCATTAGTATGAGGAAGGAAAACTTGCCAGATGTGGTGATTATTTCTGTATTGCATTAACATTTTGTTATGAAACAATGGAATTTGTTGGTGCTGAAAAGCCCTGGGTTTTGTTGAAAATCATGTTTGCACCAAATAGGCGTGGGTGAATAGGGATTGTGTTTAAGTGGGCAGTGTAACTTTTCAAGTGTTCTGCTTGCTCCTCTGCTTGAAGTAGACAAAGGCATTGCAAAAATGAAGGACTTCCTCCCAGCAGTGTTGCCATTCATTCTATTACCTGTGGACCTATACTAAGCCAAGAACATTGAATGACCATCAAAAATCCTAGCCCCTCTGTTTTTCTCACTCTGGAAGTATATGGAGAGGATGGGGACCATTCTTCCTTATAAAGAATCCTCCTGGTTGGCACCTAACACCTCCTCGTTTGTATTATCCAAGTTCCATTACGTAGCTAGTCTTCTGCCTGGTAATTAACTATTCAAGTTACATCTGAGGTAGAAAATAATCCATTTAACTTTGCCATAAAATCAGTAACATTTATATAGGTTATTTTTGTCTTATCCTGTTAGGTGTAAGAATTTGTCTGTATCTTTCTGGAATTCCTATTGGATGCTGCCCTCTGATGTTTGTGGAATGAACTGCTTTTGGGAAGCTGCTTTTAGGTAGGATCTATTATTAAATAGTACTATATTACTTGATTGCAGCCAGGTGTAGCTGATAAGTGTTTTGTGCTGTTTAGCAAGGTGACAAATACTTTGATTGCTTTACATGCATTTCACCTGCTTATGTTATGGTTGCCTTTAGCTGTGACTTCTTCTGTTCTGTTAGGTTTTTAAAATTGTAGACTCCGTGTTATTACAAAAAGATTTTTTTCAGTTATGTTGCTTAGTAAAATAAAAACCTGCTAACATTGGTAAAAATCCTGTCTGAATATAGTCTGAAAAGTTACCGATGAAATATTTTTGACAAATAAAACTTTCTGCTCAATAAAAACTGGCAGATAGGCTTTAAGTTCGAAGTTTTTTTTATTCAACTTACATGTTCTGTAGTACTTGAGAAGGGTATTTCATCCAAAAGTACTCAACCATTAGAATGTGCTTTAAGATACAGCATGTTAAAGCATAGACTGTGTCCTTAAAGTTGCATCTTTAACAATAAGTTTTCGATGTTTTGATGTGGTGGTTCAGATGCTTTAGGCAGTAAGATTACAGAAGTAGCTTGACAAGAAATGGAGGAAGCTTTAAGCTACTTGACAGATGTGTTCTCAAACCTACATAGTTCTCTTCAGTATATAACTAAGGTTGTAAGTTAATTTTTACTATATTTAAAATGTTACTGATCATCCTTTGATATGGTTATCTCTTCTCTTAGTCTGCAGTCTAAATATTTCTAGGGAAGCAAATGGGAAAACAGTTTAGCTTCACAAGACATTATGTTTTTAAAAACTATGTTTGTAGGAGAGACTTTAGATCTGTGCTCTATTTCTGTCTGCTTGTGTGCTGTCAGTGCTTTTTAAGCTCTTCAGTTGTCAAGAAGTTACTTGAAATGATGGCTTAGATGGAAATTTTTTTGCTTTTGGTCTGGTAGTAAACTGCACCTGTAATTTGGGACTGCTGCATCTTTTTCCCTGCCCTTGGTAGCCAGTGTGTCGTTTTGGCACAGATATTAATCTGACCTTCCCTTTAGCAGATTTTTAGGTGTCTGAATGACTCAATTCACTATTTTTTTTTTCCCTTAAAGGTTAGCTTTCGGGAGTTTAGCATTATGAAGTTTAGCCCCAGGGGTAAACCAAATATCAGTGCTGTTGTGGTGGAGAGTACAGGGGCTTTGCCTATGCTTAGCAGGGGGACAGGATGTGATTTAAGCTTCATTCATCCATGGACGCCTGAGCCAGTCTAGTCTTGAAGGAGGAGAGGGTCTTGCAATCTTCTGACCCCATTGCCCATGATGATGTCCATGAACTCTCCACGATACAATAATGTAGTAAAAATAGCAGAAGGCTTTCTTTCTGGATTTTCTGCCAGGCATAAGGCAAGTGGAAACTTGGCAGAAGCAGAGAAACCCCATGCAGTTCCTTTGCACGTCCCTTAAGATGTAACTTGTATTATTCTATTAAGTATGCCATATGTGGTTGTGAAGACAAGTCTGTTGAAGTATGCATAGATTATAGCATTACTGGGCAAGTGCAATTTTTTTCATGGTGAGCCCCTAATATTTGCAAAATTTCATGTTTATGTATTTTGAAACTGAAAGGAAAAATCCTGCTTAAATGTCTAAAGGGGATGTGGTGTTCAGATTAAGAATTTCAGATTGAGTTGGATTATTTTATCAGTATACTGCAATTAGATTAATCCCCATACGTTGTGCTGACTGGTGCTTGTTGAATTCTTCAGTGAGCTTCTCTAACTTCAGAAGGGGCCCCCTTGACTCCACCAAACTTTATTTCTTGCTCTATTTAATAAGTTCAGTTGGTCTCAGAGAGGTGCAGTGAGTTTGTGTCAGAGAAGAGGTGGGGAAGATGACAGAGAGGAGGAGAAAGTGCACCCTCTTTGGATAGCAGCAAGACATTACAATGGCTCAGCATCTGAACTTGCTGCCTAAGCCTCATTTCCTTGTCTGAGCTGGAATAACACAGAAGATAGTTGTAGTTTGGTGTCAGCTTTGAAAACAAGTTATAATTTTGTTTAACTCTCAAACGAAATATGTGCATTGAAGGGTTTAGACCTTCGATATCTTATGCTTCGAACGTGATACTTAGTAGTTGTTCTCAAGTTTGCAGTCAGATTTCTGGAGGAAAGGTAGTGAACTTAATTCCATGCAAGTTTATTAAACCACAGTAAATGAAGTTTAGCGTTCTTGTTTTCTGAGATTGTATGTGAGGGCCAATTCAATATTCTTCGTGAAGAAGCTTTTTCTGTAAAGAAGCAACATTGTTCTAAACCACTCGAAATAAGTGAGACTTCTACCATAGTGTCATCTTCCAAATAATTTGATCCTAGGTTGGCTAAGCCTTTGTCAACTTGTTCAGTGCAGTTGTAGTGACGTGCAGAATAAAGCTGGATGCTGAAGAGAGTGGGATAGGGAGAGGGACGTGAGAAAAGTTGAGTTATATATCTGATTGAAATCTTAGGATAGCTATAAACATGCCAACAAAATAATAGGAATTCCAATGAGTTTGCTTTTAATGGAAATGGCAGAGTCAGGTCATTGAACTGCATTAACTTTTATCTTCTAATTGGCCTGGTTTAATCCATAAAAAGAGAACAACACTATTTATCCAGATAAATTAATTTGTGAATGGAGATTCTGGCGTTCTATTCTTGCTCTTTCAATAAACTGACCAAATGAGTTTTCTCAGAGGAGCAGATCATATAGTCAGAATTTCTTTGCCAATACTAGATTCATAAAATTCATCTCGATGTTAGAATGACTCCTTTCCCTTTACCAGTGAAGTTTTCCAAACAATGGAAGGTAGCTTTTGGATTTTTAAGTCTTTTCTTTGAAAAACCTTAGCTTGTTTTCTCTCTGTTTCTAACTTGAAATGCCAGTTGGCTTTTTTTCTCCTGGATATCAGAACCACAGGGATTTGTTTACCCATGAGACAGAGAACTTGACATAGACATTTTTGAAATGCAGCTTGCTATGTCATTTCCTCTGAGTAGCTGTAAGTGTACAAAGCATGAAGTTGCAACTGATGTTCTGTGGATTTGTAAGACTCAAGTTAGTACAGTAAAAGTGTTGAAGACTTGTAGAGGAATCTGGGATTTTTTTTTTTTAGGAGAGGTGTATATTTAGACTTCAGTATGCATCATGCTGTTGCTAATTAAGCATCATTTGAAATCGATGAGCTCTGAGCAATTGTTGATTCTAATAATGGATAATAAAGATCTTGTCTCTTTAAGTTAATCAGTGTGAGATCGATAGCCTATGCTGTATGTGGGAAGGATTTTGGAGCTATTCTGCCCCCCGCATTTCTTATCACCGTTCTGATTATCGGCATTGTTGAGAGAGAATACCTTGGGTTGTGGCTTTGGTACAGAATATCTGTAAGCTTTTGCATTGGTACAGGAAGCATGAGATCATTTTTATATACGGTAGTATAGATTTTATAAAAAATTTAAAAATGCTGGCAAAGATAACATGAGGCTCAGGTTTCGTATGATTCAGACGATGTGTATTTTTTCTAGTACACCTTTCAAGATGCTCACTGTCATCTAGCTGCTTATTTCCTACTGAGACTGATGAAGAAGAAACTCTTAGGGGTCATTGCTATGGCTGTCTGACCTGCCTGGTTTCAGTTGCTGGATGTTGCTTCTAAGTGGGTTTTAACTTGTGTTGCCTATTAAATCAATGTTTCACTATTTTTTTAATATATTGAGGTCCTGGTGGTGTGGATATATTGAAATGAATTCTAACAGTCCTGAAAAACAGGACTTCTCCTCTAAACTAGCTAGCTCATTGAAAGATGGAGCTTAGGACTTTTATAGTCAATTTTTAAACTCCTAATACATTGTAACTTCAAACCTAATATACTAATTGAGTTTGTAATTGAATAGATGAGATTTGGACATCTGCACTTGTATCATTAGCATACTTTTACAAAACAAGCTCTGATTATGACCTATTTTAAATTCAGCGCAGTAGTAAAGAGTTAAGAAGCTGAGTAAAAACTAGAATTTTCATCACTTTCAAATCCAGATAATTTCTGTAGTTACCTTGATCCTACATCTAATAAGTGTGGGAATGATTTAACAGTTGCATTTTAATCAGTGTAAGCTTTGTTGCCTTCTCACTCTGCCTATTTCCTTTTCTTTTTCTTGTGATTAAAGGCTGCTGGGTGAGGCTCCTTAATAATCGATTGATTTAGATCAAACACAAAGCATTAAAAGAAAAAAGGATGTGATAAGTAAGCCATCTATATTGTCTTTATGTATCTACCATTCATTTTTCTGAGGCATATCATGGTGCCAGGTTTAAAAGAATACACGTTAATATTCTAATGAATATAATTTGCATTTTCCAAGCTATATGTCAA
>VWZZ01006342.1:280142-309664 GCA_013399095.1 Psophia crepitans | reverse complement strand
CCCCCCGAAATTGTATGGCTAAAATATTTGCACTCATAATGTGGCTAGCTTTTAATGCTGAAGAAGAAAACACATTTGCAGTAGGCTTCTGTGTGTTCTTTTCGTAAGTGTAAACAGCTTTAACACAGCTGAGCCTGGCAGCCTAGTCCATTTGATTGCAGTATCAAGGAAAGTTAGTTTAATGATGTTGTGGAAGGACTGAGAGACTTTATTTAGCAGCCTTGTTTAGGAAACTGAATATTGCATGTGTCATGTACGTTAACAGACCATCTGGAGAAAAGATCAGAGAAGCAAGGCTGTAAGTCTATCAGAACAAGTGTAGGAGAACTTCTTTTGATGTGAAATAATTTTAAAAATGTTTTTTGTAACCTGCAAAATAATTCTTACAACCATGGTGGTGGTTGTACATAAAAAGTAGTGGTGCAAGTTAGGATGGCGGCAGCTTTCTCAGAAAATGACAAATGTTGTTTATGCTTTTCAAAACTCATGCAATTATATTAAAAGTGGTAAGTCCTCAACGTAGAATTTGAAAGCACAACTGAGGTAAATTTGTTGCTTCAGTTATTCATACCATCCTGTGCTCTCAGTACCTGGATGCTAATCTTTCCTTCCTTGGCTTCCCCAGCCGTGCTAAGTTTGGAACACGAAATAAGGTTTGCTGTGGTTCCTTTGTGGCCTTCCATAATAACAGTGCCACCATACTTGAATGTGGCTTAAAAAAAGGAGAAAAATTAAATTGCCCTTGCTCACACTGACAACTCCTTGAACGATACCCAAGTCACGCTAGATGCTGTAGCACTGCAGCTGCTCTGAAAGGTTTGGAGCTCGAAAGGCGACAGTGCGTGTGTGCAGCAGAAGCAGCTGTTGTACTGAGACCTCAGTGAAGCAGGCTAGGATTGGGACAGGCTTAACGATCACAGGTTAGATGGAGTAGTATACAGGGTTTCTTACATCTGTCTGAGTGTTCCTAAGGGTTTGCTACCCTCTACCAGTGCTCTTAAAGTGTTGGGTAAGAATAAGAGAACCCTATCCTAAAGCAATGCAGGAGTATCTTGTGCTACGCCCAGAGGGCAGAACTGAGATTTTTGTACATCGGGTGAGTTTTAATGATGATACCATTTGAGTTTTGGGTTTCTTGCAAGAAGTTCAGCTGGGATGCAGTGAACGTTCTAGAAGAGTGCAACGTGTCAAAACATACCTCTGTAGCTTACTAGCAAATTAGCAGTTCATAATTTTTAATTGACCTAGAAATGCTAATTTAATATATAGCGTGTCATGGTATACATCTTTAAACATAAGGCAGTGTCTTGACAGACAGGCTTTAGAAAATGTTGTGGCTATTCATTGAGCATATCCAGCTGTGGTGTTCTGTCAGAGGTTATTAACCCCACAGCAGAATTAATCAGTACAGAATTAAGGTCTACACTTAAGCACAGAAATACTTGAGGGCAAGGCTTGTGTCTGGATTGTTTTTAATGTGTTTTCTAAATTCATGGGGGTATGTGAGGTAGTCCCACTCAAGTGACTAATTTATTTTTACTGTCCTCACCACTCATATAATTAGTCTCCTCAGACAAATGAAGTTCTCTTATTTGTCACTAAACACTCAAATCCTGTCATGGCTTTCTGCTCAATATCTTCTGTTGGACTATAGGCACATTCTTTGCTCTTCCATTTTAATTGACAGAGGAGTCTTTCTCCCACATTATTGTGTTACTGGAAAGCAGCAAAATAATTCACTCTCTAAGACTTAATTTTGAAGTTTTAGAAAGCAGGCATTCTTTATTGCAGCACTGGGTACACGGGGGTAGCTCCACCTAACGTGCACACCGAGAGTTAGTTTACATTTATTAGCCCAACTTACGCATATTCAATCATCAGCATAACCTATTCATACTTTCTAAGCTATGGTTGGTCAACTCTTTGCTTGCTTTGAGTTAAAAACACAGTACCTCTTAAATTCACTACACATGTTCAGTGAATAGGGGTCTTTATCTGGGGAGAGGGAGTTTTTAGCATTGAAAGTGGGGTTTTTGTATTAGAGAAGCATAGAATCATTAGGGTTGGAAGGAACCTCAAAGATCATCTAGTTCCACCCCCCCTGCCATGGGCAGGGACACCCTACACTAGACCAGGTTGCCCAAAGCCCCATCCAACCTGGCCTTGAACTCTTCCAGGGGTGGGGCATCCACAGCTTCTCTGGGCAACCTGTTCCAGTGCCTCACCACTCTCATAGTAAAGAATTTCTTCCTAACATCTAATCTAAATCTCCCCTCTTTTAGTTTAAGGCCATTCCCCCTTGTCCTATCACTCCCTGCCCTTGTAAACAGTCCCTCTCCGTCTTTCCTGTAGGCCCCTTTAGGTATTGGTAGGTGGCAATGAGGTCTCCCCAGAGCCTTCTCTTCTCCAGGTTGAACAGCCCCGACTCCTTCAGCCTGTCCTTGTAGGAGAGATGCTCCAGCCCTCTGATCAGCTTTGTGGCTCTCCTCTGGACTTGCTCCAGGAGCTCCATGTCTTTCCTGTGCTGGGGACCCCAGAGCTGGATGCAGTACTGCAGGTGGAGTCTCACAAGAGCGGAGTAGAGGGGGAGAATCACCTCCATGGACCTGCTGGCCACACTGTTTCTGATGCACCCCAGGACATGGCTGGCTTTCTGGGCTGCTTATAATGAGACAGTTCACTCTAAGGATACTCTAAGGATAGAGGTATTTCTGCCGACTTTTGGCTCTCAAGGATGTCTATCTCTTTGTTAACAAGTGTTCCTCTATTCAAGATTCCTTTGCTACATCTTATCTAAGCATACCTCATTCTAATTAAATACATTTGAAAGTTTCAAGGATGGTCCTCCTGGTCTCAAAGCCCTAGTTATCTTATTCTCAGGGAGTGAAAAATAATGAATATACAGCTCAGAATACACAGCCAAATGTTAACTCCTTCTTCATAAGGTTTTTCAAACTTGGCTACATTGCTCTAGCAAGGAGGGAACCATAGCTCTTTTGATTTGGTACCAATTCAAGGTTTTTTTATTCTTTAGAAATGAGGAACCTCAAGTTTTCCTTGTTAGTCTGTCCAAAAGCTTTACTAAAGTACGCTGTTGGTATTTCACTTGTTGCTTTTCCCAGCTTCCCACACCAAAACATCAGGCTACTAGTAATTAGGAATGTGCATGTAAAAATCTGCATTTATATTTTTCTACTTTCCACATTTCCTCTGAACATTTATTTGAATGTACATCCTCACTTTGGAAGGTGTCTTGATGCTTTCAGAACCTGGATTTGAGGTTTAAGCTCAAGCTCAGGTTTAAGCAAGTTACAGTTCTCGTAAAATATATTTTATTTTGCTCATGGTCAACTCTGCTACCGAACTGCTAAAAAAATCTCTACTGCTGAATAAGCTTGTGTCATTAGGTCGTGCTCAAGCTAGGGCTGTCTGAATGAACAAGGTTTTCCTCTCTTCTGGTGAGGTGGTTGCACAACTAAATGTAGTGGAGAGCGATGGAGGGAAGATTGGGGGAAACATTACAGGGGCTGGAAAATTCAGGAAGGAGAACTAAAGACAGGAGTAGCTGAGGGTGGGTAATGTTGAAAGGAATTAGGGGAAGGAACAAAGTCATGTAGACATAATACTGAAGAAGGGAGTGAGACAAGTCATGGCATAGGTAACTGGTTCTGTACGTGAGTCATGTTAATACTGAGGGTGAGGCTGCAGAGCTCAAGCTGATAAACTCTGCTGGCCAACTTAAACTTTGTGCTGCTTCCAGTGGGAGGACGAGGAAAAAGTGATGAAAGATGCTGGCAGCAGAGGATTAGCTCAAGAGGTATAAGTAGTTAGTGTCCCTGGTTAAAGATGGGGCGATGATTTCTCTGGGAGCAGAGGGAGGAGAGGAGCAGCACTGAGGCTGGATTATTAAAAAGGAGGCTGTGATTGCCAGTGGTCTGTATGCAGGGAAGTCAAATGCAGCTTATAATCACTAAAGGATGCCTCTTCATGGAGTCTGGAATAAGGGGCACAAATCTGGAATCTCATAACGTCTCCTGCTGTAATATGTCTCTGAGACCTAATATGTCTCATCCCCTTCTTAGTGCATAGTTCCCAGAGGGAATGGTGGCGTGTTCTTTCCAATGGCTTCTTGCTCCATCTGCTTGCTTCAGAGATAAAGCTTTGTGTCGTGGACTTATGGATCTGAGTCCAGCTGTTCCCCTTATTGTGCAAGCTGAAATTCAGTTGTTACTCACTTTTTCTAAATATTTTTTGCCTTTTAAAAAAATATTCTATTTAAGCATAAATTTAAAAAATGGAATTCATGAAGTCAGAAACTCCTAGAACAGAGATTGTGTAAATGAAGTGACTGTGAAAGCATTGTAATATGATCAGTCTGGTTTTTGCTGTGTGGCTTGAAATGTTCTTTTATTCACAGACGTCGCTAGATGTAGAAATCATAAAATACAGTCTTTGAATCTAAATGTGTGTTAGAGTTGCTTTGGCATAATTTTGGTCATACCTTATTTGTGGAAAGCCATGTGTTACATGTGGCTCAGGAACTTGGCTTTCAGCTATGCAGTTTGTGTAGGTTGTGCCCTTATTTATCACATGACCTTGCAATATCACTGTAGGCTCTCATGACTTCAGGGCTTAATTATTGTAATTCCCCTTTCAGTGGATTAGTGATGAGGCTAATCTTCTGCTTGCAGCTTGTTCAGACTGCAGCAGTGTGCTTATTTGTGGGTTTCAGCTACCCTCATCATATTCAGCTTGCTTTGTGTTTTTTACCTTAGCTACTTACTACATGGTGTAATGTTTAAATTAGCTTTATGTATAAAAGTCTGAATGGGCATGCCTTGGTTACATTTAAAGATTCTGTTGGTTTTGTTTTTGTTTTTTTTCTGTTAACCTGAACTAATTTTACAGGTTTTGCTGCAAGACTTACAAAAGGTTGCAGTCTGTGAATTAAATTAACTGAATGTAGAGATCTGCATAGAGGTGTCTATGTCAAGTAGGTCTTAAGTGGTCATTAAAATTGAAAGAGCATAGAGAGTGATCCAAGTGACTAGCCATTAAGTTGCTGAGACATAAATGGCTGGTGTTAACTGAGAAGTTCCTGGGTATCCTAGACATCTCCTTAGGACTAGTAGATCCAGCATGAGCTTTGAGACACCCAGTCTTTTTGGACTGGCACCTGGAGGTCTGGTGGGATGTTCTAGAGCTTATGTTAAAAAATTGAATCCAGCCCATCTTACTTTGAAGTAAGATGAACTGCTGTCTGCGCTCCATATCCTGCTCACTAGATCTCCATTGGCTTTGGACATCATGTTGTATGTCAGCATCTTCATTTAGGTGTCCTGTTTTGGATCTGAATCCTACCTATGAGGTCTTCCATCCATATTATTTTTAATAATGCTCCAAACCTTGACTTAAGCCTGACTGCATGTTCTAATTAAAATTTTATTAATCTTAAATCCCTTGGATGCTGGAGGTTTTTTTAGGTCGAGGGCATTAAATTCTTCCAAAACTCAAAATGTGGGGTTTTGTGTGTGGGGTTGTTTTTTTTTTTTTTTTTAAATGCAGCCATTATTTATGGCATTACACTTCAGCAGTTTTACAGTGGTATCTTTGCTTATATTTTACCTTGTGGAACTCAAAATAATGTGTTGCTTTTCCATGCCTTAAAGAAAAAAGGCACATTTCCATAGTATCTTGTCCATTTAAAGGAAAACATGTATCCATCTGAATGTTGTAGTTACATAAATTGGGTGGAGATGTTGTGCTAAGGATCACATCTGTTAATTTCTGTTTTGAAGTGTCTATTTGGCAGTTTTCTAAGAATCGGTGATATGTTTGCCAAGCATTTCTCTACTAGTTTGGGAAAGTCTTTTCCAACTTCAGTTTTTTTTTTTTGTGGGCATAACTTAGTATTAAACTCATAATTTAAACCTTCAAGTAGTCATAGTTCTGTTAGCCCCCCTCCTCCCATAGTCCGTGTGAATAGCACAAGCAGACTGTTGTTTTTGAGATTGGCTTTGAGTTGACATACATCTGAAACATTTGAAAGCTTTTCTGACTAATTCAAAATAAGAAATGCAGGAGAATGTGGTTTTAGGCTTAGTATGCCCACTGTGTTTGCCACCAAGCTAATGGTATTTACCCAATGATAACTTCAGCTTATTGTATTAAACTAATGAGATAACTTTTAAATGTACCTTGTATAATACGTACCAGGCACTTCTCACCATAACTGTGGGAGAGCTGTTGCCAGGGAGAAATGACATCTAATCCCCACACGCTGCAGAGGTTTGGCCCCAAGAACAGGGGCAGTGCATGTGGTCAGCGTACCCAAGGGATTTTCCAGAACTACTGGGCGAAACAGGACATCTGACACAGCCATGTGAGCTGTTAGTGTCCCCTGCTTCCAAAGCAAGTCATGCTCCTGCAGGATGGGAGGAGAGGAGAAAGCTTTTTGTGTTTTGCCAGTGCTTAGGAGAAGCCTGAAGCATGGGTTTGACAAAAGGACTTACTGGAGCAGAAAATGGACAAAACATCTAGATCACTCAAAAATGCTCTTAACAGAACTTCTTAAAAGTAGGATTTATCTCACTTGTGTTGTTGAGTTTAACTGCTATATTTATTGTGTCTACCTACCTCTGTACTGAGTCCAAGGAAAGAGTAGGAGATGAACCCATGCATAGACCAAATATACTGTCAGCATTTCACATTTCAATGTAACTTCCTGTGATCTTTCTTTTAACATAGCAATTTTGGTGGGATTCCTTGCCTAGTAATGGATAGTAAGATTACTAAGAAAATAAGTGCTTGTTTAGTTTCTGTATAGCTCTTCCACACCTTGTTTCTCCTTCATAAGCTGGAATGATGGGAGTGAATATAACAGTAGTTGAGGTTTAAATGTAAACCTACATTAGGAGGTGAAAGGTTGTAGGTTGTATGTTCTGTTTGAGTTATCCTTTGCTGGTTTAAATATGATAAAAGATGTTTTGTTAAATTACGTGCTGCAGTAAATAGTAGAGCTTTTCATTAAGCCTGTACTAGAAGTAATGTCAAATGAAAAATATTTTTGTATCAGATATGATTATATGCAAAGACATCCATCTGAGAAAATGCACCTAGCAGTGGTTGCCTGTGGTGAAAGACTGGAGGAGACTGTTACAATGTTGAGATCAGCCATTATTTTCAGCATCAAACCTCTCCAGTTTCATATTTTTGCTGAGGACCAGTTGCATGAGAGTTTCAAAGACATAGTAAGTACCCAAATAATTTATTTTATCAATTTGTAGTACAGTTTGAGTAGTATATAGCAATTTCTCTATGGTGGTAGTTGTTCGATACAGTGGCAAAAAGGCACAGAGAACTAAAAATAAGGTAATAGGAAAGTCTTTTAAATATTGGATGGGGATTTTTGAACACATACCCCCTCTCCCCCCGTGGAAAAATGCCAGTTGCTGGTATCAAAGCTTTTCATAGAGACCGCCAAAGCTTCCTGATTTGTCACCTTGAATCTGTTAAATACAAACCTGATGTTCTGAACACAAACCAGTTACCTAGTATGATCTTCTTTAAAGTGGGTTTTACAAGAGAAAACACAGATCTGTCCTTTTTTTTTGTTCCTGTGCTTACAGTAGGAGTCAGCCTTACATTGTCTAAACAAAGTAAAACGTCTTTGAGAATGGTAGATATGGTTATGTCTAAGTTTAGTAAATTCCAGTTAATGAATATACATTATGACTAGAGTGGCATTATTAGAAGCTGGCTAGTATATAGCTGTGAAGGTTTTACTATTTTTGTGCTTAACGTCATACTAACTATGACATTAGTATATTATACATACTAATATATATACACTGGTGTCATGTGAAGAGTACCTGTGGCAAGTATTGGGTAAGATTATTTTAAATTAAGAAAGACTTCATTGTTATTTCTCCTGTGGAAACTAGTTAAGAGTGGAAAAAAGTTTTGATGTATTTGCTTTTTTGTAAATGCTAGTTTATTTTACTTGCTTTTCTTTGGATATGATCTGATATGATGTGTTTTCTTCAGTGGCCTGCAGGTGCCACTTTTTGTTCAAGCATTTTGAATAGTAGGCAGATTATTGTAGTTAAGGAAGCATTTCTGTTATGGAAGAGAGGTTTTGTGGTTATGTTCAATTATCAATTTGAATAGGGGATTGATTTTTTAAATATAATTGAACTGAAGTAATTTTTGTGGTCTCTTCTTTTCACATAGCTTGATGACTTCCCCTATGAAGGAAGAGTTAATTACACATTATATCCAATAACATTTCCAAACGAGAGTGCAGCAGAATGGAAGAAACTGTTTAAACCGTGTGCTTCACAAAGGCTATTCTTGCCAGTAAGTTATTCTGTAATAGGACAATACAGAAGTCTGTTTATGAAGCATCAAGCTGTCCTTGTTAATCTAATTTCTGCTTAGTTTTAAATTAAGAGCTACTACTGCTTCTAAAAGTTACTGTCACGACATCCTAAAACCCCCTGTGAATTTAACCTTCTTCTGTGTCACTAATACACTGTGGAATAAAAGTCCTTTTCCCACTTGCTGCATTATGGCACAGTATCCTCAGTGAGAGGTACAGGCCATGCCATGCTCCCAGGGGTGAGAAGGATGTATCACACCTCATCTTCTCATCTGAGTTTGCTGCATGCGTGGGTCTGAGAAAATGAAACAAGAAATGGATGATTGTTGCCAGACTGATTTCTGCAGCCTTTTCTTTGCTGATGTAAGACACTTCAGAAATCATACTTCAGGCTAGGTGAATTATTGCAGTATCAGCTATTTCCTAACTGCTGTCTCTTCTGCGGCTGCCTTACTCTTCTCCCTTGTTTGAATAGATGCATAGGAAGGCCAGGGGGCAGGAGGAAGGTAGGAGCTCCTGTTACGGTATTATTTCACTTGACCTGCAACTTACTCCTGAGGAGCCCAGGGATATAAAAGGCAAACTGAGTGCCTTTACATTACTATTGTATATAAAACCTCTGTTTCGCTCCGCAAAAGTGCGCCAAAAGGAGAGAAGGGGGAATGATGACAGATTTATCGATGGCAAACTGTCAGTCTAAAGTGAATTTATTTGCGTATGACAAAAATGTTCTAAACTTTATTGTGTTGTGTAATGGCAGCAACTTCTGTTTTATGAAGATAAGCTCAATAATACTTAAAAATGTGGTTTTAAACTTCTTTCTCTCACAGTTAATCCTCAAAAATGTGGATTCGCTACTGTATGTTGATACTGACATCCTGTTTTTGAGACCTGTTGATGATATTTGGTCTTTTCTGGGAAAGTTCAACTCCACACAAATTGCTGCAATGGCACCGGAGCATGAAGAGCCTCGTATTGGATGGTATAATCGCTTTGCTAGACATCCCTATTATGGAGCAACTGGAATAAATTCTGGAGTCATGTTAATGAATATGACACGTATCAGAAGAAAGTATTTCAAGGTATGTCCGTTGCCTTTATTGTGTTTTCTGTGACTTTACATCTTAATTCTAATCCTGTTTCAAGTTCATGTGGGACGGTATTTTTCAAAATATTTTTCTTGTCATTGGAGTAATGCTTTAAAAATATGCAGTGGTTAAAATGTTATCTAACTTGTCTTTTAAATATCATTCACTGTAAGGCTTGGAATTCCTGAATTTCAGGTCTGCTTGATTGTTTTAACTTTTCTTAGTTCTGAGGGATCCTGTGACTTGTTACAGTCTGCTGTAAACTATATTTGTCAGTAGATATTCTGATATTTTTTCTTCACTGTAGAGATCCCAGGAAACAGTTTATACTGTAAATGAACTTTAAAAACATGTGTAGTAGTATGACCAGGAGGTGGTGCTAAAACATTTAGTAAGTTATTTTAACTGTGCAATTTCCAAATTTTGATGTTTTAAATTGTAAGCAGGTGATTATTGCCTTAAGTATCTTTTGATTTATTTTGAAGTCATAGTTTTTGTAGAGAAGTAAGTTCATCGTGAAAGTACTTACTAAAGCAGCACATGCAGCATCAGAAATGGTCATTGTTTCACAGATGGGAAGTTTTTCTTACATACTTGAAACACAAATACAGAAGGAGTGCTATGTGATTATGGTAGGAGAAAAAATACCTCTCTGTTTAAGAGAAGTTTGATTAGGGAAAAATAACTATGCAGTAAAAACTATTGGAAGAGCACCCATAAGTAGCAATGTAAACTTACAGTAGGCATTACTACTTCTCCCCCATTTCCAATTTAAGAAAGATTTAGCTTTCATCTTACATTCGCTATGTATTTTTGTTATGGAAATGCAGAGGGTTTAAGACAAATGGAGTGTGGATTATCTGAGTGGTAGTTAAAGTATAAAGTTATAGTAGCTATAGTATATAGCTGGAGTTCTCCCAAGAAGAAAACTTGTGTTTATGTATCATCAGTGAAATTTTACATTGTCTACTTTGTTATTTGTTTGTTTTCCTGATGATAGCATCTGGAGAAATGAGAATGTTGAAAAGTATAACAAGAAAAATATGGGACTGAAAACTGTGTGTATCTTAATCTCTAACAATGCATTTCTGTGTAGTGAAGTATTTTTAGTGTGGTAAACTCTGAGAGTAAGGACTTTTATTCATAGTGTGCCAGAGTTCTGGTTAGGCTTCTCAGTACAACTTAGGTTCTCAATTTATTGGAAACTTGATGCTTTTTTTTTAACTAAAATCGGAATTAACTTCTCTGTAGGAAACTAAAATTGTTTTTCAAATTTGTGGTAGTTTTTTAGAGGACAGTATGAAGTGCCTTTCTCCTTAATATCTAAACCCAGTGATTTCTTAAGATTCAAGTCTATATATACAGATTTAAGTAGGTGGAATCATCCATGAATATTTTGAAACTCCAAATTCTTTTTCCTTCCATTCCTACACCTTTTTTCCCCCTCTGCTTTCATCATCCTGTACATCTTTCCTGGAGTCTTAGTCTGATTATCTTGAGCAGGAAACACAAATACAATGTTTGGATGCATGGTGTTTTGACATATATGGATTTTCTGCTTCAGCTGAACCATTTTGAAATGCCTTCTTTGGGTACCCTTCTTGATTTAACACCTTGACCCAGTATGTTTCATGCCCTGTACAACAAATGCAGAGCATCTCGCTGAGCATCCAAGTGTTTTGCCTCGCTCTTTGTACATTTCAGGCAAGTGTAATGTTTGTTATTTGTTGAAGCTTTGATTTTGTAGAGATAGATAGTTTCTCTAGTGTGACTGACTTGCAAAAATTCTGTATTAGAACTTATTGCCAGTGACCAACACACTTACTAGTGGAGGCTTTTTGGTATTGGAAGGCTCAGAATTTTTTCTGACAGGAGACTACCTCATGATTTCTAATCCATGCTGCTAACTTAGTCCTTCCACTTACTGGACACACTGGAGAAGTGTTTTGTAGCATCAGGCTTGTGGTGACCTGCTCAGCCCAGTCAGAACAGCTTTGAGGATGTCTAATCAGAGCGCCACTAGATTACCTGAAACTTAGGAGTGATAGCGCTTGATGATTCTCCTCTCATATCGTAGCTAGATAGTGCAGCCTGAGTAATGACTAAACAGAAGATGAGTTTTTGTTATAAAATATTGATTATGGAGATCTTGGCGTAGAGAACACTCAGCAAGGGGAACCGTTTAGTTTATGCTCTCTAGTACCTAGACCACACTCCCACAAGCTTGTGGAGCATCACAAGCTTTATTACAAAAGCTCTTCGGTTCATGGAGACTTGCAGAGACTTTGTTTTCGTCTTCAGATTCCTTGAATGTCTTAAAATGGGGATTGATCACTGAAAAAAAGGCAACGAAAAACCAAGCCTCACAGCAAGACTTTGAAAAGGTTTTAGTTTAGTGTAGTTGAGACTATACATAGTAGGCCTGAGAGTGTATGGCTTCCCTTGTGACTGATAGCAAAGGAGCTACTAGGCTCAGGCCTTTAGAAGAGAGGTAAGCCAAATTCAGGGGTAGGGACTATCCTAATACCCTTTGCCAGCAACACTGCAGATGCTTTTGAACCTTACAGATAGTGTCCAATGTTGTGTCCCGTTAACTATTTCAGTCAAATACAGTAGAACTAGAAGATGCTTAATTGTCTTATAGGAAGGTTTGAATTTGTTCGTATTTATTCAGGAGACTCAGCAAATTCCTCAAGGAATACATAAGTTCTGGGAATTTTTGTATCTTTAAAAGGCTGTCTGTAGACCCTTTTGTATGACCGTGTAGTGGCTAGAGCACTTCCTCCAATACAATGGATTTAAAACTGTGGGTTCTTTGTACTTTCTTCAGCCTGAAATTGCAGGCTGAGCTGCTTGAGGCTGTTAAGCATCTTTCTTCTGTTGTCACATTGATTTGTAAGGGTCAGGAGGAACCAGAAGATGAATAAATAAAAAAGAGAACTGGAGACTTTAGCCAATGGTTATAGTGCTCACCTGGGTGAGAGAAAACCTGTAGTTCCATGTATTGCTCCAGGATTGAGTCATCTTTTATCCACTTTTTTATTCAAGTCTCAATCTTCCTAGGACTGTCAAGCCTGTTCATTTTAGACAAGCATCCGAGGTACTTGGCTGTATACGGTGCTTAATGGAAGTTGTCACTCCTAGTTGTATCTATCTATCTATCTTTGTCTTGTGTGTTTTGAGACTCACACAGATCTGTCCGTATAAATATATGCACACATGTGCATGCACATACATGTTATTGAATATATAGCATGGTCATTAAACAGTAGATAACTGGATGTAAGACTAGAACTGGTAATGAAGCTTCTGATGGTTAGTGCCTGCCTGTTGTCTTTGCTAAACAGCTATTAGAAAATGGCAATGTAAAACGTGCAAGAGTATTTTGGAGAGGGAAGAGGTAATAGTAGGTGATTTTTTTTTTTGTATTTGTGTACATATAGATATAGATACTTTTAAACTGGAAGAGATGTAGCAAATACTACAGATACAGTGTTCTAACAAAAAGTCCTAGACCAGTGAGGCTTTGTGAGTAGAGAAAAAGGACTTGCGAAGACTATTAAGAAACTTAATTGTTGTGATGCCTGAAAGGTGGGGGCAGTCATCGAAAGGAATGTGCTCTTAGAAAAAATCAAAGAAGCCCCAAACTCCTGAGTGCCAAGGAGAAGTTCATGGGTATGCTTTAGGAGGAAAAAATTAAATAAAAAAAATCAAAGTTCAGAGACATTCTATGACCTAAGCCATTATATGTTTTTTTTTTTTTTTTTAAAAACACAACAGCATTCAGTTTTGCTTAAGGCTATAGTTCTGTTGTGGGTTGACCCTGGCTGGAGGCCAGGTGCTCCCCAAAGCCCCTATGTCACTGCCCTCCTCAGCTAGGAAGGGGGAGAAAATGCAAAAACAGGCTCCTGGGTTGAGATACGCACAGGGGGAGATCAGTCACAGGCAAGACAGTCTTGACTTGGAAAAATTAATTTAATTTATTACCAATCAAATCAGGGTAGAGTAATGACAAATAAAACCAAATCTTAAAACACCTCCCCCCACCCCTCCCTCCTTCCTGGGCTCAGCTTCACTCCCTAATTCTCTCCCTGCTTCCCCCAGCAGCACAGGGGACAGGGAATGGGGGTTGTGGTCAGTTGATCACATGTTGTCTCTGCTGCTCCTTCCTCCTCAGGGGAAGACTCCTCACACTCTGCCCCTGCTCCAGTGTGGGGTCCCTCCCACAGGAGACAGTCCTCCACCAACTTCTCTAACGTGAGTCCTTCCCACAGGCTGCAGTTCTTCACTGGCTGCTCCAGTGTGGGTCCCTTCCATGGGCTGGAGGCCTTCAGGAGCAAACTGCTCTGGCATGGGTCCCTCATGGAGTCACAAGTCCTGCCAGCAAACCTGCTCTGGCGTGGGGTCCTCTCTCCACAGGGCCACAGGTCCTGCCAGGAGTCTGCTCTAGCACAGGCTTCCCACAGCATCGCAGCCTCTTTCAGATGTCTCCACCTGCTCTGTCATGGGATCCTCTGTGGGCTGCAGAGGGAATATCTGCTCTACCATGGACCTCCATGGGCTGCAGGAGAATTTCTGCTCCAGTGCCTGGAGTACCTCCTTCCCCCCCCACCCCCCTCCTTCTTCGCTGACCTTGGTGCCTGCAGAGTTGTTCCTCTCACATCTTCTCACTCCTTTCTCTGACTGCAATTGCTCTTGGTGTTGCATAGTAACTTTTTCCCCTTCCTAAATATGTTATTGCAGAGGTGCTACCACTGTGGCTGATGGGGCTCAGCCTTGGCTCCATTGGACGTGGGGGAATCTTCTAGCAGCTTCTTGCAGCAGCAACCTCTGTAGCTCCCCTGCTACCGAAATATTGCCACATAAACCCAATACCGGTTCCAAGAAATATGGAGAGCCTGTGCAAAAGATAATTGCTGCCAAAAGGAAGGTTTCTGTCTCCTACCAGCTGTTTTTCCCTCCTTTTGTTATTAACTTCATACCGGCCTCTAGTGCTTGTTGGTCCTTTCTAAGATTCAATTAAATTTGATAACAGTAGAAAAAGTAAATCCTGGGCTAGTGAAGTAAATCAGCTCACAAACACCTAGTAAGTGTTTGCGCTACACTGTTAATGCCAGAGCAGGATAGAGTCGTGTAACCAGAAGGAAGAGGGCTTGCTCTCATTTGGCATTAAGGAAAATTAAGTCGGTCAACTGTGGGGCACAGCTGTGGTTTCTTTAGATATTGTGTGATTTGAATGTTTTTCTTCAACTTTATAGTTTCCTGTTAGAATACAAGGTTGCTACAGGCTAAGTGTGACAGCTCTTGTAAGCCTGAGTTGGCCAGACAGAAGTCTTCTGGGTGAGAAATCAGTAATGACCAAACTGATTAAAGCACAGCATTTAAAAAACAAAACCACCCCAACCCCCCCTCCCCATTTAGGAGAATTCCTTAATATCCTTATGTCTATTTTGTTCTTCTCAAAAAACCCTGAGACTTTGAGGATTCTTAAGAACCTGTCTGTATCACCTTGATGACATCACAGAAATGCCCACTACCATTGTGGTTTTTTTTCTCTCTTAAACCTCTTTAATCTTCTTTGCAACTTGTTGAGTATTAGAGAGGAGGTTTGTATTCTGGAAATTGTTATCTGAGTTATTTTTCCTCATATTTACTTGAGTTACTTTTGAAAAGCAGTTCTATCATCAGTTTTGACTGAACTTGAGCATTCTACTCACACTGTTTGACCTCATTACAAGTTACAGTTAAAGTTTTAAAGAAGGAGGTTGTATAACTAATCAAATAGTTTCTCTTGCTCTGTGATGCCTACACTGGTTTAATTATACATGTGTTAATATATTAATATATAACTTTTCTATTTATGCAAAGGTTATTGAAATACTACAGTTTCCAATTCTTAAATCTGATAGCACTATTTGTCAAATAATATTGCTTCTAGACATCAGGCAATGTGATGTATGCTGTTACTTGCTTTACATCTCCTTGGGATATACTCTGGATTTCACTGCTATTAAAACTATGCAAGTTAAATGAAAATTATATGAAATAATGACTTTAACAATTTAGAGTAATATTTCTATAGGTTGCTCTAAAACTTATTTACCACTCTGTATTCTCTTATCATGATTATCCTGGTATCAGTGAGCTAATTTAATTCTGGTTTTAATTCTTAGCACTGGGACTAAATTTAAACCTTAGGTCAACGTTCTATGGATGGCAAAGTTCAGGTGAGGGAGTAATCTCTACCTGCTGTGATTCACTCCAATTGATTTGCTTTTTGGAAAGTTCTAGCTTGGTGTTAAGCCTGCGTTTTCTTTTGTTTAATCACGTTCCACTGAGCCTAATGATAATTCTTGCTAGAGAAGAATTCTCTTGTGCATTTCTTATGCCTGCTCTCATCAAATACTTGCAAGCAATCATAGTCATAAATTTTTTAGGACAGAAGGGACTGTAATATTCCGTTTGGCTTCTTACATAATATAAGCTATAGATCTTTTTTTGTATTAGTTCTTGTCTGAAATCTGATAGTATTTCTTTTTTTAGTCTTCAGTTCTGAAAGCCCTTCATTTTTGATGGCTGAGATGATTTGAGGAAAGACTAAAAACTGAACTGCACTTTTTTTGCGCTTTCTCGTTTCAGTGGAAAGCTCGGAGAAGAAAGTCTTTGATACTGTAATTCTAAACCCAAGTATTTTGCTCCTGGTAATCTTTTCTGTATCTTAACGTGATGTTTCTGTATACAGATCCCAAATCACTGGAGTTCTAATTTAGCCTTCTTTTTTGCAACCTGGCTAAAAAGAATCCAGGGTACAATCCTGTACTTGTTCAGGAATTTTCTGTCTTTGGGGCTTTCCTTACTCTCCCAACTGAAGTAGGAGGTACAGAGTGAGCAGCCTTGTTCCTTTTCTGTTCCACTTGAGCTTAAATGTAGTGTGAAGGTAAGAAATTTGCTTTAGAATATGTAACCTGTTACACTGCAGATAGTAACCCTTTTGGTAACCTGGAGTTCAATGTAGGCCAGCTTACTCCAAGTAGCACCTCCTCAGTCAAACCCTTAGAAGAACTCAGTATCTTTTTCTGTTGAAGTGATATTGCTAAGTTGTGAATTTGGGAATTAAGTAACAGCTGTTACTTTAGAGCCTTACTGCGTTTTTCTAGTGAAAAGTTGTGCCTTAGAAATTCAAGTTCAGTAACTAAAAAAAAAATAATTCAAGTCAATGAAAATTCTTTTGAAAACCTTTGAAAGATTTCCATATTTTTATACACTGCTCTGTAGCCAATATTTTTTTTATCTGTATGTGTTTTGGAACTATTTAATAATTAATTTTATATTGATCCATTCTGAATTTTGTGAAGTTAGCTTCAAAATGTGTGTATATTATCATTCTGATAAAGATAGAGAAATTGCATGATTGGGGGTATTTAAATAGTGCCTATCTACTTGCATGTATAACTTAAATGCAGTTTTTGTGTTAGATCCTACTGCTGTATAAAAACCCCTTGCTACTTCATAGAACTTTTGGTTTAAGATGTTTGAAGGAAATATTGAAGACAAAAATTTAACATGATGGTTAAACAGGAGATTAATGTACAATTTTCCTTATCATAAGATAATAATTGAGGAATAAAGCATATTGGAAATGTCCATAACTATTTTCATAGAATCATAGGATGGCTTGGGTTGGAAGGGACCTCAAAGATCGTCTAGTTCCAACCCCCCTGCCATGGGCAGGGACACCCTCCACTAGACCAGGTTGCCCAAAGCCCCATCCAGCCTGGCCTTGAACACTGCCAGGGATGGGGCATCCACAGCTTCTCTGGGCAACCTGTTCCAGTGCCTCACCACCCTCACAGTAAAGAATTTCTTCCTAATGTCTGATATATGTATATACACATGTACTCAGAAATGCCATTTTGGATTATTGTGGATGTTTTTTTGCAAACATCAAACTGGTGTCTGAGAGGTAAAAAAAACCAAACAAACCACAAACAAAAAAAGATCTGAGTGCTAATCTCCTCTCTCTGGTGACCAGCAGTAGAACCCGAGGGAACGGCATGAAGCTTCGACAGGGGAGGGTTAGGTTGGAGATCAGGAAAAGGTTCTTCACCGAGAGGATGGTGGGGCACTGGAACAGGCTCCGCAGGGAGGTGGTCACAGCACCGAGCTTGGCTGAGTTCAAGAAGTGTCTGGACAACGCTCTCAGTCACCTGCTCTGACTGGGCTGGTCCTGTGTGGAGCCAGGAGCTGGACTCAATGATCCTTATGGGTCCCTTCCAACTTGGGATATTCTATGATTCTATGATCTAAATTTCCTTAGATGTGCTCATTTGTTTAATGGAAAGAAATCATATGTGTCTTTGAGATGTATAGGTATAGTTATCCTGAATGTGCGTTGTTTTGCTTTGCTTTGTTTGATAGAATGATATGACACCAGTCCGGTTACAGTGGGGAGAAATTCTTATGCCACTGCTGAAGAAGTACAAATTGAACATAACATGGGGTGATCAGGATCTATTGAACATTATGTTTTTTCACAATCCAGGTAAATCCACACTGATTCTTAGTCTAACACGGCAAAGTTGATCTTTTCTATGAAGTTTAAAAATCCAGGAAAATACTCTTTTAGCAGACTTTTCAATGAAAGCTTTAAAGAGACTTTTCACTTCTTTCATTTCCTGAAAGTGTTTACTTTGAGAGTCAGCATTGGAGCTTGCTGGAGTGTAATTAGCTCTGTTACGTTTCAACTGTAGAGAAATATATGAAGTAGTCTTACGGGAGGGGGAAAAAAAAAAAAGAGAAGATTAATGTATTTCATGAAACAAATTTTGATACTTCAATCCAGAGTTCTCATTTTTCTTCACAGAAAGTCTTTATGTCTTTCCTTGCCAATGGAATTATCGGCCTGACCACTGCATCTATGGAAGCAATTGTAAGGAAGCTGAAGAAGAAGGTATATTTATTCTTCATGGAAACAGAGGTGTTTACCACGATGATAAACAACCAACTTTTAGGGCTGTCTATGAAGCAATAAAAAATGTAAGTGTTTTCAGCCTTGTACTTGTGCAAAGTCGGGGGTTTTTAAATGTAGTATCTACAGTGTAGATTTTGTTGGTTTCGTTGATACTTACCTTGATTACAACAAAATAAATTTTTTCTCTTTTTAAGTAAAGTGTTTTACCAGTTTTTCACTACTGCTTGGATAGAATTCCAGTGTATTCCTTTTGTGACGTGCATCTTATGAAACATCGTGTAGACTATGTCTAGATTAGAATTCTGAAACATTGTCTGTAGTTGTCAATCTCTATTGAAAATACTTTATTCCCATTCCTTTAATAAATACACCTAGTAAACTGTATGTGCGTTTATAGATCACCAGAAGCTTCACTTTTTTGGAGATTTTAAAATGCAGAAAAAAACCCTTGTTCCTAAAGTTTGTGTGTATTTACCGCCACATTTTAACATTTAATTGTAACTAGATTTGGATTGTAGAAAATGTTTTTTTTATACTGTGTTTTGGCCTTTTCTGGGCATTCAGTATATTAATACATTGCTGTTCCTTTAAATACTAAGCACAGCGACTTCTTTTCATTCTGCAAATAAGTCATCTAATAAACTATTTATCACTACATCAGTGTACTCACTGAAGAGCTGTAAAATTTAGCACTGATGCACATTTTAATGTAGCAGGCTATTGTGTGTGTATAACCTTCAAAAATCAATAGTATATTTTAATGGTGCTTTATTACATGTTGTCATATGGATATAAAAATGAAGAAAAGTACTTTTGGGGGTCTGAGAATACATTGCAGGGAAAGTGAATGTGTTTCCATAAAAATATGATTTCTTTGTTTCCTTTGAGTATTGTCAAAAACAGAAGAAAAAATTATTTCTTTTTATTTATGATCCCATTTGGTTTATGAATGTGTCAGAGAAAGTATGTAAAACACTGCTGGTTCAGTGGTAATAAGATGAACAAAATTATGTTACTTTGAGATGCTGTTTTAGCTTATCATTTGTTTAGAAAAAATATTGCCCTGTTGAATTAATGACTTTATTTCATGTCCATGTTAAACATTTGACCATCATCCAGTTTAATGAAACTTCAGTAGCGCCACTTTTTCATACTGGTGTTTCATTATAATGTGATAAGAATTGTATTCCTTAAGTTATGTGTCATTCAAGAAAGTTACTGTTCAACAAACAAATAACCAGAAATAATTTTAGGGCTGTAAATTTTTAATTTAATAAGGTAACTTACAATTTCCTCCTTGTCTGTCTGGATATGTTAATTTGCTTGCTTTTTTTTTCTTTCAATCTTGTTAGGCTTATTGAAAGCATTAGAGAATATTTCTGTATTCTAGAAGGTTTTTTCAAATACTGTATTCAGAAATTCTGAGTTTGTGAAAACATTTAAGAAACCTATAGAAAGCAAATAAGATGTTCAAAGGCATTTTTATAAAGATTTTAATGATTCTGAATGATGATGCTCTTCCATACTGACCTTAAATCTTCTTTTCTTAACCACTTTACAGTATTCATTTGGAGATGACCTGTCTCGTTCCCTGTTGCAACCCCTAGAACTGGAATTACGGAAAACCATGCACACATACTGTGGAAGAGTATACAAAGTGTTCGTAAAACAGCTAACAAAAAGCGTAAGAGACTTGTATGCCAGAAGATCAAAGGGAAGGTGATTTTTACTCCAAGCTGTTCAATCAAGAGACTGAATTAACATACTGGTCAAAAGGTGCAAAAATTCTGATGTGGCTTGAATCTGCTTTTAATGTGCCCAGATAAAAGTTTACTAGCACACGTAAAAATGAAGAAAATGTTCATGTAATGAAGAACAGGAACTTTTTTCTGAAAAAGTGACTTTTTGCTCTTTTGAAGTTTTATCACTGCTAATGTTTATCTTGGATCTGATGATTTGGGTGTTACTGGCTTCTGTCGTCCGTGGTTTGATCTGTATAGTTCAGTTGTCTAATGATCAAATGAACAAGGAAGAAATGAAGATGGCTCTATTTGGGAATGTACCTCATATGTTGTCTAAATTCTGTTAAACTGTGAATGTAGCAATAACTGAGTCAGCAGCACTAACCTCACTTTAAAGGTGTAAAGCCTTTATGTAAACAAAGTTGTTTACAAGTGCAGAAAAATACTCTGTTTTCAAAGAAATGTGATATAATCATTGACAATCTGTATGTGCCTTTATTCATCTCTTACATTTTGAAGTACTGTTTTGACAATCTGTTTCGTTTATCTTGGATTTAAACTGCACACTATAAATACGATTTTCTGAGAAATTAATAACTAGTATGTGATACTAGTTTTCTCTCTAAATACAGAGAGTTTTTAATATACAGCATTTGTTTCAACATCATTGAGCCATCATGGCCAAAAGATAGAGAAAGAACGAGGTTTTTTTCAGGCAAAAGTTCAGTTTAAAGTTGTCTGGTTTACAGTACTTTTTAAGAATTACTTGGGTTTTGAGCTTTATAGGGCATTTTGGAACTAGACGAAAGAAGTGGAAAACAATTGCTGTTGTATTTCCTTACTGAGAATTATTACCTGATGATTATTATAGAGTATTTAGTACTTAAAAGTGAAGAGCTGTAATAAGAGTTCTGATGCTTCATCAGGCTGTATATTAGAAGGGTTTCTTAGAGAATGTATCCTGTTATCATATTTTTTTTAATAACATGGCTTTAAATCAGTTTTGGGGCAGACCCTCAACTACAGGAATGCATTACTGTCCGTAGGGTGATAGTGATTTACAGCAGGTAAGGATTAGGCTTCTTTAGTTATTTCAGTGAAGAAAAAGTTCTGTTTATGTAATAATTCTTTTTTTTTTTTTTTCCGGAGAAAAACCATGAAGAAAAAGGCTGAATTCTAGTGTTACGGTAAAATATTATTTAAACTTGCATGGTATGAAATGTATTTGTAAAGTATATTTGGTCTTGGCTAACCTGTCTAACTGAGATGAAGTCTTCATAAAGTGAGTTTTTTGGATTCCAGAAAAGTTCCTGTGTGTTGAACACTTGAGGATCCACTCACTGACTTGCACCTTCATCCCAACCCCATTTTAGAAGCTTCATTTTTGTGGCTGTTTCTTTGTAAAAGGCAGGCTGGCTCTGACTCCCAGGTCCATATGAACTGGATGAATGCTTTAGTGGTAGAAGAACACACTCCATTGTAAGCAGAGTTTATATTCTGCTCCTAATCTCCCTGCTGGCTCAGGGTGTAAGTTTCTGGGATGGAAACTAGGAGCCAGTCTGCCTCGCACGTGGTTACGGTCCCTGTTTCTAGCTATGTAACCTTTTGAAGTCTGAAACTCTGGAAATCTGTGTGAAGGTGAAAACTGTTATTGACTGATTTTACAATATGCAATGCATTATTTTTTTACATAAATACTGATTTTTTCATATCAATTTGTCTTCGGGTTTTTTTTACCTATGTGTTTGTATTTAAAAATTCTTTTGGCCTGTTTTTTGTGTTTGTCTCTGCAGAAACTTTCAGTTTCGAATTGATTCTTAGTATGTTGTATGTATGTGAAGATAACTGCTTAAAATACAGTGAGTCATTTTAGCAAGAATCCTGGAATGGGAACATGAGCAGCAACCTTTCCACTTTCCACTTCATCGCGGCCTTCCGATACCTAAAGGGGACCTACAGGAAAGCTGGCGAGGGGCTGTTTATCGGGGAGTGTAGTGACAGGACAAGGGGTAATGGGTATAAACTAAAAGAGGGGGGATTTAGATTGGACATTAGAAAGAAATTCTTGACTGTGAGGGTGGTGAGGCACTGGAATAGGTTGCCCAGAGAAGCTGTGGAGGCCCCATCCCTGGCAGTGTTCAAGGCCAGGTTGGATGAGGCTTTGGGCAACCTGGTCTAGTGTAGGGTGTTCCTGCCCATGGCAGGGGGGTGGAGCTAGATGGTCTTTGTGGTCCCTTCCAACCCAAACCATTCTATGATTCCAGTTTTGGTGGGGGATTAGAACAAAAAGGGTTAATATTGAAGGTTATCATAGAATAAAAATTCTTACTTTGTGCTTGTTTCAAGAGATGTTTACTTAACATATCACAAATAATGGAATATACTGAAGTTCTGGTTTAGCTGTTATTAATATAAACTTAAACTGCTCACCTCAACTATCCATTCCCAAGTAACACTCATGAACACTTCAGCAGACTTAAAAACCGGCAAGTGCTTAGTAGCTTCTATTAAGTGACTCTCCAAAGTATTTGTTTTGAATAAATTCTTAGTTCTATAATCCCTATGTCTTAAATGCAGAAAGATGACCTATCTTTAAAACCAAATCTGACTTACATAGAAAACATTTGGAAACACAGAGATGACTGGAAAACCAAGTGTTGTGATAGAAACCAGTTATACACCCAAACATTTCAGTACCTGATTTGTAAGGTTATAGTGCATCTAAATGTAGAAACATGCCTCTGGCCTGCGAATCTTTACTGCTGTCTACTTTTGGAAACATAACATGGAAACATGCATAGTGAGTAACCAACAAAATAGGGCCTGACAAATTATAGAACTTCAGAAATCGCGTTTTTAGCGGTTTATTTATTATACAACTATTTAATGCTAATAGAAGTGTAAAGTTTCATAGAAAAATGTAAACATCAGGAAATGTACATTCAGGTTAAATTAAGATAAGTCTGTCTTCATCATGCTTGATTTGTCTCCATATCACAGTACCATTATTCTGTCTCTGTTTAGAGGGATCACAGTCTCATGGCAGGAGAGATCTATTTGAAGATGTGTTCTCTCACTTGTGTGAAATTCTCTCTCTCTCTAGGTATTATGAAAGGCCAGCTATCCCTTTGTGAAACCGAAACATCCTTATGTGTGGTACTTGTACCTCTACCTGTTAATAGGGCTGTATAAGCCTTATGAACATGTCTTTCCAGCTATTTGTAGTTTGCCAACATTTAGCCTGAAGGAGACCTTAATGTCAGTCGAATTGGTTTTGGTAAGCTTTTGATGTAAATTGAGAAAGGTTAAGAAAAGAGCTTTAGAGGGGAAAAAAAAATTATTTTTCCTTCTGATTTTAGACAGATTTTAAAGCAGTATGGAGTTGTCTCTTGCTGACCCTAAATTTGGTCAAGTTGTAAAGTTCTGGCAAAATGTTGTTTGGAAAACCGAACTGTCAACAGGTTTCTGTGTGTACTAGACATACTCCAACCACAACTGGCTTTCCACACTTCCATCTATGCACTTTCTGAAACGGGATGACTGAGAAACCAGTCGTCTTTTTTTTCCTCCTTCCAAATTATACTTCCCATCTAGACAGGATGGAAAAGGAAATATCTGCAAGGTAGTGGTGGGAGGAGGGAAGGGTCTGGGTCTGCTTGGGATGTTTAGAAGCAGAACATGTAAGTGGCAAAGGTGGATGTATAATGAGTTACCCATATGTGCATTATTGGGCCCTCTTATTTTGAGGGGAAATAGGAATGAAGCACCACTGCTTATTTACTCACATTTGTGGATGTGATGGCATTTGTGGTGGATTAAATGGGATGAAACTGAGGGATAAAATCAGTTGTCTACTATTTTAACTTATCTGTAAGAAGCAACTAGACTTCTGTTTTTTCCTACCTGGTTTATAAAGGTGTCTCCAAACTCAGACATATCTAGAATTTCCATTTCTTAGAAGTCGTAAGTTGTTTTTCATTGTCTAGTTTCTGTTTCAAATTAAAAGATTTTCCAGCTATCAAGCGGGTTTAACTATCTATATACTAACTATATAGGGGTTTTTTTTCACCTGGTTATGTGCAATATTGATAATTTAAATGAATTTTATAGATAAATTATCCATTTTCAATAGTTAACTACTTTTATGTTCTCTCCTGTGGTATGGAATGTGATTACCATAATTATAGGGGCCCTGCCCACTTCACTACTTTATGAATGGATGGCATTTGGAGTAGCTCCGGTAATTTTGTGTATTAAAATAAGTTGCGGAGAACTATAATGTGAGGGCATGGCTTTTTCTTTATTAGCAGAAAGTGAGTGTTTTTCTAGCAGAGACAGTAGAACTATGAAGTAATGGGAAGGTACTTCTCATCACCATGGACCTTGGAACAGATCTTAGATATGTCTTTTGAGGCTGTAGCTGTCAGGTTGACCACTTCTGTGCACAGAAACACTTAGAAGTGATGTCATAACTTGTATTTTTCAAAAGGAACCTTAAGCATTTTTCTGTCATGTTTCTAATCTTTTTGGATGTCTTCTGTTCCATTTCTTTTTTGACACTTAAGTTCTGTCCGGCTGAATTTATCTGTAGATGATTGTAGGAATTTACATTATTCTCAAAGTTTTGCACAAATAACAACAAAGTTATTTCCTCAAGTGGGCAAAGCATGTACCCAGCAAGTCAAATTTAAAGAAATGAAACACTAGTATGTATACTTCAGGTTCCCTTAGAATAAAGAAAAATCTTGTTTGATCCAAGTTTAGCTCTACAGAGAAACATTTCTAACTTGCTTTCTGTATTTAACTGCCAAATCTTAAATAATGTAGGATAATTTTCTGTAGAAATGCAGGTTGCCTCACAGTTACTTTGTAGTCCTAGTAGACTAGTAGAGACTGTTAGTCAAGTTTAAAAACAGAAGGTGTTTGCAGAGATAATAGTGAATTTTCCACTTCAGGAAGTGAGGAGAAAATCTCATTTTAAAGTAGTTCTCAAAATCTCTCTCTTGTAACCACTTAGTGGATTTATATAAGAACAGCTTGTCCTCCAAGGTTGTCATAAAATTTAAGATTTGTGCCTCTCCAATGCATTTTTAAGCCTTTGTGGGTGTATTAAAATTTTAAGTTTCTTGGAGGAATATTAAGTAATTGGAAATTCTTGCGTTGAAGAAGTTTAGTTGTGTCTCTTTGGTTCTGCTGTTGCTTTATGCACAGCTGTGTTCAATTCTTCAGAGAGTCCTCATTTAAACTTACAAATGTGCATCTTCCTGTAAATTTGCTAACAAATTTCTACAAGGCTTCTTTCTTCTCCCCTCCCCCTTTTCCCTGCACTGCTTTTAAAAGATAATCATTAAGCTCTTCTCTCATTTGCATGCTTACAAAAATTACGGGAGACATTATTACAGATCTCTCTGCAGAGACCCGTAATTAAAGGAGGACCTGTAGTCCTACTGTGGTTGGATTTTTTATTTTTGTTTTTTCCCCTTCAGATTGTTATTTGGAGATGGTCAGGTAGGAGGAATTTTTGAGCATTTAGTAAAGTCGTTATGTTTCTTGAGTGATAATCTAGTAGTTTCATCCCTGAATCAATTAATATTATCCCCATCCTCTCTTACGATAGATGCTTGGCTGCTGTCTGCCTACTTGGATCTATACGATTGCAAGCTCCTTCAGTGAGAGCAGTGCCTGTCCCTTCTTCTGTATCTGGATTTTAAATGCTCATCCCGTATCTGGGTGCCACCTTAGTTGCACAAACCAGGGACCTAGCCTGCTTCTGCTTTTAGATGTCCACCTTTGATTTCATTTCACTGTTTTAGATTCCAACTGGATCCACAGGGATAAAATAATGAGATAACAAAGAATGCAGAATTTTTCACAACAGCCTAGAAAACTACAGATGTATGAAAAATAATGAATAATTTTGAAATATTATTTTATCCTTGAGTCTGTTTTCTGATTTGGTCGGTGTAAGGGTCAGCATCCTTGGTTCAGTCAAATAATTTGCCTTTTCCTGTGTCAGCCCCTTCTGTGGAGGGACAGGAAGGTATCTCTGAAAAGACTGTTCATTTTTTGTTGTGAACTCCAAGGAAAGGGACCCTAAGTCATCACTGTAGATCCTCAGTATCACCCTGTCTAAACTCTGAAACCAGTGATAACTGCTCACTTGCTGCTATTTAGTGACACTGTGTTTAGTGATTTTGTTGTGGTCATATTGGCAGGGGAGGGAAAAATGCAGTTAAGTCAGATCTCCTTGTTAGAGTCCTGCCCTGCTGCCTTTAGAATTCCACATGACACTTAAAAAAAACTCAGCAGAAACCCACCAAACCCCAACTTTCTGCATCTGGGTCAAAGGAGAGAAGAACAAACTCGATGGCTTCTCCTGACACTTTAACACCTTCATTTGGGAACATGCCTTCACTGGTCAGGGATCTTACGCATAGATTAAAGGTCAGGACAGTTTCTTTTCACAGTGTGTCAAAACAGGTCTGCAAAAGTAGAACTCATCAAGTTTGATACAGTTTATTGCTGGTTTAAGAGTGCCAAACTTAGTATAGTGTAGTATGTTCCCAAAGTAAGTCCGTTAGAAGCCTGTAAGAATATAACCAATCTTAAGTCTACAGTCTTCAAGAATGTGATTGCTCTTTGAGATACTTGTTGAATTCTCACTCAAATTCCCCTTTCTTTCCTTTATGATTTTTCACAGACAGTTTATTGATTTGTTCGTCATCTTAGAGCCAAGCAAAAATTTTGGCGTTTGATTTAATAAATGCCCCCTTGAAACCAAACAAGAGTTTTGCTAGGGAAGGAAAGGGAGTGTGAAGTTTGTTGCTAGTGATCATTTCTGTGCTTCAGACTTACGTAAGATGGTTTCCTCACCGCTTGGAGAAGTGCGGCTAGGTTGGCCTGCCTTTAATTTCCTCACTTATTTCTAGCACCAAACACTGATTTGTAAAAATGCTTTTTGTGTATTCCTAAGGGGCCTTTCTATTTTATCTAGTTTATATGAAATTATTAAACCAGTTATGATGAACAAGTTATTAGGATAGCCTAATGCATTTTTCTACTACCTTCATATTCTGGGAGGTGATTCTCTCTCCTGTTCTCCCTTTGGGTCATTTAATATCATGTTTTCATTCTTAGAATTATAATCTGGGTACAACAGGTTCATTTTTTCTTTTATGTCTGTGTCTCATGAATCTTAGTGTTCGCCAGTCTGTGTACACTTTTTACTAGAGCAATTCACATTAAACCAGTCTGTAATATTCATATGAATTGCTGTGAAATACAAAAGTAGATGTAGAAGTTATCCTAAACTGCAGGTCTTTGTGGTTGAATTAATGAGTATTTAGGGCATGGGGTTTTTTAGGCTTCCAAGAAAATGAAAGCAATATAATCATTTTTAACTCCTGATTTAAGACTAGGAAATTAAATTTAATTAAAGCTGATGTTCTAGCCTTACAATGCTAACCTCGTCTGTCTCACTGAGCAGCTGGTGCCTAGAAGACACTCCGCTTGCCTGTTGGATACCCTGAAACTTCAGAAGTATGATGTCATGCAGTTTCTGAATAGTCACTGGTACTCCTATTTTTTTGATTTAAAAAATATTCCACTATGTTTTACTGTTTTGTTTTACCATACCTGGTTAGTGTTATCCAAAGGGAATTGAGATTACAGATCTAAACCCAAGAAGTAAAAACCACGTTTACCTTCCAGGGTATGCGTATTTGTCTTTTGATTTTATATTTTTTGTTAGCCTAGTAGGTAAACGTGATGTATTGGGGATTCCCTGCCTGTCATGGGCACTCAGCTTCCCTGCTTGCTGTGCCTGGTTGCCTCCTTTCTCCACCACCCCTCCCGTATCCTTGCTGCCTGTCTGTTCTAGGAATTGGTGTCACTCCATCTGTTCCTCTGATGGATCTTGGTGGCTGGTACATCCATTAGCCAATATTGCTTCTGCCACCAGGTTCCTGCTTTCAGGACTGGGCTGTTTGCTGCGATGAGCTAACCGTGCCATCTTGAGCCCAAAGGGTGCCCTGGTGCGGGCATGCTGCTTTCTCCACGGTGCTGATGGATGAGCATGTGTCTAGACACGTAAGCATGTTCTTGACCCAAAGTAGGTCTTAAGCAGTGCCTTGTGTTTCTTGGCTGTAGCTCGAGGAATAAACTTAGTTTTCCTTTCAGCTTTGTGTAGATCATTACAAAATTTCGTAATCTTTATTTTTTCTGTAGAGATAAAGGCTTTTTACTAGAGGCATGCTTTCAGGAACAAAGCTTGGCTGATGAAGCTGTTACAATTAAACAGAGGTGATCGGAGCCATTCTGGCTGCCTGAGGCAGGCAGGCTCAGCGGGGCTTTGGAGAACAGTGCGAACGAAAGAGAAGAGCCAGGGTACCTGGTGTGCAGGGGGGGGCTTGGTCTGTGCCCAGATCCCCTAGGTGCTGGGCAGTCTCTGAGGGAAATGCGTTCTGCGTTTGACTCTTCTTTCTGTGCATGTACAAAAGGAAAAATTGGCTTAGGACTTCAAAAAGCCCCAACAAAGTTTTAGAGGGATTGCGATAGAGAATGCACAGTATGTGAAATTGTTCTAGCTGAAAAATTAACAGCTGCAAATAGCCAACTGAAACACACAGGCCTTTGAGAAGTACCTCCTTCACTGGTTCATAAAAACAATGAATAAAACAGCAAAAAGAAATAACGGTAGGGTATTGCTTAAAAAATAGAACGATATCTTATTTTTGCAGTAATCCTTTTTGCCTACCTTGATTTTCTTGGGCCATAAGGATAGAGTAGAATTAATGAAAATTGATTCAGCTTGGAGAATAAAGTGTTAACAGTCTGTGATTGTAGGAAACAAAACATCTAGAGAATTTGCTCTTATTTTTGGTGTTTTAGACTTCAAGCAGTGTCTAAATTAATTAAAAGTCGCTTTGTTAATGTACATTTGTCAGCACGTTGGGAAGAACTTTTGAACAACTCCCCCCCCCAGTATTTTTTAATTTTTAGAGTCTATGGTTGTATTTTGAGGACACTGCATCCTATAGCATAAGTCTGTAGTAACTGTTAGATGTAAAATCTAATTGCCCTGGAGTGAGAATCGTAGAACAGACATGTTATCCTCTTACAATGATATCCTGTCTCTGACAATGTAATTTTTAAGGAATAGATTACATGGTGCACTGGGCCAACTGCCACTCTCCATCTAAATTGTGACTCAGTACTTCGGGTTTGCGTGGCAAGGTTTTGGTAGCGGGGCGACCACAGGGGTGATGACTTCTGTGAGAAGCTGCTAGAAGCTTCCCCCGTGTCCGATAGAGCCAATGCCAGCTGGCTCCAAGATGGACCCA
>VWZZ01006342.1:177934-279618 GCA_013399095.1 Psophia crepitans | reverse complement strand
CCTCTGAGGAGGAAGGAGTGGCAGAGGCAACGTGTGATGAACTGACCACAACCCCCATCCCTGCCCCCCTGTGCTGCTGGGGGGAGCAGGGAGAGATCGGGAGCGAAGTTAAGAAGGGAGGGGTGAGGGGAGGTGTTTCTTAAGATTTGGTTTTATTTCTCTCTGCTCTGCTCTGTGTTCTGCTTGGTAATAAATCAGATGAATTCCTCTACATCTGGTCGGTTTTGCCTGGGATGGTAATTGGGGAATGATCTCTCCCTGTCCTTACCTCAACCCATGAGCTGTTCGTTACACCTTTTCTCCCGTGTCCAGTTGAGGAGGGGAGTGATAGAGCAGCTTTGGTGGGCACCTGGACCTCAGCTGGGGTCAACCCACCACACTCTCTGAGGATGCAAACATGTTTTTTCTTGATATCAGCGAAGCAAGTGCCCATTACCCTACACAGCACTGGAAAGCGGAGCTCTGAGACAGTTTTGTCATGATACCCATGGGCACGTCTGCAAGCGTTGGAGGAGACAACAGTCACTGCATTTCTTAGCCATCTGGCAGACAGTACTGTGCATGACTGAAATCGCTAGCTCACTGCTTTAAAATACTACTTAAGCACAAAGGAGACAGTAATATACAGTCTATAACAAGGAGGTTAGCTACAGGCCTTCTGTAGTCTAGAACAAACTCAAAAATCCTTCCCTAATTAGTTTTATACTAACAGTAAAAGTTCCAAAAGCTCCTTGAAGTCCACCAGGGGTTTCAGTGTTGCTGTTGATTTAATATGAGAGTGCTCAGATACCATAGCAATGGATGGCAGCGTAAAGCACCAATAAATCCATAATAGAGTTTAGCCTTGGGGTGTGTATTAGTTCATCCAGTCTCATCTCTCATATATCACCAGGCATTAATTTTCTCCCTGTTACCTCCATACTGAACCCAATAACTTGTGTCCAGCTAAATCACACCTCTCAGAAAAATGCCTGGTCCTGGTCTGAAGGCATGAAGAGGGAAAATCCTTCCCTTTGCCAGCTTGTTGCAATGGTTCTGCGTTTTTGCAGTGGTGTGTGCCGTGCGTCCCATTTGAATTTTTCTGGCATTAGCTTCCAGCCATAGATTCTTTTTATGCCTCTCTCCACTGGGGTGAAGAGCTCCTTAATATCCTTCAGCTTCTTCTCATGGAGGTGCTTAGATGTAATCAAATCATTTCTCAGTTTACTTTTGGATGAGCCGAACAAATTGAGCTCATGAACTCTCACCAAAACGTGTGCCATTCAAGGTTTGTCACTCTTATTTTCTACCTTCATCAATTTTCCAGTGTCGTCCTTAAAATTTGGGCACCAGGACAGTGTACAGGATTTCAATATAGTGTAGGGCTTGGTAGTTTTAAGACATAGGTAAATTTTTCCTAGTCTTTTCTGAATGTATACCTTGCCTGTGTTAGCTTACTTTCCATTCCTGGGATAAGCTCTACATTCCTCAGCGTGGGGACGTTTGTTAAAATGAGCCCAGCCTGGTACCGTTTCACCGCTGTAATGCAGATTCATCGGTCCAACTGATGTCGTTATCACTGGTTATCGTTGTCGGCTGCAAACTTCACCAGCCATGGTTTTATATTTGCTCCCAAATTACTGATGAAAGCTTTTAATAATGTTACGTCCTTTATAATGTGACTGTAAACAGCTCTGATAACACTTTTCTATCAAAGCTTATTTGTAGAGAGTGGCCAGTTAATCTTGCAAAATTTTGATATTTCTGTTATTTCTTCACTGCATAGCATAATTTCAACTTCATGGAAGAACAAAATTAATATATTCAGGATTAAATATCAGATTTGTTTGACAAGCTTTATTTTCGTGGAAAACACATTGATTACTTCTGATTGTAGTATTTTCTTTTAATTGTCTTCCAGATAATTGTATTGGAATTTTTGCAGTAATTTTTATGTGGGTAATAGTCTTATAGTTAGTCTGCATACATGTAACTTAGTATTTTCATTAGTACTAAAATTACTTAGGTTATCTTCTGGAGTTCTCAAGAAATGCTAAGATTTATTGGAACTATTAACAGCAGCATTCTTCAGGAAGTTCTTTAATGGTTTCCTACTGTAAATTGTCTAGATCTGCTGATTTTGAAGTATTTATACCTGGTCCATGTTTGTTTAACATTCTTTGGTTTGCTAATAGACGAGAAAGTATTTCAACATCCTCATGTGATGCAAAACTTATTTTATTTCTGAATGCAGAAGACTTAATTGAATGCTTTTGCATTATCAACAACATTATAATTGGTAGTGAAACCAGTTTTATTTCTTTTGTTCTTAATTTATTCCAAAAATTACAGCATTGTTTTCTTAGTACTTCATTCTGTCAGCTACAGGGATTTTTTTTTTCCCCCAGATGTAATACTTCTCAGCTTTGTAATATGAACATTATGCTAATTCCTACATACTTTAGTCATTTCTAATTTTTACCTTTTGTATTTTTATCTTGCTGAAACTTCACTTGGCATCATCTTCTTTGTGTCATTCTGTAAGATGCTTCTCTGCCAGATGGAGAATGGGACAAGGCTGGTGCATCTGCAGTTACTCTCTGCATCTTTTCATCTCCAGGTTTGGTGAAACTTTCACGAGGGGTTCCAGAAGACAACGCCTTTGCTTCCCATCCTTGACCTCGTGTGTTCACACACAGAATATGAAACAGGCTAACCAACCTGGTATGGGAGATTTCCTGCAGGAAAATTAACAGATTTCAAGTCTGCTACAGTTAGGAGACAGGAGGAAGGAGATGTGAAGGGGGGTCGTGATGGTGATAGGAGTGTTGCCTCTCAAGTCAGCTCATACTGGCAAGCACAAATGCCGTAATATCATCTTAGAGCTAGTGCCTTGGAGGTCTGTCGGAGTCTGACATCCTGTCAGAAAGAGGAGATACCCTGGTCTGTTACTCCCTTTGGGGTCATGCGAGGTTCAGAGGGGCTGTGATACGGTAATAAATCAAACAAAAAATGTATGTCCCCTATCCCTCTTGTCTTTGTTTTGTGTAAGCAGTTGCCTGTGTAGGATGATCAACAGAAAGACAGAGGAAAGAAGAACGCTCCCTCCCTCAGCTTCTGATGTTTTGATATCCTGATTGAACATAGGCACGACAGAGAAAAAGTAACTTCCGAGACTTGAAGGACTGATGTTGGCAAATGCTGTACTCGCTTTTCATGGGTGTAAACTGGCTGGTAAATGGACTAAGAAGAATTAGATCTTAGAACCTAGGCAGCTGAGACAGGATGCAGAGAGTAACAAGCAAAGTAGCTTCTAGAACTTCTAAAAACCTACAGAATCACAGAAGGGTTGAGGTTGGAAGGGACCTCTGGAGGTCCAACTACCTTGCTCAGGCAGGGCCACATAGAGCTGGTTGCCCAGGACCGTGTCCAGACAGCTTTTGAATATCTTCCAAGGATGGAAACTCCACAACCTGTGCCAGTGCTTGGTCACCCTCGCAGTAAAAACAAAAAATGTTTCCTGATGTTCAGATGGAACCTCCCGTGTTCCAGTTTGTGCCCATTGTCTCTTGTTAAAATTGTTGAAAACCAAACCCTACAGAGAGTGTACATGACATTGTGTATCATTGCCTTCAGACGGCAACCAGGAGAAACCTTGCTGGTCAGGCTAGTACCTGCTTTAGAACAGAGCATGTGTCTTGCACTTTATTTTCTCCTTAAAGTTAACGGTCTAGTTACGACATCTCAGCAAATTACTGGGAAATAAACAGATGCTGAACTTTGGAGGAATGGAGATGTTCTTTCTATACAAATGTTTCTGCTGCAGTGAAGAAAAAAAAATCCTAATAATGGTATAGTCAGAGTTATTTCCATCAGAGTGCCCTAGCTTTTGTCTGCAATATCCTTGAACGGGCCTGTAGAAGATTACTTTTCACATGGCAGTCTTTTCAGTTGCAACCTTGTTTTGGTACAGAAATGTGTAATTATTCCTAATGGTCTTATGTATAGTTATATCAGATAATCTGAAGAAGCCTATTTCTGTTCTTGCCATGTAAAATTTAGCTACCTCAATTCTTTTTTCTCAGTTCAATAATATTGACACTCATAGCTTTGTAAGAGAGGAGGTTTTTGACTGTTATTTCTACAATGTGCCAGGTCCTGCTTTTCAAATATGCTTTTTGTTCTACATTACAAAAAGGAGTCCCTGCATGAGCAAATGTTATAGTTCCTTTACTGAAGACGTGTTGGATTCATAGCATCAAACTTCTCTGAATTAATGATGGTAGACCGCCATTTAAGTGAAACAAGGAAAATAAGGATTTCCAGAATTCTGCAACGTGATTCATCTCATCCTAAGATAAACATAACGTAAATCAAATTAATTATACTCTAAAAGTAGTTGTTTTTTCCCTACTGATAGATGGGAAGTTAGCTCAGAAGCAAGTGACGCATTGTGGACTCTTAATATGAGCTAAGGTGAATCCCAGCCAAAGCTGGATCCATTTAAAATGTATTCCTTGCCATTCCAACTACTTGTGGATATGTCCAAGGAAGAATGTTGGTTTTCCTGAAACGTACTTGTTTGAAATCAGTGCTTGCATAATTTAATCACTAAGTGTTGATCTGTCGTTAATCTAAGAGAAATCACTAGATAGCGGTAAGTATTCTGTTCCCTGACTGAGCAGGAAAACATCCTGTAATTGGCTTCTGATGCAAATATAAATGTAGTTCTAAATTTCTTTTTTACCTAGCTAATATATCTTAAAAATCCACTCTGTGTTAGTTACTCTTTTATTAACATCGAAGGTGATGTAACAATGAACAAAGTTCAGACTGGACATTGGGAAAACGCTCTTCACTGAGAGGGTGGTCAGTCAGCCTCAGGAAGAGGCTCCCCAGGGAAGTGGTCATGGCCCCAAGCCTGGCAGAGCTCAAGGAACATCTGGATGACACTCTTAGTCATATGGTTTAGTTTTAGGTGTTCCTGTGAGGAGCAGGGAGTTAGACTCCATGATCCCTGTGGGTCCCTTACAAGTTGTGATAGTCTCTGATTCTAAAGCAAATCAACTTCAGTCAACTGACTGTTGCAGCATCTGCACATTGCGTGTGTTAGGGTATTGTCCATCTGAAAGTTTCGGCTGATACGTGAATTATGGTTAGCTCTACTTCTGCTCCTCAGTCAGCATTTCTAATTCTGGCTGCCAGTTTCAGTTTGCCAACATAGTTTTGATCAGAAAAGAAGGCCCTTATGTAGTATTTTAGGATTAAAATAAAAAGTTTGAATTTCAGAGACTGATATAAGGTCCTTCTGTCTTTCATTTCTGGGAAGGACTCCATCTAGCCTAACAAAATCAGTTAGAAAGTTTCCAAAATTTCTTTTCACTTGTGCTCTGTGTGTGCTCGGAAGTACTGGCAGGCAGCAGCTTGAACAACTCTGCCAAATTGTCGTATTCAAGGTCTGCATTCATTTTCAACATTGTGGAAACGGTATTCACTGCTTCCCACCTACTGTCTTGTGTTCCAGGGCTGAATAGAAGCCTGCATCAAATACGCTGTGGAAATAAACGTCGTCTCTTTTTTTTCAGCTTGTTGAAAGAGAGTAAATGTCAGGGCCGTATAAGGGATTTATTGCGTAAGTAGTTGAAAGAACTTTAAATGAAAAACAAGAAGACAACAATGAAGTTAATGACCTGGAAGTCATCCTTATCCTGAAAAAATCTTGCTGATGTGAAAATCAGTAAAAATAGTGTCATTTGATGACTTAGTCACGCTCTTCTGGTCAATCGAGCTGTTTAAAATTAGCCCACTTCAGTCACCTAAAAGCCCGGCATGTTTCATTGCTCATACATCAATGTTTGTGTACAAATGTCCTCAAAACACAAGCAGAGTGGAAGGCTCTACCTTATGCTTATGGCAAATCCAACTCAACAGCGACTCTGGGCTATTTTATCTGGGGCAGTGAAAACCTCTGGGCACCACATGGCTGGATCCTCCTATCAGTCGTCACCTAGTGGGTAGCCTTATGTTTTACACTGTCACATCATCAATGGATGAGACAATATTGTAAAGATTATTTTCCACATAAGGACACCTCATACCAATTTCTTTGCAAGCTAGGAGGTTGAGGTCATCTTGCCTGCACCTGGATTTGAGACTTCTCAGGCACTTTCCCGAATCCAGAGTGAAGATATCTGGCAGGAGTCTCGATACCATCCCTCTCAGCCTGAGGGTACTACAGAAAGTGAGGAATTAAGCACCTTAATTACCCCATGTACCCATGACAATCTCTTTCCTCTATCTCCTTCATTCCTGTATGCAGTCACCACAATTTCTACCTTTTGATAGCAATCTTGTCCCTGAAACTCAAGCATCTTCATATTGTGGAAAGGTAACAGGATGGTCTGGGTAATTAGAGAGGATTTGTTCACTCGCAGTGAGAAGTGTGTATGTCAATAGCAAGAAAGACCTTGTTTGGTACACATATATTAAAAAGTGGTATAACTTTTGGGGATAGTCTGTGGGCAGGGATCTGTTGTCCCCAATGAAGCCTTCACTGTGTCAATTTAGTATATATGGAAAATCTAAAAAAAAATGGAATATTTTCATTTACTTAGTAAAATTTATTTTGGCAGTAATTTTTGTCCATATGCCTGCTTATAGAAATAGTTTTGGTTTTCTTCTATGCTTCTGTAATACATTTGCTACAAGGGGTCTGCTCTTGCAGTTAAAAATCCTGTACCACCGTGAAATCTGAATGTGGGGTTTGAGTTTAAAAGCTTGAAGGGGGTCTTGTGGCTAATCTCTTGTAGGCCAGATTTTTCTAGGATAAGGTTTCAGGGTAAAGTCTCCACCCGTGGTTGTATGAGTACTATTTGTTCTGAAGGATGGTCCTTCTGTGTTTCCTCCCAAACCCTATTAATCCCCAGCAAAAGATGTTACGTGCACTGAATATTAAAAGTCCTTTGGTTAGGACTCCTCCCTCCTGTTAAGTGAGTTGTCATTGCTTCTGCCACAGAAAGGGCTTTGAGTTTCGCAGGCTGGGTCTAAGGCCATCCTTCTGAATTACTCATGACATGAAGACTTGCAATACAGCAATTCATGGCATAAATACAGCAAAGGTGGGACCTGCTTGTGTAGTTCACGTTTATAACTGGGAACAGGCTTTGTACATGAAATTACTTCCAGATTTGTAAAGCTGCTAGATGGCGTGCTTCTAGATGGAGTCTTTCATCTGAATTTTTTTAGACAGGAGGATGGGTCCATTCTGGCTTTCCCATTTTCTGGGAGAGTGCTCTGATGACCACAGGGCCCCCCTTCTCAGCATGAACCTGCATGTGGACAGTCCCTGTAGGACAAGAGGAGGGTTTCTTAGAAGTAACTGTATAATCTTAATTGTGTACTTTGCGTAATTACCTTCAACATCTGCTCACTCCCTTCTCTGACCTTGCTTTCAGCATTGTTTATGTTTGGGCCAATGTCGGCAGGTTCTCCCACCAGTTCATACCATGTGGGAGAGATTTAGGCCATGTGCAGGGAGAATGAGATGGCTAAAGGTCTCTGAGTTTAGGCATGGCTGGACTCTTGGCACAGTGCAAATGTGGATATAAACAGCAAATAGACTGTGAAGAACATCCATTTAGGAATAAACAATCTTCCTTTTCCATCATTTAAAGGACTCTCCAGAAACAGATGGAAATGATTGTGAGGTTGCTGTACTTGAATGAAGGAGATTTACTACACTTTCACAGGCTTCTTCCGCTCATTTTTCTTCTCGTCACAAATTCCTTTCACTGGCAACTGAAATCTGGAACTTCTTTTTGACATCAGAATGTACCTAAAAAAGGAAAATGTTGACAAAAGCAAGACTCATTAAAACCGAGCGAGCGGATGCCTCTCTTAAAGGATAACACAAGGTCTAGTTAAGGTAGGCCTCCCTCCAGTCCTAAAGTGTATGAGACGATTGTGGAAGTAGTTTATGGATGGATTAAACGTTGTCTTCCCTTTGGTACTGTCAGGTGTTTTGTTTTCCTCTGGCCACGTGTCCCCGTGCAGCTCTGCATGCCCAACACGCCTCGTGCCCCTGCTCCTCTCCCCATTAAGCGCGGGATGACCCCACAGCATCCCCCAGCCAGCCCAGCTCCATCGGCAGTGCCCAACATGGGCCATGTGGCTGTGCTGGTGTGAGGCAGAGTACCAGCACCAGCCCTGGATTTAAGGGGTTGGTGTGGAACCCTGACAAATCACAGCTGTGGGTGCTGAGGGTCTTTAGAAGGAGGCAGTGGTACCCACCAGACTGTAACCGCATGGTCTTATTTATATGGTCCATCATAGGCTCGAAGACATCCTTGTGGGATCTCACATCGCAGAAAAGTTTTGTTCTGTGCTGTTCCTTTTTCATCTGGAGATTAAGTAAAACACTGTTGGGATTTTTTACACTGGAAGATGCAGTGCTTATATTGTATCGCTAAAATAATTGCCAGCAATGTCTGTTTGGGTCTCCTTCCATTGCTCTTTGTGTGTCAGACTGGCTGGCTTTGTAACAGCTTCTGCACTGGTATCTTGCTGCTTTGAATAGCAGGGTTTATTTGCTTTGCGTTTTTCAGTAACGAAGGAGCCGAAAGTCACCTTTAGTACTTTCCGTAAGAGTAACTAATCTTTTGATACCCTAGGGCTTTGAATCAATGGCTTTAAATCAATATTTTCTATATAAAGTTATTGTTTATCTTCACCCTGCGCTCTGCAGACTGAAAATCAATGGGGTACGTTTGAGAATTGTACAGAACGTGAGACAGGCAAAGAATTAGATGTTACGCCCTTTTGGGAAATGCACAAAATTAAGGAAATTAAGTGACAGTCTTCTCAATAAAACCTCTAGTAACTATCGCTGTTTTCATGCAGCTTTGTTCTTAAATATCTTTTGGGCACTAATTGAAAATTAAACGGAATTTTATTTTTCAGGACGCAGTTAAATCTTAAACAGCAATTAAAACACAGAATGTTTTGGCAGTCTTTAATAATGTAATTTGTTCCGCGGACAGGAAGAGTTCACGAACTGCTTTGCATTTCTTCCACATTTGGTCTTAATTTTAGGAGACCGTTACTGCTTACAGCCATCTAGGAGCCCTAGATTCAGCAGAATCTCAGGGGAAAGGGAGCGCAACGTGCAACCTCAATAGCCTCAGATGTGTGTTTATCACAGGCTTTTTGTTTTGCTTTCTAGGTTTGTTAAAAGTACTACTGCAAGATGTGTTCTTTGAACTCCTTTTTCACCTATATTTTTAAAAGGGGTTAAACTGAGTTTTCTAAGAAAACACATATTAATTTTACATAACATTAGTTTCTGTTACTTCATGAAATTAACACATTCCTGTGGTCTGGAGTAGAAGAGAAGTATGAGTATGTTTTTGATGCCCAAAGCCTCAATTTTATTAAAGTTTTCACAGTGGTTTTTTTTCTGAAAACATTTGGCAAAACGGTGTACAGTTTCAACTGGTCAGTCACTCCAGTGAAGAAGTACAAAATAAGAAAAATGAAAACAAATTCAGCAGCTATGAGAAATAAGACGTTTCTAGCCTCTGTAGCTGCAGAATGAACTGAATGATAGTATTTTTATTTGGTTACCTGAAGAAAAAAGAAGTAGTTTTCATCCAGATGTTTTCATCCTGGCCTGGTGTGAAAGCTCACACCGCTGCATTTCTCTGGGGAAGGGGCCTGGTTTTTCCTGAATTGCCTTTGGGGCCCAAGGAACCCCATGAAGGTGCCCTATGGAGGGGGAAAGGCAGGAGGGTGCTGAAATGTTCTGCTTCCTTCATGTGTTGGGGGTCTCAGTTTTAGGGTGAAGTCAGCCTGCTTTTGGTGGTGGGTTTTTTTTTTCTTTACCACAAACAGTAGCAATTTAACGGTTAAATTAATATCCAGCTGTTAGACTTCTCTTGACTGTGTATCTTAGGTTGCCATTCTTTTTAATCTTCTCTCTGGATTTAACTGTGTATTCTCGTCACTCAACCTGGGATGCTCTGACCAAGCCGCTTCCATGGCGGGCTGCTCCTCTTTGGGCTTTTGGAGGTGGTCCCTCCCCTGCCAGTGTCCTCATTGCTCTACACCTGTCTGACCCTATGCCTGTGGCGTTCCCAGCATGGCCTGTGCATGTCTGCAGCCCAGCATAATCCCCAGACCCGCTGTCCTGTCCCTTGGGTTGCCCTGATGGGAACGTTTCTGCTGTGACCCAACCAGCTCGCTCAGAGGGTGGGAGTCTGCAACGGAGGCTGCAAACCCACCTGGCTGCTGCCATCCCCTCTGCTCCTCATTTGTTTCAGCCTCTCTGTGTTGCCATCAGCCTGGCTTGCCAGTTCTTCATGGCAAAAGACTTACTGCCTTACACAATTTCAGCTGCTGAGCATCTGAGTAATTTTAGTCAATTCTGAGTAAAACCAGCCATCGTGTAAATAGTATCGGGACACGCAGTCCAAATGAAATGGTAATGACACAAAAGCAGCTCCATCTAAATTAGGATGGCGATCGCAGCTCCATCCCTCCAGACCAGACTGTGACTACCTTTTCATTCTGGGGTCTTATCCAGATGTTTTTGTAAACTGGACCAAACTATGAGTTGTAAATCTCTCTGGGCTGCTATTAGAGCTGCCTGAGTTAGTAATGATTGCTATGAAATAAGTTATGTGAGAACTCTAATTTCTTATTTACAGAGGTCTGTAGAAGGACAGAGGCAGTGACAAAGTACAGCTTTTCCCTCTGAGAGCAGGAGTCAGAAATGCCTTGTGTTTCTTCTGGCTGGTCAGTGCAATAAACTACCCTTTCCCACCAGGGATGTGATTTAGTGCTCAGTGAAAACAATCCAAACATTTCCACTGCTCTGAAAAGTAGGGAAAGGTTGAACCAGCCTGTCTCATAGGATCACTGAAACCACTCCAAGTGAACTGCAGGGCTGAAGTGAGCAGAACATCGCCTGCCTTTTCCACCGGGTCACAGGGATGTGAAAGAAGCGGAACAGTGCTGCTATGAAAGTTGTATATGAGCTTGTGTAGTGGCTTGTATATAAAAGCTCTTGTGTTCGCTGGCGCTGCAGCACGGGTGACGTGTGGGGTGAAAATGGGCAGCACATCTGGCGTGTTGGTTGCAGCTCTGAGAAGCAGAGGGCTGAAAATTCCTCCCGCCGTGAAATGAAATACAAGACAGAACGTTTGCAATGGATTTCTTCAGCTTTTCACAGGCAATTTCATTTTCTTAATCCTAACCGCAAAATAGTAATAGTTAAGCAAATTGGCTCGGTGTAGGCTGTCTTTCCAGGGAGGTTCTGTGTCTGCCCTTAGAGTCTCATTTTCTGCTCTGCCAGATGATGAAGTCAGGCAGGTGTAGAGCTGGATGATGCCAGGAGTGTGAGATGTCAGTCCAGATATGTAGTACATCAGTTTCTTGTGCAGGGTGGGTGGACAAATGGCATTCCATGATCAGGTGTGCAGTTCTGATCCTGGAGCTCTCCTCACTCAGACTTATGGATTACTGATTGCTCAGAGCTAATATCCCAGATGCATGTCTGAGTAGCCTGTCCATTTATGATTTATCTCTGGATTCATCTGCTAATAAAGGGCCTATAACTTTTGGTCTTACTCTTTCTTAATCTCTTTAAAAGTGTAACAGTCTTCTGGTTCATTTTCATTTTTTGAAAGCGTGACCTGCCTGGGCCAGCCACAAGCTGTGAGTACAACTAGTGTGGTGTCGCTGTTCTAGCCTGAAGGTCCTGAGCTGCTGCCAGCAAGTGAGAGTCATCTGAAGTTCCTTTGTGAAACTAAAGAAGCTCCTGCCTGTGCGCTGATAATGACTCATTCGCCTGCTTCAGTCAGAAGAACCAAATCACTGCTGACTACTCCCCTCTCTCTAACAATTTATAAGCTCCCTCCCATGATCCCCAAGGGAATTTCAGCTCAGTGTTTTAGGAGCTCTGACAATGTGCTTGGATAATTTTGCATGCTTCTGTGCTAATGTCAGCCCTAACCAGTATCACTGGTACTGTCCAGTGTTTGTTCTTGATTAATTAATTGACTGTGTTGGTTCCCCAGGGAATCAAAATTTAAAATCTGATCTCAAGCTGTAAAAGTCCTGGACTAGAGTCCATGGCCCTCCAGCCGTACATCTACACAAATTAAAAAGGATTTGATTAGCAAACCTGTGAACACCCGCACAGCCTCACTGTCAGCATCCCCCTGCTTGGTTTGAGGCTGCTCCCACAGCGCTTCCCTGGGTGCCACGACGCGGAGCATGCTTCGCCTGTGCCATTTGAATTACTCCCAGGAACAGAGGATGAGTCTGGTCCCTTTTTACTAGCTTGCTGGCATTAAGATTTCCCTTAAGGCCAGGATCCCAAAGGTTCAGTCAAATAAAAAGAAAAATGGTAAAATGATGAATCATTAAGAGAAGACAGAACATTTTGTGTCATGTTCGTAATACTGGCTATTTACAGTTTTATGTTCTACTTTACAAGTAGAGATGTTCTTAGCTTATGCTGGGATAAAACAAAAGTCTGGTCTTTTGTAGCTGTTAGAGCACCAGGAGAGTCAGTTCACTAACCCAGACCGAGGGACAGCTGTGCAGGCACCCATTATCACAGCCCATGCACATCACCAATAACCCTTGCAATGGCAAGAGAGAGAAGGGGTTTATTTGTTTTGTTTAAACCCAGAAAGATCATGGTCAGCTGTCCTGATACAATTTTGTGCGTGGAGAAGTTGGCTGCAAGTTTGGCAGCTGAGCCCGACCTGCAAGCTCTCCAACACTAGTGTCTCCTGAAAGTGAAGACTGAAACAAAAAGAAATGTTATATATTTAATGGTATATATTTAATCTTTCTGAGCACCACTCAGTAGCCTTTCTTCTTCCCTTCTGGCCAAGGTATTTCCGTAGATAGCTTGCTTGTTGTTTATGTTTTGTGGCTTTATCCTTTTCTGATTTAGTTGTTATGTTTCTGTTTAGTTGTTATGTTTCTGTTTGGTTTTTTTTTTCTTTTACATTCTGTTACCCATGATAATTTCACCTGGTTTCCACTGTTTGTATACTTATTTGTGTGTGAGGTCATTGAGGAAGGCATGATTTGGCCAAATTGAATCTTATTTGCTTTATGTCTTTACATTCGGATATTTTGTACTTGTTTGTAACATCTTGACTTTCTTCTGCAATTTATTTCCCAAGGGACCTTCCTGATCTGTTACTGATTTTTCTTCTGTGCCTTCTCAGAATTCACTCATTTTATTGTGGGCTGCCTGACACAGAACTGCAGAGAAAAAAAGTCTGTTTCCCCTTTTTCTGTTTGTCCAGGGCAGAAGAGAGAGTGGAGGGGAAATCGGGATGTGTGGTTGCTCTGCTTCCAGCTTCTGCTTCTGCTACTTATTTAATTCACTGGTATCCGTCCACCTGAGAGGGTCCTCAGATTGTCCTCTTCTCTTCAGTCTTGCCCTTCTTGTGATGCTATAATGGATAATTAGTCCCTCTTTATTTGTATCACACTGCCAGGTTGTTTTTTTGTGTGTGTATGTGTGCAGGTCTCTGCAACAGTCCCAGATAATCCCAGTCCTGTTCCCCAAACAAGACTTTCTTCATAGATACCTTATCTATGTAATAATTTTCTCCTCCCACAACAAAGAACCAAAGCCTTTTCAGTAATACTGTGCGCACAGTCATGTGCTAATCCCCAGGATGCTCCTGTTCCGATTAGGGCCTTTTCTTGCCAGTGTGAGGGCTGCAGCACCCGCTAAGCTCATGGTGCAAATCCACTACCAATTTGTGGTCTTAGAGCTGTACATCATCATTAGTGCTCATTTGGATTCCCCAATACTTAGTGGATGAACTTCAGTGACTCTTCTAAGTAACAGGTAAAGGCAGATGGTGTGTGTCTTGGGATGTCAGGCTTATGGAGAGTCCCTTATCCTCTTCAGGAGTGAGAAGGGGCCACTCCACTCCTCCTTTGCTCTTTGACTTGGTGGCTTTGAACATGATAGTCCATAGAAGAACTAACTTTTCCTCATCTACCGGGGAGGTGTCTTGATTTTCAGTTGGGTAGCTAGTAGTCTGAAAAGTGAATTTTCTTTTTACTCATAGGACAGATATCAGTCAATTCCCATCGCTCTTGTACTCATCAATAGCTCATGCTGGATGTGTTGGATGTGGCAGGCTACGCTCGGGCTTGCTGGGTCTTTCTGGAGTCACTGTCATCCCTTTTCCTAGCTCTCACACCCTCTTCAGAATGTGATGGGCATGCCAGAGCCTGATCTGCTTTTTGAGATCCCTGCAAAGAACTTAAACTTTCCCAAATAAAAGGGGCTACCAGCCCCTTATAAATGATGAGGAATTGCACAAAAATGGCCCTGAACATTGTAATTTCCCTTCTTCCTGAGGGGTAGGCATACTAACGCGACCTCCGGTCGTGTTTTCCCAACAGTGCTTTAGCCAGAGCGAGTCTGCCAACTGGGATGTCAGTATAGTAGCATATATATAGATATAGGCAGTCAAAATCTGTACTTTTAAAAATGCCACCCATGTCTATCCCTCCAAAGAAACAGTGCTCTTTATTTTGTTCGTTCACTGTAGCTTTTGATGACAAACTCTGAACCCTGGCTCTTCACCTGTCTCTAACGTTAGTCCGTGTCCATCTCAAGCTCACGACCGTGCAGGGTTGGATGACGATGGTCTTCCACATGTCCTAACTATTTGGAAATCTTAAAGTAGGGTTGATGTTTTTTGCAGTTTTTGTTCTGAAACATTTGCACGGCTGTACAGCAGATGGTGCTCTTCTTCCCCTTCTTCTCACACAGACTGCTGTCATTAGCTAAACTTTTCAAACCAAGGCTAAGAATAAGAACAAGAATAATCTTTTCTGCACTTGCTGAGCAATTGGAGCTTCATATTTTCAGAGATGGTTTACTTAGCTGTGCACTGATTTTGTTTTAAGGAGCAAGAAAGCATAAAGTCTGTTTGTGGGTTAATTTACAACACTAATCTATCTTCCCTGTGCAGTTAGAGCAGAACACTGACTTACATTTATTAAGGGATTCTTTTTATGTGTGCAAAACCAGTATTTGTTTCAAATGGGTAATTTTTTACTAAAATGAGTGAATTGAGAAAGAAAATACGGGTTTAGTTTAGCAATGGACTCAGTGAAACTATCAGAACCTCTAAATCAAGGAAACAGTTTCACAGCTTAATTAACTGAAATATTTTTCCAGCTACCTGAAGTTGGATGAAATAAAAAAGTATTCTGTGGTCTCATGCTGAATAGCTGAATCCCTTCTTTAGCTCTTTCAGCAGACTAAATGCTATTTTCTGACACTTAGCACAGTTAGCCCAGGCTTTCAGGGGCTTGTTTCACAAGTGATAGCTCTTAGACAACTAGAAGTGGTGCTGAAAAAGTCAAATCCATTTCAAGGATTTGGTGAGAAACAGTGCTGTAAGCTTTGAAATATTGCAGACTGCAGTAATACCATCGTAATCTTCAACAGTATTAACAGCTTAAACAGACAAGCCTATATAAATTGGCTTAAAACCAATCAGGTAGGAGAACTTCACTAATTCAAACTAATAACTCTGTGGGCTGTATTGTGGATTATCAGCTGCTGCAAATTAGGAAGTAAAAGCATGATGCAAAGCTCATGGAAATCAAAGTAAAGACTTCCACTGACGTTACAGTGCTGGCATTATCCCCTTACATGGATTTCCATAACAAAGATACCGAGGATACTGAAGCACAACGGGCAACTTATTTATTTTGACAATTTTGCTCTATTTACTGTCATTTGTGATACTACCTATTTCACTCTCTGGCATTGTACTTGATAAAAATGTACGGCCATTTATGTGATAGTAAATCTAAGAACATCAGCCATTGATCTGAGCCCATGTGCAAACACCAAGAGGACAGTCCCTGACCTTAGTGCTCAGCATTTTGCCACTGTGAGGCTGTCTTATGAACAGTCTGTCGACAGTAAATTAGTGTCTTTGTATAGTAGTTCAGATAGGTACCTCCATGTTTGTAATTCAAACTGAAAGACAAAAACCCTACTAAATTAATTACTGTTTTTCTTCATTCAGAATCATTGAATCAGTCTACATGTGAAATGGCAAATCAAAATTCTATTTCTGAAGTTGACGTCTACTCTTTAGCAGAGTATGTATGTATTTTAAATAGATCCAAAGTGACTATTTCCCACAGAAGATGAATTTCTTTTTTAAAAATACATTTTTTTTCTTTTGAGGTAGAGAGAAGGGTGGTACGACGATCCTCAAAGAGAAAGGGATCAAAATCTATTTTCGTCTGTTCAAGACTGTGAAAAAAAATATTTGTTTTTCTGGCTTGGAAAGCATTTTACCCAACCTATTACCTAAGAAATGTACCTTCAGGTTGGTGGAAAGTGAACTATTAAATACGCATTGCACCATGCGTTCTATCCCTGAATTAGATCTAGAAAGAGCAAACCAAAAAAAGGGGGAGATAAATTTCTTCCTTATTTTCACATGGTTTCATGTGTAGACTTACAGTGATGAGGTGGCGTGTTACACCAGTGTGTAATTTCCATGCTATGGGGAGGCTGGACAGCTGACTTTTAGGCAACTCAGGTTAAGGTAAGATCGATTTGGATTATTAAAAGAGGGAACATGGGGAAAGAGTGAGGAAGGCGGCAGAAATGGATTAGGCATTGCATTCACTGCATGGGGTTCAAACCTGGGACTGAAGGAGCCCAAGCTTTCCCCGCTGCTTGGCCTTCAGTGAAACCAGCTGAAATACAGTACATATTACATATTGTATATACAAGCTGTACCATTGCCCTCAAAGAAAATGCTAAATGGGTGGATTGCCTCTGTGACCCACAAAAGAAATTTTGTGGACACAGAGAAGTGAAATCTGACTGCCTTTGAGGCGCCGCTGGATTCAATGCCAATGTCTTTTAATCCAGTGCAAAGTGCTGATAACTCTATTCCTCCTTCCTCAGTTGATTTGATGAAAATTAACTTTCAACATTCACATCTGATCAAATCATAAGCTAGAATTATGTGCAAGCATGGAAAAGATGACACCTTATTCTATAAATACACACTTGGTAGTAACTTTCAAATTATGTTAACAGAGTTCACACAGTATTAGTCAAATCCCTGTCATTAAGAAATGATATTTCATAAGAAAGCTGATAATAGGATACAAAGATCCTAATATGATTAGATGATGACTTGTTAATGGGAATTCTTTTTTGTCATAACCAGCGATTTTCAGTTTACTCTAACAAAGATGATCTCTCTGATGGGAGATGGTAATATAATAAAAATCTGGGAATGGTGTAAAAAATGAACCTGAAGATTCAACATTACAGTCAATAATTTTGTAGATCCAGGATGATTAAATTTTGAAGGCATTGTTTGGAAAAAAGGGGCAATTCTAAGGCAAAGACAATACTGCCGTGTACCACCCGTCTGTCAAAGCCCCACTCCTATGGCCATATGATGGCTCTCTTTCAAAGCACCATGAAAATCAAAACTGGGCTTTGTGCAGGAAGCTTTCGCCCCCCCCAGAGCAAGAGCTGTGGCTGGCGGTCCGACCACACTTCAGGCAGTGGCAAAGTTTTCACAGACTTAACTGGAGGGAGTTTTACAATTTATGAGAAAAATAGTGAACTCTTAAGATTTTTTTTTTTTCCCCTGGGGCTTAGAAGACCATTTTTCACCAAGTCAAATTATTTCAGCTGACCAATATATCAGTACACCCCTCTCATCAGCATTTTTGCCTTAGCTTTGCAAGGACAGCTCAAAATTTCTGGGTCTTGCCTATCTTTGTTTTGTGAACACTAAATTAAGTAAGTATCAAAAGGCCAGGTTTTGTTAGCCATTTTTCTGTACATTTTTGCACTGATAGCGTAACATAAAGTATGTGAGCATGAAAAAATTGTGCCTTGAAATTGCCATAGGAATGCTTGCCAGTCTCTATCGTGTCCCATTGCAGCACCAACAAAGGCTCAAGCTATGGATTAAAAGATGACTTGTTCTTTACAGACTGCACACGCAAATAATCTTGGTACATCAGTCTTCAACAATGGAAGTTATCTGCACTAAGGATACTCCTTTCATTAATTGGTTTTAATGTAGGAGAAGGAAAGTCACTTAAATAATTTGGGCTCCTGAGTGAAGAAATGTATGATTTTTAAACGAAAAACACTGTAGTCACTGAATGTCAAAGCTGTGATTAAAAAGCAAAAAGCTGACATGGATACCACTGTAATAGGGTATGTCTCAGTGGGAACCCACTGCCACCATCAGCTTTTTACGGTTTTTGTATTGCTAATATGATACGAAATGCACCACTAGGAATACTGTTGCATATCAGACTCTCTTATTTCATAAATTATTACTGTATTACCCTCTAAATGTCCCAATGAGTATAACAGCATCAAAATATGATGTAAAAACAATAAAACCATGCAAGCAGCAATTATTGAACTGTTAGAAGTGTACAAAATTTTTTTCCTTCCTTTTTCCTTACCTTTATCCTGAATAAATAAACAGTTTGCAACTGATAGGGTCATTCAACCACCTCTGAGATGCCATTGCTTCTGAATTGGAACAGGGTAGCTAATTAGTGCTGGGAACGTGATGTGACAGGTTTTAAGAGTGGGTAAACCGGAGAATGACTTTTGATATTCAAATTTGCTCTCATCTTCTTTCCATATTCTGCTGCTGGCACTAATGAAGGAAGATGTGAAATGTGTCTCATCACGCACTTGGAAGGGCTGAGAACTCACATCGCCTTCCGTCTCAGCGCTCCATCTATGAGCCAGTTGGAGCAAACCGAACTTTGCTCAAGAAAGATGAAAAAAAAAAAATATATATAGGGAAGGTCATATTCTCTTGTGTTTTCAGGAAATCATGGACGACTACCACAGAAGCCATCACCTGCGTAGTAGGGAGAAGGTTCATCAGTCGGTACTTGTGTCCTTAGCCTGACTGAGCCTGTGGACTCATAAAAACTGCCTATTCTATTTCATGGGAAACTCTGCGATTTAAAACAAATTCTTATTTTGAGCAAGCATATAAAAAAGTACTTTCAGATTTCATTAATGTGAAATGAAGTTAAAAAATTCTGGATAATGAATTTTGGAATTGTTTCTCCCATAATTTTCCTTCATGTTGTGTTAATAATTCACTTTCAATATTTTGAAAGAAGTTCTTTTTTAAAAGAAAAATGAAATGTTCCCTTTCAAAAGATCTAAAATATTCTGTTGTTCCTTATCAGAAAATATTTTTCAAGGGAAATTAGAGTGAGGTAAAGTTGAAATAAGAAATTGCACCATTGGCCAACAAGTATTTTCCAATGGAGAAATACTTTGTTATAAGATTTATGACCATATCATTCATTCAGAATAATTTTAATAAAAACAGGAAGGTTAAGATTTATATGATTTGTCTGAAGGTGAGAAGTTCTATTTAAAACTGTGTCAAAGTTCATTTGGGAGATACTGACTCATCCTTACAGATAGCAGAGAATATAAATAATATCCTGGCAAACAGTATTAATAATGTCTTTCACAGAGATATCATTAATAGTTATAGCTTATATGACTACAACTCCGAAAAGGGGTTCTCATGGTGCAATAAACCAAAGAAGTAAGCTCAACTAGTTTGTGACTTCATTAAAATGGCGAGCTATAATTGCAACCTTGCAATCAGCAAATGCAAATGCTCTTTTTGTTGTACTGCCAGTTTTATTTTACTTGTAACTTTCTCTTCAGAGAAGGGGAGCTTATCCTATTTTTCTTGGATTTCAGAGCACTGAAAGTTTATTCTTTGGAAATACACTATTAGCACAGAAATGGTTTTGGGATTATGAAGTATCTGATGCCCTTTTCGCACATTTATGATGTGCCTTAAGCAATAGCACTGGTTGTAAAATACAAAAGGGCTAAAAAGAATGTAGTTGTCATGAGAGTGTATGTGTCCAGATTGCAAGCCAGAAAACTGTCACTGATAGTTGGGGTATAATTGACCACAGTGTATGATAAGCACATTATTGATTGATTAATGTGACCTGGTTGTATTTGAAATGTCAAAGAGGAAAATTGAGTTGTCATTTTATATCATGTTCTTTTTTGAGTAACAGATAAATATTATAATTAATGACTTTTCACTAAGGTTATCTAAAAAATTTAGGGAATATTAAACATCACATTATTCACAGTCATCATAGGTGAATATATTATTGATGAATATTGATAAATCTTTGCTTATGTGAAACGGGCCCCAAAAGAAGTCCGTATACTTAGATAATGCTTTTTAATAAGATACCTCTTCTGATTACATTTTTTATTGCTTAACTCAGTGAATTGCCTAAATTCATTAAATTCCTTTTACAATTTAGTAAGGTTTTATTTGTACTTAGTCCGTGGCAAACGGGGATATTGATTTAGAAGGTTTAAGTTTCCTTCTGTTGAAGTCAATTGTAAAACTCCTGTTGACTAGAAAAAGATTGAGAATCGACCGCTGCAAAGCCTTACTACCATTTTCCGCTATTTACACAAAAGAACCTTGAATTTTCTCAGGCAGTTGAAAAAATGTGCTTTAGCAAATGAATTTCCAAAAAATGTTTTCAGCTTTGAACTAAATCTCACAGAATCCTCCAAGCTGTTATGGGTAAAACAAAGCCAGGAAGCATCTGCTGCAAGACGCTGAAATGTTAACGCTGAAATGTTATCACTCACCATTTTTCTGCAATATACCTGCAACGGGGGCTGCCTATCACTAGGAGACTTTTCCACCAGAAGATGCAGCCCTCTCTAAGTCTCTAGTATTTTAGTCTCCAAGTCTCTAGTATTTATCTCTAGTATTTTATAGGAAAAGGAAACATTCAGGCAAAATTTTCAATAGTAAAATGTTTAACTGAATTGCTTCAACCTTCATATTTAAATTTAGTAAATTTTGAATTTGTGTCATGACTTTCACATCAGACATCATTTGGACTTCTTAGAAACATAATGAATGCAGTTAATGGCGATCTCTTATGATGTCCTATGGAGTCCCTGACCACAAAAAAAGCTGATAATCAGATCCACCTGCTCTCTCAGGTGCTGGGTCAGAGTGGAAGGCAAAACCTGCATGTGACACATACCCATTTTGCATGGAAAGTGATTCCAACAACAGAACAGAATGTTACTGGGAGCAACTGTCTTCCTGAAATCCAAGAAAGGACAGTGTAAATGATGAGATCAGAAGCTCTCACAGCTTTGCCTTTAATTTAGTCCAGGAAAAATATTGCAATTTCAAGCACATTTGTGCTAAAGCTAATCAGCTCCCACCTTCCCAGCTAAGCAGGTAATAACAAAGCCAGCTTTCACCACTGGGGCTATCTCCCCTGGTACTAGCCTTTAGAGAGGTGTGGGCTTCTTCAGAAGGGTGAGTGATTCAGAGAAGGAGGCAAATTCACCACAATACATTTTAACTTTTTTTAGATTACCCGTTTTCTAAAGAAAAACAAGTATAGATTGCTAACATGTTCTCCAAAAACCAAAGCCCAAGCAATCTACCTTCTTAAATCCTTCCTTGATGCTACGTCACTCCCCATCCTCAAGGCCAATTTTATACAATTTCCATAGTCTTGAGTCTTGTGTCTGGGCAAGGCTTCTTACTAAATGAGGAAGGACCGAGCAAAATTTCAACCTTTCTCAAACAATTAGTGCAGCGAACATAGCATGGAGGGACCAGCCAGGAGGCTGGAATCAGTGCTCAATTGATTAATTACCATGCTTATCCCATATCCCCCATTGTGCCAGGAGATAAGTAGGGAAGGCATTGTTATTGTCTAGGAATTATTTTGTCTGGTTGGATCAGGCAACACACCTTTCCTTGATCAAAGTGATGCCTAAAATGCAGCCTAGCTATGAGGTACAGTGAAGACTGTGAGGATCAGAGATACGGCTGCACTGGAGTAGTAGTGACACTGCTAGATGACAGGGAAAAGCACAAAGGCCAGATCTGCTACTCTTAACGCTGAATCACCTCACCATCACCCCTGGATCATCTGCAACAAAGTCACAGGACCTGCCCAGAGTATTCTCTGAAATACCTGACTGCATTTTTACTTCTGTTTTTCCCAGTAGTGGGATGTTTGCACGCAAACGCAAATGTGCAGGAGTGGTTGGCAATTGGAGCATAGGATCTTGGGGGTTGGACCTAGGTGATCTTTGAGGTCCCTTCCAACCCTTCTATGATTCTATGATCTGTCGGGTGGGAGGGGGCATCAGGAGGACATCTCTTGCAGCCTTCTCCTGCTTGGGTTGGTGAAATGATGGGTCGGAGCAAACAGATGCTGACCCTGCCTCTGAACTCGATCAGCAGGAGCCCACCTACCATAAAGCTTCTTGATCTTCCAAAGAGCTGTAAAACAAAATCACATATTTCTAAATAAAGGGCAACCAGTTGTCTGACACAGTTGTGCACTCTGGGTAATGTTTTGAACAAATGTTTAATTACAAAAGGATGGTGCCTAAATTGTCATAATTAATCTGAACCTGTGGTAGAGTTCACAGCAGCCAAGACTTTTTACACTGGCGAATCACTCTCATTGAAATACTCTGTGCTTAAATAGCAGGAAAAGCTGCTATTAGAAATCTCTGTAATAGCTTTTATGAAAGCTCTGGCTAATTTAGAGCCCAATTAAACCCAGAAATCCAATTATTTCTGAATAACATAATTGCAAGAAAGTAACTAGCATTGTAAGTATGCACTAGCTATTATGGAAGATGCTTTAATAAAAGAAAATCAGTTCTGATCGGCTGAAAAGATGTGTTCTTAGTCATCATAAGGATGGTCTGCAAATTTCAGAATTGTTCTATTTTTGCTGCTCTGCGTCAGGGGCAAGTAAACCCTCTTCTTGGTGCTCTGCACTGTTTCTACGTGCATTTCATGGGTCCAAGTGGAGAGCAGATAAAAGATGCTAGTGCAGAGAGAGTTATACGGGTGCTTGAATAACCTCTGTTGAATGATACCCCTACCAGTCAGTAAAACCTAAACCCCTTCAATATCTCCTTCCCTCCCTACCATGAAAAAACCAAAATAAGATTGCTGTGACTTTAGCATTGGAAAACATAGACTGTGATCTGACGTGATCATTTTGGATGTAAACTAACAATAAACGTGATGCTGGAAAGGGAAAACCTCAATGGAAATAAGCAAGTTTTGACAGTATGGGCTTGAACAGACCAGGATGGGGAGCCACGTTCGGCTGGTAGAAAGAAAGAGTGATGTTCAGTAATTGTTAACTACCTGTGGGTGTAATTGTGAGGTTGGCTACCTACACACACAAGAACTTTACAGAAAATAAAGCAGATCAGGGTCCTACTACAGACTGGCAATTTTACTGCCGGTGGGAAAGGGAATTGCTTCCAGGCTGCCTGTGGTTTTGCTGCTGTCCTGGCAGACAGTGGTGGAAAACCACCACTGAACTGCTGCCCCTGGAGCTCTGTGGCTGCAGTCAGTGAACTCATGGGACCACTAACCTTGTAGAACGTTTGCCTAAGCTCTGCAGTGCCTTAGCGAGGGCAGCACCGTAACGATCTGCTGCTGGAAAGCTGTTCTCAAAAGCACCGACTGTAAGGCAGAATGGAGGATTTCTGCTCAGCATTCTCAATGTTGCAGGAGACATTATCGGCAATTTTGTGCATTAGGGACTTTATATGGCCATAGGTATGGCTGAGTGAGGAGGAATTACGATGGTGTAAAATACTTCATAAACCCAGAGCCAGACCCTGGCTTCAGCATCTCCACGGAAGGAAATAAACTAGAAACGTCACCCAACCCAGTTATTTGCAGTAACTGTACGTTTTTTTTACCCCAAAAGCCACTGTTCAACTTTCAGTTCCTATTTAGGAGAAACTTCCCTCTTATATCGGCTGGAGTTTTGCCTGAGCGAAGGTTTGCCATGTTAAAAGTTAGCTTAATGATTTCATTGCAGTCTCTATCTTGAAAGACAACATGAGTAGAGCACTGACCCCAGGGGAAGGTGGGAGGGGGAGAAATAATGACCTACTGAAAGGGTAAGGATTTTCAGTTTGATGTATATGTTAATGATCTCATTTTCTCACCTGTATGGGAAAAAAAAAGAATAAAAATAAATTCATGAACAGTTGGGTTCCATTACACAAATACTCACTAAACAAACAAATCCCTTCAAATGGGTAGAGGGCTGGTGCAACAAGGTTACCAGCTCAACACATCTCTACTGTGCACAAAGCTTTGTGCACAGTATCTCCCAATTTGATGAAAGCCAAGGTCATTCAAGCTACAATACTTTAGTGGATTTTTTGGGTTTGTTTTTGTTTTTGGGGTTTTTTTCTTCTTTTTTACACCATCTGAATTATGAGCACTTAAAATACTGTACAGAATTGACAGAAAGAATTCACGATTTCAGTTCAGGAAACTTGACAGAAGAAATAAAATGAAGTCTAACGCTAAAGTGTAAATTAAGAAAAGAGCACTCATCTTCCAGTAGCATATAAGCTCCTGTCTATTTGGCATGATTAGACAGAGTAACTTTGTTTAATATATGTTGGGAAATAATTTCTCTGAAGGGAATCAGATATAAAAAATGCAGTTTTACATTTTGATTTTAGAAGGCTAGTAGACCTTTAGGATTTACAAGAATAACTTAATATGTACTGTTTAGGAACAGTGCTCACGATCCCAGTTTGAGAGCATTTCAGTGATAGAAAAAGTATTTCTTCATTAATGATGCTTTTAGCATGAGGGAATCTTTGAAAACTGCATCTGCAGATATCAAGGCTAGATGAAGGAGTTCTCCAAGGATGATCAAATCAATGATCAGGAAAAGGTTGCACAAATAGAGTGCATTAGCATTGTCTCCTCGGTAAAACAAACTAAAGAAATCATCTCACAGAAACCGAATGATTTTACTAGTGCAAACCATAATGCTTTGTGTAGCTGGAGGAGCTCAGCCAGAATCCAGTTTCAGTGAATTATAGGTCTTTATAACCAAGTACTTTGTTGAATTTTTTTTTTTTAAGTTGGTGTTGGCATAATGTCAAATTTACATGTTTGAGGTATAATTAGCCAGTCTGATTACAAAAAAATCGGCTATAATTTAAAAATATAAATTAACACAGAATGACAAGCATTAAAAGTTAATATCAACTCAATGTTCATTCTCTTGCATTCAAATGAGTCTTATTCAGTTATTAAGTCCGTCTAAATATCGGTATAATTTTCAACTAATACACAATGAGTTCCATAATCTGCCTCTCTCCCTACCCCTCCATTAGATCTATTGTTTCTCTACAGTGTGTTACTCTGATAAACCATTTTAGAATTACATTATTTCCTTTTTCATGTAAAGTGCATAACTTGAGTTCAGAAATACAATTCTGATGCAAGCTAGACCTTTGGTGACCATGTGCTGTGTTGATTCTAAATACACTGTTACAGCTCACGGCCTTTCGCTGAAATGCACAGAAAGAAGCAATATCTGAATTTAAACAAGCAAATCAAGCCAATTGGCTTAGAATTATGGTGCTTGGTTTTCTAATGCATATTCAGAATGGTAGAAAAGAAAGTACGAAATTTAATTGTACCATAAAACTGTCAGGAGAAAATATATACTGAATATCAAGCAGGATTAGATTTCTTCAGTAGTGATAATCTGTGGAAAACTTTTAAATTTAAAGAATTGCTACATTTTTAAATGTTGTATTTCTGAACAGAGAACAGTTCTAAGAACCTCGCCCCTGAAAAAACGTGACAAAATATGATGCATTTCGTACATTCTCTATAGGACACAGAATGTATCTGCGCACACTCTGTGTTACTAATTAGTACAAAAGACAAGATAGCAAAAAAGGTAAAGCAACTCACGTAGTTTTTTCTGGTTTTACAAGAGCAGCACAAAACCAATAGCAGTTTGCCAGCTACAAACCCACAGAAATATCAGCTGACGTCCACAAGGGCCCTTTGGAGAATTTGTATTATTTATGTGCCACAGAGCACAATCATAAAATTTACACTATACCCCATTACATGTGGAAACACACCTTATCATAATTCCTATTACACTGCCAGCAATTCGTTTTATGCACAGACATGAACTCAGCCATTGAAACTATTTTTTATCTTCATATCTCTTTAAGAAAGTAAAATTAATGGCTGATACATACAAAATACAATTATTGGGTATACACCATGGCATATGTACACATATGTATCCACCAAGACCCCTCTGAGAAATGAGTTTTCATTTTTCAGTAGAATGTTTTTACACCTGTAAATGGACATGCTGCATGGATCTGACTCAAATTTCCTGGCGACCGAGGGAACACTCCTCAGCTGACTTGGATGGGCTTTGAACTGCGTCCTGCCTGTTACTACTGATTTCACCAAGCTGAAGACATAAATGAACCCATTAGGGAATCAGTTAAGTTAAATTTACTGATCATGCTTCCAGTCACATACATTTAAGTACATAGCTAGTTACTGTAATCAACTATGATGACAACTAATGATCCAAAACCATTAAAGGAAAATAATATTAACGATATTGTATCTTGTCACTGCACCAGAGCTAAGTTTAAATGAAATAAGATGCTGTGGTCCTCACTATTTCCCTAGGCATTTTTTTCCAAACAAGAGACCCTCTTGTAGAGTCAGTATTTCTAGGTTACTTTCTTTTTTTTCTCTTAAGAGACAGGTACCACTCACGTACCATTTTTTGTGGTATTGAGAACAGGTTCCTTACTGCCAGGGCCTTAATCTCAAAAGCTCAAGATTCAATTTGAATGTCCGCCCGTATTTATCTCAGTTGTCATTATGGGATACATTCCTCCTCTTCCTGTTACAGAGAAGGGGCTATGGAGAAGTTCTGTTCGTTACGTTCATATCTACTTCCAGGGCTGAATGAAAATGGGAGGCGCAGGGGTGCATGAAAGCAGCCTCCGTGCCTCAGGCACAAAGAAAGAAAATCTGAGTGGAAGTCTTTGGTCCAGGTGATGCTGACATGGTGCAGTTTTCCTCAAGTGCAAACAAAAATCCCGCATGGAAAATTCGGTGCCTGAGTTTGGAGGAAGAGACTTATGAGGAACTCCAGCATCTGTCTCCAGCTGTCTTTCTCCTAGCTGAGAAAGTTTTCCACATCACCTGCCAGCGACCTTGTGGATGACCCCTGTGAGCTGTGGGGGATGCAGTGAATACACCTGAAGAAGCAAATCCTGCTGACAAGAGAACGATTTAATCTGTGATTATCTGGAACTCTCTGACAGAGATCAGTATCTTCATAAGGGACTTAGTACTTTGCATAACTTTCTCCTTGCAGTGATTTGTATTACTTGAACTTGCTTGCAAGCCCTACCTAATCAAGAGCCTTGAGTCTTTAGACCCCTGTGCGATGCATTCAGGAGTTAAACTTTCTGTGTGGTCTTTGCTTTTCGGTATGCCGGAAGAGAGAGCAGTCTCCTTGTCAAATCAATGAGAAATAATACCGAATACCAGGACACAGAGGTGCTTCTACCCTCAGGCCACTGGTTAAAATCCAGCACAGCTTCCAGTCCTATTCCGCTCCGAAGGCTGTTACTAAGTGACAGATGTCTGGTGGCCGGGGTTTAATGAGCAAGTTGTGGTGGAAAGGTGCTCACGTGGCTGCTAACTGATCCCCTTCTCACAGCAGAAATGGAGAGTACCTGAATGCCTCTGGAGAGTAAAATGTTGTTTCAGTCCCAAAGGAAGTCCTTCCATAGCATGTTTCCTTTGAGGCACAGACCCACTTGCCCAAATCTTAGCTATCTTATGCCTTTTCTGAAGGATAATAGGAATCTCAACTGGGCATTTCATAAGAGCACTGTATATATTTTGAAAGAAAATACTTGCATTTTTCCAACACATACTAAGGCAATCATATCTTATAATCTTTATGCAATTCACCTGTTATATTTCTGGTATCTGTTCACTGATAAGCGGTCTTAGGGTTTTTGATGGGACCCATGTGCATAGGTTTATTCACTAAAGTCACTTGCTCCTTCAAGGAGGTGAGAATCTGAGAGAAGCAAAAGGCACCATGTCCTGTCCTGGTTTTGGCAGGGACAAAGTTAATTTTCTTCCTAGCAGCTGGTGCAGTGCTGTGGTTTGGATTTAGGATGAGAATAATGTCGATAACAAATGGATGTTTTAGTTGTTGCCAAGCAGTCAAGGACTTCTCAGCTTCTCATAGTGCCCTGCCAATGAGAAGTTGGGGGCACACAAGAAGCTGGGAGAGGACACAGCCAGGACAGCTGACCCAAACTAGCCAAAAGGGTATTCCATACCATATGACATGCTCCATGTATAACTGGAGGGGTTGGCCAGGAGGCCGCATGTCTCAGGAAGTAGCTGAGCATCGGTTCTGGGTGGTGAGCACTTGTGCTGTGCATCACTTGGTTTGTATAGTCTTTTATCATTATTATTATTGTTATTATTATCTTCCTTTTCTGTCATACTCAACTGTCTTTATCTCAATCCATGAGTTTTACCTTTTCCCCTTCCTCCCCCCCTCCCCGTTCTCTCCCCCATCTCACTGTGTTTGGGGGAGTGAGCGAAGGACTGTGTGGTTGTTTTAGCTGCCTGCCATGTTAGACCATGACACACCATGAAACAGATGAGGAGAGGTGGGAGTTGGGGCAAGACCAAAGTGAAATACTGAAGTTATGGCGAGTTGTGTTTTGATCAGATATCATGTTTCCTGTTGTGCACATGACTTTGAGGGCTTTTTCTTAAACTGCATAGATCATTAGCAGAAATGTCCTTAATCTGGCAGGTGGTGGCTGAGGCAGGGAGGTCAGGGGAAGGGATTTATAGATAAAAGGCTGCCATTACATTGTGTGATGTAGGAACATACAGAGCACTTGTGCTAACAGGGGTGTTTGAGAACCTGCTTAGCACCTCCCCAGAGAAGTCCATTCTTGCACACTGTTCCCAGACAATCCTCCACTCCCCACATCTGTGAGGGAGGACAGACACAAATACTAGTTCTTCTCACAGTTGGAGCTGGATGCCTTTTTTTCAGAGCTGATCTGCCCCATGAGTTTCAGCAGACTTACTACAGTGTGAAACACCAGTAAACCAACACACTTGTTAGCTGGGAAGAGACTCCCCTTAGCTTCGTTAAGAGCAAACCACAGATCATTCCCAGCACAATAGAGATATGGAAACTGCCTTATTTATTAAAAGTGTGGTAGCGTGCTTGATTACATTTACATTCATAGTTAATTCCTGGCACTGCTGAACATATGAGAAGATAATTATGACAATGGTGCCAGTTATTTTTAAATGGCTATATGAATATACATTTTTTAAATGACAACGTTAAGTGCATGTCTTTATCAAATGAAAAATGTATGTCTGCTATTCATTCATTAGCAAAAATTTGCATCTACAGTAAAATATTTGGCTTTGACTGAAAGAAGGTTCATTACACCTCCAAAGCAAAAGCACAGAATGAAGTGGAAATATTCTCTGAGTTTTTGTTGGCAGTGTGCTAAATCTGTGAGTAACACAGCTGGGAGTGCTGAGGACCCTGAAGATTCGTAGTGCCTACAACCCAGATGTTGTTCATGCCTCTGCTACTCCCATTAGCAGAAGGTAAACGTGTTTGTGTAAGGAAAGGGCAAACAGACCACTCCATGTGTATTGAATTTTTAAAAATATATAATTGAAAATGTACACTGAGATCCATTTCAAAGCATACTAGCAGGGCACCGAAAGTTATGTTCTGAGAGTCTCTAGTTAAGCTTCTTACTTCTTAATCCGCTGTCAAAAAGATTGCTGACCGTCCGTTTGGTGTAATGCAACAGCTAGAAGGTTGAGTGATAAGATTTCTGACCTCTCTGTCACACATGAGGACACTTACCCAGAGGGAAAAGGCTTGGGTGTGCTTATCTTAGGAAGAGAACCTCACTGTCTAGTAAGAAGAAATGAAGAAACCTGTGTATGCAAATGTTTCAGAAGAGTGCAATGGAAATTTTTGGGAGTCTCAGGCTGGGAGGCAAATTAGGAAAAGAGAAAAGATGAATAGTAAGTGTGTAGGGTGGGGGAACATCATGCTGGAAGGCATGATGGGAAGGATCTCCAGCACTGTGGTCTCTATTTGCAATGCTAGTTTCCTACTCTGGAGTCTCTGAGCAGCAATAACTTAAAAAACGTTATTCAAAAATCTCTTTCTTCATGTACACTTAACGCACTGACTGCCAGCATGCCATGCACTAGAAGGATATGTGCAAAGCCCATTGAAGTCAGGGAGTATTAACAGGCACACTGAAGGCAAAAATGATATCACTTAAAATGAGAGCTAGTAAGACACTTCTGAAGCTGCCTTTCTGTGTTTTGCTGAAAGCTGGAACTACTTCAGGCTAGGTGACAGTACAGAGAGAACACATCTTTTTCAAAAAGTTCTTCAGAATTCATTTCTATATAGTGTATTAATAACAATAAAAACCTTCCAGTGTATTCTGGCTTACAAGTCACTCGCAGTTTTGCTAGTGATGTTTGATGGCAATTGGATCAGCCTCACAGTGAAGGAAACCTTTACAACAGCAGCTAAGGGAAATGAGAGGAATGAACCATTCTGGTCCCTAAAGACTTCAAATCCTCCAAACATTTGCTTTATCCTTCTTCTCTTTTGGGAGGTGAGTGGAATTCATCCTGGTTCCTGGACTTGCAGTAGAGCTCAGCTGCCTGGGTGATTGCACAAGGGATTTGGAGATCAATCAAGATCCAGACCCAAGCCTCAGCATCTCAGCTCCTCTGCGCAGTAAGGGATTCCTTTATATTAAAAGGCAGAGAGCTATACTGTTGAAATCAATGGCAAAACTCCTGCTGCCTTCAGAGAGGTTGAATTCCGTTCTAAAAAGAGCTGGTGTGTTTAATACTGCTGAAACGAAGAGCTTCAGCAAGAATCTCCTAGTAAACTACATTTTGACTGATCCTGGACAGCATCTTGAATAGAACTAATTTCATGATTCAGGTCACAAAAAAAAAACACCCCAAGAAACCCCCCCAAATCAAACCAAAACAAACAACACAACAATAACAACAAAAAAAGAGAGATGGGTCTAAAAATTCTGGGAGATATAAAATTAAAGAAATACCTGCCTTAAAAACATTCACCTTCTGGTACTGGAGCTATTCAGACTCACTTGTTTACCTGCTTTGAAATACCCCCTCACCTAAGAGTGCTATAAACTTACTTATCCTACATAAATAAGAAAGTCACTTTTGATCAGTGGCTTGAAGAACTAAGACTTTTAAACTAGCGATAATATCATGATGGCTGACAGGTCATGGACCTACAGGTAAGTCACTGGACATGTACTTCCAGTTGCATTCCTGAGCACAGGAAGGGCAGCAGGAGCATTGCCTCTCTGCACCCAGTGCTGATGCTTGGCTCTGGGGAGGAGAAGGGTTATGGGGTAGGATGGTGGGAACCAGGTGTCTCATGAGGAGCAGGTCCTGGGGTCAGGCGCCTGGACAAACAGAGCATGCGCATGAGATCCTGAGGGGTGATTAGGAGGAAAGGCAAAGGAAACAGTGAATAAGTATACACTGGGGCACGTAGATAATAGCAGGACAATTACATATTTATGAGGGTTTGGGGAAGCAGAGGCTGGAGGTAGTTGGGGCCCAAGACCCTGCTCTCAGTATTACAGGACACAACACATAGATGCCAAACCTACCAGTTAAATGTGTGCGTTGGTAAATACAAGGGTTGCTGGTGGAAGAAGGAGGCAATCTAGTTGTTAAAGCCAGTACAAGTCTGGGCTGATGACTGCACATCCAAACCCACCCGAAATGCGAGAAGTAAGGTTGCTGATACGAGCTGTGCAGCCCCAGTCAGCACGCTGCCTGTGCACACACTGGTATGTGTTGTGGGTTGACCTAGGCCAGAAGCAAAGCTGCTCACGCACCTCTCTCTCGCAGCAGGGCAGGGAGAGAACAGGAAGAGCAAAAGCAAGAAAACTTGTAGGTCAAGATAAAGACAGTTTAATAAGTGAAAAAAAGAGGCAAAGCCAAGTGATGCAAAGGCAATCACTCATCACCTCCCACCAGCAGACTGATGCCCAGCCAGCCTCTGAGCAACGGATGCCTCAGAAGCCAAAGCCCCTCCACCTCCCTCTTCCTCTAACCCAGTTTTATCGCTGAGCATGATGTTATTCGGCATGCAGCATCCCTTTGCTCAGCTGGGGTCAGCTGTCCTGCTGTGTCCCTTCCCAACTTCTTGCCCACCCCCAGCCTCCTCGCTGCTGGATGATGAGAGGGCAGAGTAAGAAAGAGAGAAAACCTTGATGCTGTCTCAGCAATGCTCAGCAATAGCCAAAATATTGGTGTGTTCTGGACCCTTTTTGTAGCCACAAATCCAAAACTCAGCACTGTACGGGTTGCTGTGAAGAAAGTTAACTTCACTCGGGGCAGACTTATTACAGTATGACAGGATGTTTAATTGCATTATGCTGGGAGTGAGCAAAGCCTTGCTAAAGCCTTATTAATTCAGAATAAATAGCAAAATTGATCTTGTTTCTTTGTGAAATAAATAGAAGAGCCAATGCTGTTGTGCCCAGAGCCCAATGCTACCTTCAAACCTGGCACAGACATTGAGACAGGGGATCTCAGGCAAGGCTGCTGTCTGTCTGTGGGATTTCATGAACTAAATCTACGCGTAGCTACTCTGACACTTCCAGTTCACCTCATACTTAACTACATGCACATGAACCATCTGTGTACAGCACATTTCATTAGTCTGGCAGAGCCTGGGGTTGCCAGATTTCTGGCTGGTAGGATGAAGCTGCTGTGTAGGTACTCCTGTAAGTTGCCACATGGCTGGAAGTCCAAACACAACAATCTCTTTCATCCCTCAAATTCTTCCCAGCTAAAATTTCCACAAAATAACCACCACCTAGAGCCAACAGTCTGATGTATGGTAGCCATGCTTTCAAGAGCATTTTTGGTTTTATAGTTTAGTATTTCAGGGAAATGAGTGTATGAGAGAAGGGGCAAAAACCACGTACACTTTATACATAGAAACAGTGGTTACTCCAGTGTTTTTTTACTTGATGTGTCCGATTTTCTCAACAGAAAAGTTTGTAGCAGACTTTTGTGAATGTGTATGCGTGTGTAATGGATGCTTGAGAGAACGATATAATACAATATAAGAGCAGTACAGATCGCTCATTGCAAAGATAATACTAAGAAGGTGAGACAATTTAGTTGTTGCATTCTCTGAAACAGAACAAACAGCCATTTTGTTGTGGAAAGCCGCCTAGTTTTCTCTCATGTGCTGCTTTACAGGTGCTCTACGGCCACCTCTGCGAGCCTATGGAGCTAGGGAACCCTCCCCTGGGGTCTACTGCCCAGGCACACAAGTGCACAACAGCTCAGTAACACGTTTACTTAACTCCTTGATCGATACGAAAGATCCTTCAGCTTTCACGTCAAAGAGGGTAGGAGCAGGCGATTGTACAATAATTTCCCCCTGCTCGCTTCCCTGGCACAGGCACAGGACAGCCAAGGCGCTGGGACTTTCTCCCTTTCTCCCAAGCGCTGCTTTTCCTGCCTGTGTTGCCTCGTGCCTGTCTAACTAACTTTGGGAACAGCAGGAAAGTGCTGCTGAGGACTGATACGGAGATGCCATGCAGGCTGCGGTGGGGGCTGTCTGCTCAGTGCCAAGGGGAAGTGAGGCACAGAAAGAGTGTACCAGTGGTTACAAGGCTGCAGCAGGGATAGGGATGGATGGACTCCACTGTATGCTGTGTAAAAATTGCCCCTGCATAGAAAAAAAAGGCAAGTTAGAGCCAGCCAGTAAAACACTACATAACACTGGTATAAAATTATGAAATTAACAATGATATTTAGGGGACATATTGCAGAGTGGAAAGAGAGCCGGAACAGATACTTAGGATCAAATACATTTTATTATTATTATTTTATTATGTATTTATTCTATAAATACATTTATAGAAACAGGAAAATGTTCTTGTTTTTTCCTGCTAAAGAGACTTAGATCAGACAGATATCTGTTTCCTTCTTTAATCTCTTTTCCTTCTAACAGAAACAACCCACCAAACCCCCTAGAAAATTGGCTAACTGCTTAGGGTAACAATGACACAGTCAGAGGCAGGTTTTTTTTCCAGAGGACCTGAGTCCATGCAGCGCAGAGAATAATAGTGAATCAAGACAAGAAAGCATATACAGCTTGCTTAACAGGGATGTAGTTCATTCGTTAGTCTGGTCATGCTAGACATCCTGTGATGCAGGTATGATCCTCGCCGTCAGCTTCAGCACCTCATCCGCTCTCACGGGTTGAATCGTCTGTAAAATCTCTTCCTCTTGGCTGCCAGAAGTTGAAGGGTTTTTGTAAAAAATCAAAGAGTTGTCTTGCAGTCGAAGCTTGTGTCACGAGGCGCAGGTAGGAGGAAGGAGAAACTGAAGTTGCACAGAAGTACTGTAAATACCTTATTTTCTAATTTTCACAACTATTTTATTAGCATTTTTGTAATGTTTTAACAGGATTAAGGCAATGGCAGAGAAAGGAAGAAACGATAGGTTAAGAGTATCTAAAAGCTTGGAAAGGCCAGTTAGGAAAACTCTTTTTTCCAAACAGAGTTTTAACACCATTGGGAATGGGTTGAGGGGCAGCAGGGGATGGCATTTTTCCTTGGGGGTGGGAGTCAATAAACACTGCTCGTGCAGAAACCTGGTGCTTTACTAGCTGTGCTGTACCTTCATTTGTCTGCATGCATTTTTCACACTGCTCATGAAAGTCCCATTTGAAAGCACTTTTCAAAAGGATTAAAGGGCATGGTCATGGATTACTACTGTTTCATGCCCAAAGAGAGAGCCAGTTATTGATTCAGAAAAATAGAGCTTTTGATTTCATTGAATGTGAATGTATGTTTATTAATATTTATACACTCCTCTGGAGGTGCACGGTGCTGTGCAGACTACTGAGATGACAAGGCCCCTGCTCTAGGTTGCTTACAAGACAGACAACACAATGAATCATGACATCGGCTAAGAAGGGTCACAGAGGGGGTGAAAGAGGAAAGGAAACAGCAGAAAGCAAAAGAAAGGGAATTAGTTTCATGGAAGAGTCATTATTTACAAAGCATGGACACCAGGTAATTTGATTCCCTTTGGCTTTTATTTTGGATTTGTTTTTCACTTTGTTTTATTATGTTTAATAATCAGGCATGGGTGAGATAGTGCGTAACACTAGAGCCGAGATTAATGATGAAAGGCTAAGAGAAAGCTGTGGCTCTTGAGGAGGGATTTGAGGAAGAAAAGCAGTTGGTTTTTCACTCATTAGAAGCAGGCAGGCTCAGGCACAGAAGAGTTTCACACTTGCGTTAAACTTTAAATTAACCACATGTGTAAGTCTTTGTGGGAATAGGGGACTAATTGGGTAGATTAGAATACAATTAACTGTGAAGTCTGGCTAGCACTAACTGACAATGTTTAAAGAGTGGAAAAGCTGATAAAATCCTGCCTAGTTAAAAAATAGCTATGAAGACGTTTGTGGAGGGGAAGGGAGAAGAGAAGAGAAGAGGGAAGGAACCCTTTGCCATCACAGGATGAATGGCAGCAACAGAAGTACAGATGAATTTGGTGTATTGTTGCTATAACCTTAGCTATACTGATTTTTCTTCCAAGATCCATTTCAATTATCTCCTTTGAAGTAAGCCCACTGCTGACCCCCAGAAACCTTCATCATCCTCAGACTTCACAAACAAGAAGATACTTGTTCCAGAGGTGGCAGGTCAGGGTCAGCTAATGAATACATTCTCCAAAATTTAGCACCATTTCACCGCGGTATCTCCTGAACGGTCCTAACTGCATTTAACTAGTTTGAGGAATGACCGCAGTTATCCAGGCATTAGAGTTTTGTGGGCATATTTTCTGAGCATTTAACCATCTAACGAAACATAGCTAAAAAGTTACGCCAGAACTTTCTAAGAGATACCAGATAGTTTATCCTATTCGTATACAAAATTTAGTCATACTTTAAAGTAGCAGCCTCTTTCCAAAGTATGTATCTTCTGCCTGTCAAAGATGTAAACCCCCCGCCCCTTTCTTCATATTTTTGGAACTGTATCAGATTTTATGAACTTACAATCAATTTTATCATCAAAGAAAGCATTTTATAAATAAAGGTTTTTTATCTGCAGAAACCTGAACTTGGTGTTGTTAAGCCTTACACCATTTGTGAAACAGGTAATAGTGAAAAGTGTCTAAACATTTTATCTTTTGGAGGGATGACATAGAACAGTTGGACCCTGTATTTGAATCTGTTTGACCTTCAGTGGTTACCTTCCACAGTGTGTAAAGCCCTGTGTGTCTAAAGAACATCTCTGACTGAAGGAGGAAAAGCATATGCTGAAATATCTCTAATGATGGGACTTCTTGGAATAAGAAACTCATTAATTCAATAGTGATAAAGCTTTAGATGTCTGGTGTTGAGAGAGAATAGTGTATGTAGAAGTTACTTTGAGCACCTTACGTTAATAACGATTTTGGTTTTATTTCCCAGATAATAAAGTAGTGCATTTAGGCGTCTGACCAATACAATTCTTCCTCTTACTAACAAATAATTATGCCTGATCTCTGTTTTGCCTTTCTTCCTAAATGTGCCTTTAGCAAGCATATATAACCATACAGACAGTCACATACACATATAGACATAATCAAAGACCACCACCTTCCATTCGTACATCCTGAGTCAAGGCCATAACTACCATGAATCTGAAGAGGGGACTATATTCACCTGCACAGAATTTAAATCATGTTGAAAACAATAGGTACAACATGCTTTAATAAGGCACCAAAAATTACATCACCTGAGTGAAAGGGTCAAAATTATTTCTGTTATCTCCTCTGTCCTCACAGACTTGTCTTATCACTTGAAAAATAACCAATCCAAACAGGCATTTAAAAATTAGTCACTCTAGTTGCACTGTGATTTTAGGAAAAAGAAATATTGAAATATAAGGTATTTCCAAGACAGTTTCCATGGTTTTTGCAGATTTTTTGATTGACTGTTAAAAAATTGGCTTTGTCATACTCGCCATTTGACAACATAATCTTTTGTAAAAGTGGAGCCCTGAGAGTTGTGCGTTAATGATACTCCACACTTACCTTATTGCATATTGTCAGATGAAGGGCCAATTTCAAGAACATCTTTGCCCCGACAAGTACTTACCCATCTAAGAAGTGTCAGTAAAACAAGGTGTCTCCTGCTTCAATAAAGGTGAGGGCTCCACTGCCTGCTCCTGAAGACTAGTTAATAAATGGGGAGGAAGCAAAGTCTCTGTTACGTTTTTCTTATGTATTATCTGAAGTTTATGATGGTTAAAATTCACTTAAGAAGTCACCTCTGATTTTTATGTACAAGATATAAAGAAATCCAGCAGCATGATTATGTTTGCATAACATAATCTACACATTCATGAACGCAATGCCCATAAATGTAAGCTGCTCTTGCAGTGAATGCTCTTATTTTAGCGTACTTGGGTTGCTGTGTGCATTATATTCCCTTACTCCCATTTGTGCTTGCCAGTCTCAATCCTCTATACTTTCCAAATTAAAGTAACTTCTCCCTTTTGCCGGAATATCTATTAACTACTTTTCATTAGTCTCCTTGGTATTGTATTGCTTTAAAAAAAATCTCATCCAAACGATTAATCTGATATGACTTTGAATTATACTAATGGCAATGAAAGGCCTGAATATAGTAGTGTATGATATAGAATATAAATTCCTATGTGAGAAGTATTTCACCGCTGGATTCAGCTATAGTAAGTGAAATCTTGTTATATACAACCTGGGTGTGTTCTCATTTTAAGCAGGGCATTTCTATTGCTGTCATCAAAGGACAAGACATTTACAGCTAAAGTAAGAGTAAAATTCCTGTCCCTCATTTTTTCAGTGATTTAAAGCATATTGCAATATTTTTTTTAAAAAGATGCCTTTTCACAATAGGCATTAAAGAAAACCCCAGCCTCTGACGGTCCTAAATTGGACTTTTTTTGCTGACATAAACATCAGTTCTTAATGTGGATTTGAGCATTTGGCTAATTTAAAATTTATTTTTAAACTGCTGAGAGGTTTATATTTGGAAACAGCTGCTGAGCATGGCCCTGTAGCTACCTTTAGCAATGTTTTATTATCTTGACTAAGCTCGTAATGGTGATTCTCTGCTCTACCACTGACATCTTAATGGCTGCCTCACCAATACTGATGTTGTAGGAAGTATATGGGACTGACTTTTACATCTATAATGATATGGTAATGTGGGCCATTACAATGTCAGTGGTGGTTTATTGGCATTATGGTTTAAGATTATGAGGGTATTACAATGCCATTGCAAACAAATACTGCTGTTTTTAAAATAAGCAGATGAAACCCAGGAAAGTGCCAAAATAGTTGTAATATTAAATTCACAATAGCAAGACAGTGTTTGCTTAAGGCAGCCACTGCCCTAAAATTCATCTGTTATCTGCATAATTCAGCAATGCACACTGTGCAGTCGTCTGCTGGAGATTCCACAGCATCAGGCAGAAATAACAAATGACCCAGGGTAAATACATTTGCCCATTTTGTGCATTATAGAATTCAGCCTAATTTTAGACCGTATCAGCTGGAGGATCAGAGCCTGCAGTCAGAAACTGTCTGATACCAGGGAGAATATCTCTGAATTTCCAAAGCCAACAGCGTAGAAAACTAAATGGCCTTTTTTTTTTGTTTGTTTGTTTGTTTTGTTGTGTTTTCTTTTGTTTGTTCGTTCTGGCTTTCCAGTTCCAAGAGAAGGACAGTTAGAAGCAGAAATAGGAAACAGCAGAAATCAGACACCATTGTCTCGTCAGAGCTTTTGTAGATCAGAACAGCAGATCTGTGAAGATGAACTCAGGCTAGACTGCAAACTGCCCGAAATTCACATATGACCTTGAGATTTCCAGAGAAGGGTTTTGAAAAGCGTTTGAGAAAAGTATGTTCCCATGGAGTGCCTGTTTACATGCTGCATTGGGCTTTCTTATCTAAACTCTTCCTGTGAAGGAAAATGAAAAAGAACAATTTTTGATTGACTTGATAGTAAGCGCTTTGGTTAACACTTCGCAGGAAATTTGCAGCAGGTGTAGTAAAGAACTGCTAAGAAAAGGGCAAAGAAATGAGTTTCACACTGATGTCATGTTCTGAGGGACATGGCCATTTTTGTCTCCCAAGAATGTAGTAGCTTCACCTACATAAGCAAGTACTGTGGCGTGACAGGAATAGATCTGTAAAGCGTATCAGTTGGTGCTGCAGAGCCAGCGTCCACACTAGTCACGTTTTGGAGATTTGCCACAGATGAGTTTGGAGCAGACTCTTCTGGTCTTGAGGACTGAACACTGGCTAGTGGTTGGAGAGCACCACATGTACTTCTGGAGCGCATCCTCTGGTTTAGTTTCATCTGAAATAAATACAGTTCATGCTTGTGTGTGATAGCTCTGCACAAAGGCAAGCACAGTTAAAGGGGGTTAATCAGGAGATAAATGTGTTCCAGATCTGAGCTAAACACAAGCAAAGATGCACCAAGTGAGTTTCATGCTCCTGAGCCAGTCCTACAAAAGTTAATTTTTTTTTGTGGTTCTGACTCCTTTTCTCTTTCAGTGGCTTCATACCTCTGGTGGAACATAGATGTTGTAGGAAATCAGGGCCGATGAAACTATGTCAGCCCTGAATTTGAGGACAGGATTAGTTCTGGAGAGTGCTCCCAGTACAGCAGGAGTGAAGGCAGTAGGAAACCCCAATCAGAAGCATGTGCCATGATGTACAAGGGGCAGAGGATTCAGATGAACATTTAGTGTTGAGCCTTACAACGCTCTGAATAATCCTGCCGTAGAACCGACCATTGCATCTTAAAAATAGCTGAGATATTTATTATCTCCCTTACTTTTACTCAGTGGTGATACCGGAAATCTACTCCTCTCAGAAGCCTTTTAATTTCTGGATGAAGTTTATTCAGGTAAGTATATACTCATTTTTTCCTGGCTCCGCCTTGTGTCGGTGGAAATAATTCTTGTTTTTATCAAAAGGATTTACGGAGAAGAGTCATGTTGCCTTTCAATGGCAGAGTGCCATGGGCAGGCTTCCTCACCGCCTCTCAGAAGGTGGGCTTTCTGGCCTTAGATCTCCTCTGCACTGGTGAGTTCAGCAGGATGAATTTCCCTTCCTGGCACTTGACCCTCCTGGAAACACTGATGTGTCCTCAGATTCCTCTTGTGTCTTTTTATTGCCATAATATACTGGCACCTCACAGTCATCATGTGTTTACCTAGTATGTCCAGATCTTTCTCTTTTCTCTTATTTCTAATAGGAGTGCTCCCAGCTTTTAATAGGAACTTTTTCTGTAATAGAATATCTTCACAGGCATGACCCTTCATGTCTATTATTAAATTCCCTCTATTACTTAAGTCGTCAAGGTTACACAGTCCCTGCAGTAGGGCACTGCACTCTATACCTTTTCTGCAGAGGATGACTCAGCAAATTTTAACAGTGTGCTTTTTTTTTTTTCTTCTAATGCCTTGTTCATGCATAAATTCCCCTCCAGACGAGGATTTTATTTTCCATTACAAACAGGTTCATATCGCCTTCAGCTAGTTAGCTATGCAGTACAGAAGTCTCTTATTAATGTCCACCTTTTACTCTTTAATAAGTAATTTTCCATTTGATGTTGTAGCTTACAATTTTCTGAATACTCTTGCTAACTGTGTTTAATTTGTCTGGAGAACAACATACAATATCTAAGAGTTTAACATGGAAATGGCTCAGCAGATGATATTAACAAGTTGAACAATGTTCAGTCAAGTGAAGTGCCATATGGAAACGTGAGGCCCATGCATGAAGTACCAGCTCGAGCTATGTACCTGTTAGGTAATATGTCGTCTTCCAGTTAACCAACGCAGCAGTGAACATTTTACCACTGAAATGTTTTGGGTATCCAGAAATTTTGAAGAATCTGGAGGCCCCAAAAATCAGAAGCACTTTGTGAGTAGCCTGGTCTGAGGATGAAGAAGGTGGTGAAGAAGCTTTTTGCATCATTCACCTGTCCTATCAGGGTCATCTCAAGTTCTGCTTATTTTTTAAACTAGATATGCTTTTTTTTCAGTTTTTTTGGTCCGGAATATTGAAGGTATTTCCAAATCACTTATTACAGTGAAAATAACATCAACAACAAAACTCCTAAACAATATGTAACATTAATTGTATATTAAGCTCATCATGATTATATTAAAGGTTTAACAGTTCTTTCAAGGTCTAGACATACAGCATGGCAAATAACTGCAGAATTTGAAAAGTTTTTTTCAACCTGAAAAACAGAACAGGTCAGCAGCTATTTTCCGATCACTGTTAATGCACTCAGTCATTGACTATTTACAGGTAACAGCCTTTACTAATAGTTCACAACCATCAGAACGGTTTTCCTAGTGACAAAGAAGCAGTAATGTTCATTGCAGGCTTTGCCCAAAGGACAGTTAACTGTGTGTATTGACTGAATCATACAATCATAGAATATCCTGAGCTGGAAGGGACCCGTAAGGATCATCGAGTCCAGCTCCTGGCTCCACACAGGACCAGCCCAATCAGAGCAGATGACTGAGAGCATTGTCCAGATGCTTCCTGAACTCAGCCAAGCTCAGTGCAGTGACCACTTCCCTGGGGAGCCTGTTCCAGGGCCTGACCACCTTCTCGGTGAAGAACCTTTTCCGGCTCTCCACCATAAACCTCCCCTGTCACAGCTTCATGCTGTTGCCTCAGGTTCTATCACTGGTCACCAGAGGGAGGAGATCAGTGACTGCCCCTTCACGGTAGAGCAAACTGACCTAGGTAGAAGGATGATCCACCCAAAGCACAAGATCTTTTCATGGTGGTTTGAGTGAGATCTGAGGATGGTGGCTGCCGGATTGCTCTGGAGATTTTCTGCTTGAGTCTTTGCCGTCTTGTTTAAAAAAGAATTAAATCCTAGGTGGGAGTTTGAGATGGCATTGAGTAGTTAATTTTCATTATTAAATCCTGGATGGACTATGATATGATTGGAAATTAATCCTCAACACAGGAGATACTGAAAATGCCTGTGAGCAGGCATCACTCTTCCCTTGTGTTGTGTTTTTCCCTTCATCTCCTGCGGTTGTTTTCAGTTCTTTAGAGGTGCAAACTCAGTAGAAGTGTGGACTTTTGTAGAGATTTCACACATACAGCTCCTTCTATAGCATGTAGAAACTAGTTTTTCTTGATAACCTTTTCCACACTTCTCAGAAGCTGTGCACAGGCTCGTAGGGGTCTTCTAATCACTGGCTGAGCTAACTGTAATTAGTAGTGCAGGTTATTTAAGTTATGGGATCCTGTTTTTATGTGTAGATGGACACAATCCCATCACAGGCTGGACATTTCTGTAATACTAATAATAATGAGGATTGTGTAAGGAAATGAAGATGCTTCATTTATACTTCTCTGGAGGCAAGAAAAAATTTGACCTGTGAGGCCAGCAGAACTGGTCTGATACCTTGTCCTGGTATCTGAGAATACATGGCTTTCTGAGAACGGCACAAGGTTTTCTCAGCCTGATGGGGGCAAAACTGCTGCTACAGCTCCCATGAATCCAAGGAAGGAAAGTTCAGGACAACAGCAAATTCTGAAAAGTGGAAATTAGACTAGCAACTGTAGTATTCCTAACAACCCTTTTGTAAAAATATTTATGCAACAAACCTCCAGGCAAGATGTATGGAAACGACAGAGGGGGATGCCAGCAAAAATGAAAAAAGATGCTCAGAGGCTAGAAGAGGAAACAGAATGAGTGGCATAATATGCCTGGCATGGAGATACATATGCGTAGCTCCTCATCAGATCTTTCTCCTTTCCTCCATCTCAGCAAGGGCTAGCTAGTTATCTCACCCACTGACCTGTGCCTGTCAGCAGGCTGCTTGGCACAGGCAGCCGGGAAACTAATTCTTCTCTGCAATGGGAGAGGTGGAAAAGCTATGAGGGGACTGCAGGACACAATCAAATAAAATGCACGAGCAGAGGTAAGAGCCTGTCTGGAATGCCTAGAAAAAGCTTCACCGGTTTCTTTAGTCCTTGTATCCAGCTGAGAGCAAACAGCCTGAGCTCTGTCAGCTCAGCTGGGGGCAGCGATCAACAGAAATTACCAAGGAAAGAGCAAGGGACACGGAGGAGGCTACCAGCAGGCTCTAACATGGCATGTGCTTCTGGGGTGGCAGAACCCTGCCTTCCTTCTTGATTCTCAGTGAAACAAAACTCTGAGCTTGGGAGTTTACAATCTCCTTTCAAAGCCCAAGCTGTCACTAGCGTGCAGCCACATTTTCACAAGCATCGTTTGCATTTGGAAGTGTTGCTAAGTTGCTCTGCAAACCTACCGACAAGATATAACAGCTAGCTTTTTCGAGAAAACTAATTTCCCTGAAAGAGACAGCCAACCAGTCTCTTTTTCCAGACTAAGCTGGAGAGGAAGAAGTTCTGTAATTCCAGACCTCTACTGTTTTATCAGGTCTGTTCAGACTGCCAATGGAAATGCTGCTTCCAGGGCTCCACAAGTCTCACCAACAGAATCTAGCCTGGGAAACCATCAACTCATTTCACTTACCAGCAGGCCACAGAAAAGCCATTTGACACTAATAATTTTCAGTAACTACCCGGCTGGATTAAATTCCAACTGGTGACCTAAAGGTGAAATGCCTTAGCACTCCTCAAGAGGACTTCTCTTCTTATTACTGCAGCTGAGACTGTGTACATAAACCATATTCTCATGTGGATAAGCATACACAAATAAATCAAGAGCTAGAAGTACAGGTTCAGCATTCTGCTTCACCTGTGAGGGGTAGGATGGCCTGAGTTAGCCCACTGGTGCAGCAGAGAACGCCAGAGGTATGTCTCCGGTACCTGTGCTGCTCAAACAGGGTCTGCTGTTGCCAGGGAAAGAAGAAATGCTGCCTTCTGGGGCTTGGTAAGTTCAAATGAAAGATTATTCCAACAACAATTTTTTTTTTCTTTAGAAATATTGTATAAAATGAAATGAAAAAAAATCTCCAAAGTCTGTAAAATTTGGAGAAATGCAGAAAGAATATAAAGCATGTTGTTTGCTTTTGTTGTTGTTGTTGTTGTTGTTGTTTATAAGATCATGGTTTTGACAAGGCGAAACTGAGGGTGGGATTTTCCAAAATGCCTGAATGCTTATGCTAGGGTAATTCTGGAAAATTTAGTCAGAAGATGTAGTGTAAGACAGGCAACAAATACTCGGTTAAGGTTACTACTCCAGTCCTATCTCTTTCTTCTGAGAGATGGGTTCAGAAAGAAACAAACAAACTACAACATTCCTGAAGAGAAACCCGGAACCAGAAGAAGGGTGGTATTCACACGTCTGCCTGTGTCACCTAGGATGACCCTGGCAATTAGTATGGTGTCTTAGGAAGGGCAATGAGCAATTTAGAGAGCTTGCTACCCAAACTCCACCAAGGAGAGACGCGGCAGTCAGGCTGTGATGGCAGGTTCTTTGTTTGGGCATAGCAGTTGCCTCTCCATTGATTAAATAGAGAGCTGAGGCTTTTCGCTGTGGACCTTTCAAAGCTTTCCAGAGGGTAGGATACCTGATTCGATATAATTCTAATATGGATTGACTTTTCAAATCACTCAAGATTAGCAGCGTTGTTAATCTTCCAAGAAAAATCTCTTTATATTTGACTCCTAAAAGCCTTTCAGAGAGTATTTTGAGGTGGAGTTGTCGTTACGAGTATTCAGAAAAAAATTATCGGCTTGGCTGAGATAGCTAAGCATTTTGTCTTGCTTGTTTTGCACTCTTCTTCTCGTTGGCTGCAGTCTACTTCATAGAATGATTAGGGACCTTCGTTTGGGACTTTGGATATTTCTTGTAGCAGTGATCCTCCTTGTGTTTACCTTTGGTACCTGCAGACATTCTGGTCTTTAGCCTTTAGTTTGATACAGAGTGCTGAGATATAATTTGTTGTCACTGGTGAGCAGGGGTTTGCGAGACAGATGTTCCAGGAACAGCAGACCTAGAAAGACCTGAGCTTTCTATAGTCCTATACACTTTTTGCAAACTAAACAGTTATTTGGTATCATCTGTTATTGCTGGGGACTTGACGTAATAATCTGTGTGATCTCTTGCAGACCTATGCTTCAATATTCCCAGAAATGCATGATGCTTTTAAACATCTGCTTCATGCCTGAAACAGCAAGTGCTTCCTGTTCCTCTCATTTTAACCGATTAATTATGAGTTTATCAAAGTCAAATGGCTAAAGTTCCATATTTCAGTAACAATATTAACCGTGAAGCTGGTGGTTAGTCTGGATAATGGCTGGCTAGTGAGAGCACTAACAGACTGTGGCAAATCTTGTTAGCTCTAAATACCTTGAGAAAAGACACTAGACTGCTGATAATGACTGCTTTGTCAAGAATTATTGATAAAAGGATTTTTAAAGAATAAGAAAATCACTCATGTGAAGGAGGAGGGATTTTTTTTTCCTCAGAGCTTTCAGAATAGTTGGAGACAGTACTGAAAACTTAGGAGTGGGAAGCTGACACTGACAATGGTTTAGTTTTAAGGATACCGAGTAGAGCATCTGGTGTGTAATTGGGATGGAAGGCAGTCTGTGCTGCGTCAAAATTCATGGCTACGTGATCCTCATCCTCTCTTCCTTCTTTTTTTCTAAGAGAAAAATGAGTACAACAAATTATTGAAATGAGAAGTTCAAATATTGAATGTGCTGAATGGCTTGAAGGGTTATGTTTCTCTCCATTCTGGCTACATATATCAAGAAGATGTGTTACCAGAGACCATCTATGCTGACACCCAGAGAAGTCTGTTTGCTGATACACAGCAGTGTTTTTGCTCCCCAGCAATTTCAGGAAGAAGAATTAACCCAGAAAGGCTCAGAATATAAAAGCTGTGCCTCAAATGTAGTTGAAGGGAGTAGAGTAGGCAGCAGACCCAGACTTTTATCTTATAGATGTTTTCCAACATTTATATATATTTTATTCTTCTGGACAACTGTGATCAGGTGGTTTTCACACAGAAACAAATAAGATGCTGTCATGAGCAACATCACACTGTTCCCCAGAACCCAGATGAATTCTTTATCTCTGAAGCTGGAGGTGGTGGGAGCTTTTGACAGAAACTTTTTGGAGAGGGAAGAGGCTTTTTTTGAAGCTGTTTTTGACGACCCAGGGATTACATGGACAGATATTTACAGGAGGTTGTGAGTAGCCCTCTGCTGCCTGTTCAGTGGCCCAGCACACCAAGGAGCAGGGAAATGCTAGGGTTTGGCAAAATACTTTTTTGAAGGAATCAAAGCAGTAATACGTCTTCTGTTTGATCTCTGTGGTTTTTCTCCACCGCTGAGTTTTCACATAGGTAGTGGGTCAGATTGCATTACAGAAAAATCACATTACATTACAAAAATTGAAACTCCCTAAATCCATAGCTAGGATTTGTATTCAGGTGAAATTATTAAAGATTGTTTAAAACTAGGAAAGACCTGAGAAATGGAGTTTTGCAGCTTCTATTCACCATGGCAAGTCCTTGCCATTTGAGAAATGAAGTTTGCATCCCTGATTTTATTTCTCCTTTGATGAGGCACTCTCACTGACTGGACAGCAGTACCAGTGGAGATGCTTCCGTCAAGACATTTGTTCAGGATCTAGCAACTGTAACAAGCAAGCCCAATAATTAAATGGGGCAGGGGAGCTGTGCTAAATGGTTAAATCCCTCTCAGGTCTGAATGACATTTGGCAAACACTGCCACATTCTCTTACTGATGTGCTTACTAACTTCCTTGAATGTTATTGGAAAAGATACATGCTCGTGGAGGAATGAAAAAAGACATAGTTCATTTAAAGCAGATCCATCGCTCTTGTTGTAACACATTTCTTCTTGCAGCCAAGAGCCACAGGTTGGTCCATGTCTTCTTACTCATTGGCTGTGATTGGGTTTCTCAAGTAACATGTTGCTGCTTTTCTGTTCCTGCACCATAGGTTAAACATTACAACTTTTATTTTCCTAAAATGGCTTCAGTGCTAGTTCTTTTCATGAGAGGGAGACAGAAATTTCTGTGTAATATTCTCTAGCAATATGTATGCACAGGGACTGACTGGACAGGCTGTGTATTACGGAGGATTTGGGAGGGAAACGCTTTCTTTGCTTTCAAAATGTTTAAGTCTAGTCATGCTCTTTTAAATTGATTTTGAGACTAATGGTTTGCCATGCTGAGGCACCAGGCTACATTATAAAATGCTGACTCCTTCATGGGAGACCCGTCTTTGCCCACCACCATGTAGCTCTGTCTCCTCTGTCTGAGGCAGCCCGTGATGTCGCTCCCACTCTCAGACCTGATAAGCTAAATGGCCAAGCCCATTGGCACCATGATTTGTGAAGTATCTTTGATTTGTGAGCCCAGTAGACTCAGGTAAGTTGCAGGATCTGAAATGAGCCTCCTGTCTGGTGGCTACAGTGCCTGCAGTTCTTGGGGTCTGCCTTCTGCCTTCCCACCGCTGGCAAGCAGGAGGAAAGCATCCACAGCTTCAGCTCCAGTCCTTCACTCACACTGCCTGGGCTGGTGAGGGGATGTGAGGACTGCCATCATTTGCTGCCATTGCCACACAGACAAGGAAGAGAGGTGTGGGAAGGTTAGGTGAGCTGGTGCCATGCTGGGGGTCATGGCATCCTCTCGGGCAGGGCAGCTCTGGAACTTAAAGCTTGCTCCAAGCTGCGCGTAGATCTCAGTCCATCCCCGGAGGTTGTGTGCAACATGGGAGAGGCATGTTCCCAAACTCCAAGTCTCAGAATGGAATTTTCAGCCTAGAAATGGGCTCAAATGAGGTTGGTAGAAATAAATAGAACAAGTACACAGGTGAGTCATGGGGTTAGACTACCATTGGAATCCTGTGTTCCTGCAGAGCTAATTCCTCTTTCTAACATTAAGGATCTCAGATCTTGTCCGTATATTGACTTATTCATTAATAGTTTGTGTGTATGAATAATTCACCATCTACATACTATATCTCTACTTTAAATGCATTACAAAGCATATATTAGACAGAGATTGACCTCTCCTGTGGTTAACATCAAGATTTATTGTTCCAGGAAGCTCCAGATATATTGACTTGAATCAAAGCCTGGAGGTTCAATTAAAGTTGATACTGTATTAACAAAAGGCCACAAGTCACATTTCCTCTGTACTCTGCTTTGTGAAGGATATCAGTTCTCTTTCTTTAATTTTTTTTCCACTGAGGCTGGAGCGTAACTGTAATCACAAGCCGCTTGCCTAGCTCAGCCTAGCCTTCCTGTTTTATTCAGCTGCCTCTGGGATACTTGCTAAATCATTATTAATGGGATGCCTCACTCTAGCCTGAAAATAATATTTGTGTTTTCATCCACACTAATAAATGTTTTTCATTCTAAATCCATTATTTCGGTGTAATAATGCAGATTCTTTGCCTTTTTCCCTTTAACCCGAGAGCAAGACTACTTTGAAAAAAAAAAAGAAAAAGATCCTATTCCAGTGTGCTAAAATGGAATGGGATTGCTAACAGTAAGGCAGAAGCGGAGACAAAACACTTTGAATTTGCCTCCTCTTTTCTCCCTCAGTGTTGAAAGTAAATGAGGAAAGAAGATTTCACAGACAGGCTGGAGGAGTATGACCTGCTCTCTAGCTGCTGCATCTGATAATGTTCCCATTTCTCTAGTGATTATTAGCATGACCTTCTTATCCCTTTTCTTTTTCCTTTTTTAAAAAATGCTCTGGTATCTTTGCACCATCACCATGTGCTCCACATTTCATTGCTAAGCAACAATCAGCAGTGCACAGCCTGGGCACCACGTACGAACTTTTGCTTTTATCACCAAAGCAGAGCAACTTTCACTGAGTATCGCTGAAGCTGATCCTTGAAGGATGTGCTCCTGAAGTGGGAGAGCCTGGGGACCTAACACAGCCACTCAGCCTTGTGCATGCGTGCGCTCCACCGCCGTGATGGTGCTTTCATAAAGAAGCCTTCCTCAATTAGACATGCACACACATGCTCCAACCCATGCACCAATGTGGAGGAATATTAAGGACTAGAGCCGCATGCAAAGAACTGAGATAATCCTGGTATGTGGTTGGGAACTGTCATGGAAAGAATAATTATAAAAACCAAGGAAGAGAGGAAAGTAAAGACTGTTCTTTTTCTTTCAGTCCAAAACCCTCCTAAATATAGCAACTTGAAGCTTGCATGAGACCTTCCCATACTTCCAGCAGGACACTGCTGAAATAGGGAAGGGGAATCACAGCATGTTCAACAGGAAATGTACTGAGCCAGATCTTTAAATTATGGCTGGTAGCAGGGAGGTTATTATGAAATTTACAGTTTCTAAGGAAAACAGATGGTTCTTAGTGAATACATGTAAATCTCATCAGAAAGAATTTAGTTCTAGCCACGAAGCACACAAAATCTGGGGAAAGAAGTAGTATTTTCATGGCAAATATATGTTCTTCTTGAAGAATCTAGTGAAAAAGCCCCCAAACTACAGGTCACTCGATGTCTTGAACCTTCCCAGCTTCAGTCCTGGTACAATAGTATTTCCTGTGATTTAAATTCTGAACCTTTACATTTATTGCAACACAGAGAGGTCACAGAGAAGAAAATCAACCTGACTCTCCAGGGAGATTATCACAGCCTCAGACTCTGCCACCTGATTTTGGCCGGAGACTCCAACATAAAGGGGGAGCGAGTGCTGCATCAGAGGCAATGCAGGAGACCAAAGTAAAGTGAACATGATAAAAATATCTCTTTGACCATTCTGGTGGCTTCTTACACTGTTATGAATCTAAAGATATGTTGTTAACAATATTGTTCAGGTAAAAGGTAACCAGAAGTTGATACTAGCTAATAGAAGTGGGAAATTTGCTGTAAGCAGTAGTTAGTTATCCCCAAGAGGTCACTCACCATTACACTTAGCTGGAGTGCCTGAACCTGTTAATAAATCTTACTCAAAGTTCAGATCCTGGTCTCTCAGCGCATGCTTATGACTCTCAGTGGGAACTGGTGTAAGATCCTTTGTATGGGACTACAGGGAAAAATTCAGCTTCTTGCCCAATATAAAGCAAGCGGGAGAAATTCCAGTACCTGCAGGACAGATTCCCGATAATGAAGGGTGTCTGATATATTGCTTGTTGTAATGGATGGCTCCAAGCAAAGTATACTCAGACTGCTTTTAAGGATCTGGTTTAATTGCTTCATCTTGCACTCAGCTTGTGGTATATGTGGCATTCCCCTGATTGTAAAGAACTAGGGGTAGATAACTGCAAACCACAGGCCATTATCTATAGCGTTTCTTCACGATGAGACTCTGCTGGGCAGATGGGGACTTTCAAACCCATTCCTTCTCTTCTGGCCATGACGAGTCCTCAGGGAGCACGTGATTGCACTGTCTCAGCTAGGATTTAAACTTGTGCTACTGTTCTTGCTAACTACAAATAGCTAACATGTTCTAAAACCCACTCTCCTGAAGGCAATGCCCCTTAACACAGGAGAAACTGGTGAATAAATACTCTTGCTAATAGAAGAGGCTACACAGTAACTGTCCTGCTCCTGTCCTTCTCTTGAAGAATGTGAATGCTTTAGTTTTTGGCTCATGCTTTAAAATATGCATTCCCATAATTTATTTGAGTGTACCAGCACTTAAGATCTGATCATAAATATCCCAGAAAGCATGGCTTTTGAATGGCACGGTACTGGGTCTGCAAGAACAGCGTATCTGGTTTTACTGCAAAGGCCAGACAGTCTATTTTACAGACCACTGCTCCCTTAGTAGAGTGATGGTATTGTTTCAATCCCTAGTAATGATTTGGGTGAACATTTTAGGGGAAGGCAGGAAGGTAAACGATAAAATCCTGCGTGATTCCTTCAGACAGGCAGGTGCCACAGCAGTTTCAGAGTCATTACCACAGCGGTGTCTGGCTGAAGCACGCTGTGAGGCTCTTCTGTGTTCAGTTTTCAGATGGGTGTAACAGATTACTCCCACTGAAATCGAAGTGCGGGTGTAATCTCAGGTACCTGCTACCTTTGGTGCAAGTAGCGCACACGTGCAATCATTCTTTTCTCACCCACAATTACCCGTGCTTTGCACACACCGGAGGCCACCTAATGGGTAACGACATTGCCCCGCGCTCCCACACAGAGCTCCAGTTGGGTTGCTGACCCCTGCACAGGGTCTGACGTGCTGGGGTGGGCCCGAGGCCGTGGTGGCCTGCACAGAGCGTGTTGATTTTACTAGAAGCAGCCAGATACATTGATATTCATTTGCCCGTGGCTGGCTGGGCTTGCCGCGGCATTGTACAATCTCAGTTTAAAATGCAGTTGATAGGGAGGTAGCTTGCTGACCTGTGAAGACAAAATAACGTTTGTCTCACAGGATGTGCCTAGCAGGTGTATTAACCTTTGCCAGTCCCTCAACAGAAAGTGTGAGCCACAACCTCCTGCTCTAAATGTGCTGCTGTGCTTTGCGATTCCTGCGTAAGGAGAGAACCCCAAGGGCAGAGATCGTAACGATGCCCCAGATGCGCGTGGGTCAAATCCACAGATGAAAAACCACGCGCTACCTCCAGAACTGCCGGCAAACAAAAAGCTTTGAAAAGCAGCATTACAGGCTGTTTTTTTTCAAGGGTCTGGAAAAATTGGGGTTGGAAGATCTCTGAACTAAAATCGTCTGGTAACATTTTTTTTGTCAGGCTTTTCTGTACACATTTTTTTTTGCAATTCTTTACTGAGACTTTTGAAACAAGCAAACTATTAGAGCCTTAACTTCTTTGTTTATAATGGAAATGCTCACTGACCCTTGAATATAGAGGTGCTCTTGCACCGTTGTAATAAATGCCAGGCACACCTAACATATATGCGATCCAGGAATGCTCTGGCCCCTTGCCAGCACACTGCTTTATGGCTGGTATCTAATCCTGCTGTGGCAAAAACAGTTGGGGAATTAGATATATTGTGAGCAGTTTTTCTCTTTAGTACCTGTGTGTATACCTGAAATGCTACTTATCTTTACATTTTAATTGTTCCAAAGAACTGAGAGTAATATGTTTACTTAGCTCTTTTGTTTATTTATCTTTCTAGAGCATTTTTTGTACTCTTCAGTCCTCCACTGGAAACTAGCGGGAAATCTTCTGCTAGACCTGGCAAAGAACATCTGTGAGCTCCTGCCTTCAGTGCAATTTTGAGGAATGGGAATTTTACCATTGTCTTTCATGGGGCCAGACTTCTCTGTGGAATTTTTCTGCCCTGTTTGATAAGCTTTTCAAATCATTGTAGCTTAGTACTTCTTTGTGGTTGTGGGGAATGGTTTATTATTTAGGGTGAGGCAATCTAAATGTCTGGTGTCCCTCCATCCCCATTTCCTTGTTGCAGGCTGTGTTCTCCCACTTGTTCCCAAATAAACAGACAAGAAAAGAGACAACCCCCCCTGCCCTCCAGGTTGCTGCCTGTTTAGTGAGCTGAAAGGGCTTATCGACGTGTCAAGAAGAGCCAGGGCCATGAAGGCAGGAGATGGAGGAAAAGCGAGTGAGGGAGCAGGGATGCTCTCTGAGAGGCATCTAGCCATTACAGCATCTCCATCGCCACATGAAACAGCACCCTTGGACATTTCCTAGAAGTCAAGGCATAAAAACCTCCCTTAACTCCTTCATTCGTGTAAGGAGTGTCTGGATGCCCTTGGCTGTGTGTTTGTGCTGCTGCATTGGCTGATCAAGCCCTGAGCTTTGTGCTCATAGTGCCCTGCTCCTCCAGTTTCCTCTGATCTGTGGCATGCCATGAAGTGGGCACCCCCCCCATTGGTGCCACCACTGCCCCTTGACAGCACACCAAGTCCTTGTCCTTTCACGTGTGGCAAAGCCGCTCACTGCCAGAAATGCACAGCCTGTGCAAACGAGGTACCTGTGTACAGGCTGAGAGGAGGTCTGTGCATTTAATTACATCAGGGCTCATCTGGGACTTCAGAAGGAGCCAGGCCTTGCATCTGGGTGAACTTTACCCCTTTTTCTGCCTCCATCTGCCTCACCTTCCTTCCCCACCTGGTATCTGGGCTTATACCAGGGTCTGAGGCCCTAAGGGAGCAGTCTGGATTGATTCTCAGGGGTTTATTTTATGAAATTTTTGGAACTACCTGCCTGCTTTTGTGAATGTTTTACAAATGCTGAAAATGTTTCCAAGTTGGTTGGGAATTTTCTGATGTGTTGACATTTTCAGTCATTTCCTTTGAGATGAGGAAGGGTTGATAGTTGTTACCAGCACCTGGAGATCTATAGTTTCTTTAGCCTATCTGTAGCTTTGATCTACAACAGTACAGATGAAATAGTGTTAAATCAACATATATAAATATACCTTCTCCCCTAGAATTCATAACTGTCATAATGACCTCAGCCTTGGACCTCTCCTGAAGTTTAATGACCAGTTGGGGTTAATGGCCCAAAGTTCCACCTCAGGCTATTAACACTCTCAGGCAGTCATTAATTCTCACAAAATGCTCAGGGTCTTTATTGCCGTTGCTTAAGTGATGCTCAAATGCCTGTGAATATTTACACCCCTGCTGTGGATGTGAGAAATTTGACCTGTGCACAATATTTCAGATGTCTCACTGTTCAAAATATCTGAGTACTTGGTAGTAATCATTTTCACATCTGAGGTTAACGAAGTAACTTCAAGTGGCTACCAACAGTAGCAGTCTAAAATTACGGTTACTTGAATAGGTGTGTACTTTGCTTTAAAAATAATGAGTGTTTAGGCAGACTCCCTGTTCTGAGAGGCTTACCGCCTGAAGTCCTTGTAAACATATGTTTAAGTTTATCTTTATTTAGAATAGTTGCAAGGGGTAACAGGCATGCGCTCGCTGTTATACAGATACTTCTAAATATAAGCCACTGTTGCTTGCAATTTTTTTCATCGTAGTACCTTATGTTTAATGGTTTCTGTGAGATGAGATGGAGGACTGAGCTGCTTAAGCTTCGTGCCACAGCATATCCTCTTCCAAGAAGACATCATAGCATTGGTTGACAGATCACTTAAGCAGTTGGTTTTTGAAGAGGCAATGTTGTTCAGCTATTAGGTATTACTATTTCAGAAGGAACGTAGACTGGGACTGGCCTTGGGTCATTGAGTCAAGGTTCTGTTCTCCTGAACAGCGATGTAAGATCACTGTTAATAAACTAACCAATCTCAACTTGAAGAGACTTAAGGGTTTTCGTCCCAACAGCCTTCTCAGTGGCTGTTTCAGAACCTCACTGCCCTGGGGATTGGAAACCTTCTTCTAATTCCCAGAGTAAATGTATCTAAGGCCAGTTTGGCTCTATTTGTACTTGTGTCAGTACTGGCTTTTAGACTATATAGCTCTTCCTTTCCCTGATGCTTACTTATTGGACATATGTACAGAGAGGATGATATCCTCTCTCAGCTTTTATTTTCCCAGGCTTACCAGACAAGCTCTTGGCTCTCTGATTATGATCTACACCTGCTCCTGCCTGAGAGCCCTGACAGGGCACTCAACAGGCCAGGGAGATCTTCCCAATGCTTTGAGTAGTGAAGCTCGTGCTGCCTTGTTTCTACTGAGATACTCTCCTGGTCTATCTAGAATTGCTGCTTCTTTCCTGACAGTGTCAGCTCTTATTCATTCTTTGGTAAACTTGGTCTTTCTTCTGAGTTCTTTCCAGCTTGTATGCTCACGTTTTACTGTAATTCTTGTTATTAGCCATTCCATATACATATATACGTATATATATATCAGTTACATGTGCTATCTTGAACTGACTGCAATGGGGCATCATCCCATTTCCTTTACCCTGAAAGGTCATTTAATTCTTAGATCAAAACTGTGTGCTGCTTACTACAGGTGGGACGGGAGCTACTGACTGTCCACTTGACAAACTGTGAAAAGCTGGAGGGACATTTAAACTGGCACCTGTTTAGGCCAGGGCCTTGCTCCTGTTGTTACCTTGTGCATTCCCTCTGCTGTTCCTAGGGTCGTTTGTTTGCCATTCTGCTTCCACATGGTTGTATTCAGTGCATGGTTAGGCACCGTGTTTGGAGACGATATCTGGGTGTGTATCCATGTTCCTTTGTTCTTTCCATTTTGTTCTGGAAGCTCTGTATTTTATTATCACTTTTTTCATAATTTTTAAAAAATCAGGGGTTCTATGTAGCAGTGGGTAAACATTCTAGGGTGTTTTCCCATAGTAACTATTTATACTCTTTAGTTAATTTTCTCTAGTAAATCATGTTTCTTCTCCATTTTGTTCTTTACTGATATCATTAATATTGTCATCAAGAAAGGCACATATTTTAGGCCCAGATCACTTGATTCTGATTCTGAATCTACTGCTGAGGCATTCTTGTGACTCAGTCAAGTCACTTAGACACTAAATTTAAGAGGATGATAGTATTTCTCTACCTTTGAGGGCCATTTAGACACTAAGATCTATTAACTTTTTTAACAGTTCAGACACCAAGTGACCCTGAGATGTGCCTTCATGCTGAAAAACTTGATTAATTTCCCCAACTGTACCAGTTAGCCTAATAAAAATATTACCTCAACCTGCAAACTTGTCCTTAGACCACCCCACCTACAGCAAAGTACCTGTATCTATAGTGTAACTGAAGTAGGTGTTTATTATCGGAAATATGGAGTCATACACCAAGGAGCAAGGAGCACCCAGAGATGCTAATTCTGTCTGAGATGGGAGCCATTTAGAAAAGCATTTTGCAATGCTGTCAATGGTCTGATAAAACACTGTAATTTCCTAAGTAAAGCCAGATTCTAAGGTGACAAGCATAGTATAAATATTTAGATAGAAGAGAAAGGAAAATGGAGGTTTTAATGTACTATCAAATAAAGTTTTAAAGAAAAAAAAAACCACCCTACAATATGAAAGACAGTAACAGTAGCAGAAGGAGTAATCTACTTCCAAGGGGAAGAATGAATATTACAGAACATTATCTACACATAGAGTCTTTTCTAGAGACTTATGTCACCTGAATCCTTGGAGCATGACTGTCCTGGGACAAAGTCTGCCATGACAGATAGGAAGAGCTTTAAACTGCAGAAGACAGTGCATGGGACAAAGAAGGGAGATTGGGGAAACAGCTATACTACCATCACCTTCTTCTAATACAAAGAAAGTAAAACCAAATCATTGAGGATATATCAGAGATAAAGGTATATCAGACAGCAGAAAACATAGGGGGAAAAAAACACCCCCAAACCCCAGTGACTGGATAGACAGTAAATCAGTGCAAATACTGTACTTAACTTAGCTAGGAAACCAGGTGAAGTGAGGCGGCAATAACAGATGCAACAAAGCAACCTGAACATGAAGATGGAAGAATTAGGCTTATTGGTGCATGACATGAGACGGGATATTAGAGGGATAACAGAAACATGATAGAATACTAATTGCAACTGGAGTGCAAGTACTGCAGGGTACACACTGTGAAAGGAATGCAGAAGGAATTGCTAAGATAATATGGTAGAATTATATATTAACAATATGGCAGGCAGTAAACATGTTAATTAATAGTATGGATAAGAGAGAATGAGTTTGTGCCAAAATGTGTTAGGCAAGAATTCTGTAAGAGACTGTAGTGGGAAAGGGATTGGGTTTCACAGTGAACATTGGATTTGAGATTGCTTTAGTATCATGAGAGGGATAAGCTACTAGGTGTTTGTGTCATTACGGGAGACTTTAAATTTCACAGTCATAGACTGGAAAACAAATGCTACATCCACCATAGAATCCAGTAATTTCTGTGAGTGGAAGTTGAAAAACCTTCTTTTCCAAGGAGCTGTGCAACTGCAAAGAGATTATAGTTTTCTAAGTTGGTGATGGACAAGTAGCAAAGATATTATAGAGAAAGTAGTAGAGAAAATAATATGCTATCAGGTGATGACAGTATTAACCAAATTTCAATTTAAATGAAATGGCAGTACATACAAAGACAAGTTGGTAATTAAGACTTTTAACTGTAAAAGGGCAGGCTATATCATAGCGAAGCAGACTGAAAAGTGATGGCCCTGAATTGGGGTAGAGTGCTAATCTTAAATTTGTATTCTCAGGCAAGAGAATTCCAGACCTCATTGGACAAATTATAAGATATTGAGATCTGCCAAAATCTTAATAATCAAAGCAGAATTCAAAGTATTGAATGTGAAAGATCAGAATATGAATTGCAAATATTTGGGATAATTTAGACCTTGAGAAATCAGAAGAAAGGGCTAACAATTCCTCAGCCATAAAGAAGTAGGAAAAAAGTAAGGATGCTTTTTAAAGCTATTTTAGGAGTGGCTACCAAAACAACTAGTACTTTGCCTCTGCCTCTGAAGACAAGTAAGTGTAATACAGATGTGACAATAGGACCGTTTATGGGAATGGGATTCCAAAAAATGGAAATGACCCACAAAGGTTGGTTCAGAATTGATAAAGATGATATGGCCATCTGAATGGAGGCTAGTAAGTGTGACTTCAGGTAAAAACAAGTGGTAAGTGACAATCCTGCCAACCACAGACCAGCCATTCTGATATGCAAAGTTTTAGGAAAAATGAAAGACATGGGGAGTAATAGAAGATGTCCTAAAATGCGATATCAACTTACAAAAAAGGACCAAGTTTTAGGCTTCTTAAATAACTTGTTTTTTTTAAGCAAGGAAACCATAGTAACACAGTAGCTGTAGCCTACCTGTTCTTCAGTAAAACATTTCACGTAATTGCTAGGTACTCTGTGAGATGAGAATTAATACAAGGAACTGTCCAAAGGGCAGACAGTGATGGATTATGTGGAAAGGGAAACTAGCGCTCTTGAGTGAGATTCCAAATGATGTTCCTTAAATACTTTTATTAGTGATCAAGAAGTGGATGTGCACTAATTAAATTTGTTGAAGGTACAAAATTGAGAAGCACCCACCCATATCAACAGGGCAAATTCAGTTAAAATATAGTTAACTTGAGACCTGCAATAATAGGGTGGGATTAGATGAACGAGAACAAAATCCAAGGTCATACTTTTAAGAACCAATAACAAGAATTGTTGCTACCCATTGAAAATGGGAAGGAAAAAAAAAGAAAAAAGCACAGATTTATATTTGTCAATCACAGGATGTCTTTGAGCCATTGGTGTGGGGGAAAGAAAATCATATACTAGGCAGCAGCAGAGCAGGGGAAGTATTTCCAGTGGAGAGGGGAAGCACTGATGCACTGTAATATGTTACTTGGAACCCATATGCACATTTTTCATCTCCTACCTTCAAGAAAGAAAGATTCAAAGAAAGAAGTGCAGAAAAGTGCCGCCTCACAATAGAACAGAAAAAGAGAGCTTACCATACAGGGGTAAGGGGCTTTTGTTGGGTTTGGTCAGCCAGACAATAAACAGACTTAGAGGAGAGAGATAGGATTACTGCCTACAAATACATTGAGGCGGTAAAACCAAGGAGGAGAAAGCTGTCTAGCTGAAAGGACAATGCTGACATACACACAAAAGCCCAGGAATAAATTTATGCTAGAAATTAAAAGAGGGGTACTATTTACCAGTGCAGTTGTAGTGGACAAAATTCAGTCTTTTTTAAAGATGGAGCTTGATAAATGTAAGATGGGGATTTTGTCGGTTGCCAGAAATATTGAAGGACTGGATGTATGACCCAGGAAGTCCCTCCCATCTTACCCCTGGCTTTTCTAAATTTCTGAAATGAGTAAATTCTGTACTTGGAACGTGGTCATTGGACATGGGAAAAAGATGTTATTAAGATCTCAGTTTAGCTGAGCTTAATTTAAGCCACAATATATGCACACAGAACTAAAACTTGCTTATGCAGTTCTGGGGAAGCCATGCACTGAAATTTCTCTGTGCAGGGTTGAAGTCAGAAGAATTACTTCATTAGAAACCACACTTTCTGGCTGCACATCCCCTCGTGTGCAGATGGAGTGCAGAGCACTGTTTCCTAGCAACTACTAAGGACCACTGGCTTTATAAATCAATCTCTGCCAGGATATCACAGAAACCACGATAAATGGGAAACATTTAGTAGTCAGAAGGCTTTCTACTTCCTCCACTTTCTGGGCTGCACAGAAAAGTCTTTTCAAGAAGTAGATAATATCAGCATTTCTTCATAAGTGAACTGAATTCAAATCCTTGTTCAGGTGGCTTGTTTTTCAGCTCCCCTGAGGTACATGTCCTCGTGTCCATGAATGGCCCTTCTTTAAGATGTCAGTTACTGGGCTTTCTCAACGACAAAATTATTTGGAACTTCATTTGAAAAAAAAAATAATAAAAAAATTAAATAAAGAAGGAATGAATAGCACAGGAAAGAACTCCAAATCCCTGGGACGAAGGGGAGTGATAACAGTTGGTCAAAGCTTGCAGATGTGGCTCTTCAAACAGTAAATTAGCTTCCAGTGTCATGTTCTTCTATAAAATTTAAATAATATCCGATTGACAGTGACCTTCAGTTCTTGTGATTTTTTTTCACTTTCAAGAATTTCTACTCATTTCTCTGTTTATTCATCCTCCCCATTTTGCAAGCTTCCAGCATCTTCTGATGCAGCTAACAGGCTGAACTGGGAGCTTCCGTATTAGAGCACTGGAAAATCCCATTTTCCTTTTGTGTAAAGCACAAGCCACTCTCCCACTCCAGCAGCACTTTCCTCAGGGTTTTGTTTCAGAAATACACCAGGGGTTTTGTCACTGTGGTAATACCGAGGTTACAAAAATGGAAGTGCTAAGAAGCTCCCAGTAATACGTAAGGGGAGAAAAAAGCTCTCCTAGTGCATTTAACAATAAATATTACCGAAGGGCTCATTAAATAAGCAATTAATATTTTAGTCTATAATGTGATTGTTATATGTTTCAAGAGCCTGGTGGGACAATCTAACGTCTATCTTTTGGAACAGTATTGATTATTTAATTTCTACCACGCAGAGCGGCGTCCGTTGTGAAATCACAGCATCAGCCTGAGAATGCTCTGCATGCCATTTTTTCCATGAACACTAGCAGAGCAGGAGCAGTAGGTGAGTTAAAGGTTAGTTTCGGAAGGGGAGTACTCAGGATACTAAACTTTGTGACTGATGGTAGCATTTGACAGATCTGATGCTTAGACTGCGAGCTCTTTAAAGTGAGATATTGCTTATATATCACAGAAAAGAATCCATGCACGTTTGTGGTGCCGTATAAATAGTAAGCAGTCATTCTGCTTCTGAGCTGGAAGGAAAATTAGGAAGGGCTAACATTTTGATTTTCAATTTTTTTCCTCTCTTTTTAGAAACATTGGAGAAGATTCTTTTTCATGGAACTAATTCTGTTTTGTTGTAATTAGTAATGCATTGTTGCAGACTCACAAGATACTTCCTCTTTTACTTGTGCTGTTTATAATTTCAGCTGAATCACTCTATTCAGAGATGGGTTTGTGTTACACTGGCATCTCAGATTATTCTTTGCCTTTTTTGTTGTTGAGTTTTTTAGAAGAAGATGTGTTTATATCCCCATTGTTCAATCAACAAAGTATGCAATTACAAATCTTTGGTCTTCTGGTGTGTTTAGCAAATCTTTTCAGTGTATGATTTACCACCTGTGGCTTTTCTTCATCTCAGAAAAATGCTATTATCTTAAATGGCCGATTTCTAATTGCAGTGGGTTTAATTGCTTGGATACACAAGGGTCTGCGTTGGCTACTGTTGTTTTCTGGACATGTTCAGAAAAAATGGGTATCTGCGTACGGATGTCTCTAGAAGGGGCAGGAATTTAACTGCGCATTTCTCCTTAATAGCAATGGCTGTCGGCAGGTTTATGTTAACATCCCTGGAATTATTGCCCTCCTGAGAAGAATTTCCATTCCAGACCATCTCTATGGGAGATCTCTATAAAGATGCTGCCCTGCCATATCTCTCCTGCTTAGTACTCTGTTTGAAGTGTGTGGTGTCACTGGAAAACTCTATCTCGAGCCAAGTATGCTGCCACTGGTCTCAGAAAAGTGTTTGACAGTGGTGTATGTGACAATATTTCTTTATGTTAAGATGGGAGATGAAAAAATCATTTAAAAGGGAGGAGGTCTTGTAAAAACAGAAAGCACCTGGAAGGATGCTCAGTTGAACACTGTGTCTATATATTCTGATTTTTTTCCCAGCAAATGTATGGTGTCACTGTTATTTGTAGAGTCATGTTACTAATTTGCAAACATTTGGAGAACTGTCAAATGTTTGTGTGAATATTTATGAATCCTCAGTGTTTCACCGCTTTTAGCACAGGTGGTCATTTGCCCAAAAAGTCCTCTAGGAAATGTACTATTTACTGTTCACCATTCATCTTTCTATTGCTTAAAAATTTGTCATCCAGTTAGGGAAAAAAATAAGTAGCCTGTGATGCAGGACACAGAGTAACCCTCACAGTGGACAGTTGAAATGAATAGCTTCAAACAAGCCATGTACAGAAAATTAATTCTCTAAGCAACTAAGCAAATACTTATCAGCTATCGGGCCTCTAGGGCACACATTATCTTTTTTTTTTCTTTTTTTTTTCCTATATATTCATCATCTACTACAAAGGGATTGCAAACCTCGTAAAGGTCTTTAGGTATTAAGATAATAAAAATATACAACAACAGAGAATAACAAATTGCTATTTAAGTAATCTGTATTGGATAGTAGAGAACTCAGAAATAGAAATAAAACTATATTAGAAACAAATTTCCCGTGAGTAGGTTGACTTCAAGATAAAAACATTGCCAAATCCTTCTTGCTTTACTCACAGGACTCCTCAAGCTGGAGAAAAGCATCTAAGGCAGATTACAAGATTTCACTCCATAGACTGGGAATTTGTATTTTAACAAACCAGAATGAATCCTGCAGAACTGTGAGGTGCGCGAAATGAGCTCCAGGAAGTATTTTTAATGATCATGAAAAAGAGAAAAATACTTCAGAACACAGACTTAAAACTTTTGAAATGTATTTTGGTTTTATATTTTAATTCTAAGTTTTGATTTTCATCCATCCATTAATGTTGAATGACTATAAAGTTAAAGAAGAGCAGAAACTTATTTTACTTTTTTTTTTTCTGGATAAATCTTCTAATACATAAGGGAGCCTGCTGCATAATTTGGGCTTGCATTGTAACTATTCGCACAACATATCTTGGCTACTGGAGATTATGTATGCATGCATCATGTAGTTACAAATGTTAATAATTAGCAATGTTTAATGAATTAGATCTGTCCTATAGTTTATGAGCTGTCGCACTTAGATTTATTCACACATCTCTGCAGGAAAGTAAAAAACGAATTTTATTTTACAGTTTTCTAGTAAACTCCCAAACCCCTGTTACCCTACGTCGATTTGAAACTGTGGGGAAATTTTGTAATCAGAGGTGGCAAGAGTACTCGATCAGGCTTTTAAGAGTCTTCTAGAGAGCCAGAACCCTCAATTAAATAGAATCACTTAAAAGGTGATTAACTTCAACCTTTGCCTTGGCAATCCCTCTCCCTTCCAAAGGAACCTATGGTGTATCAGCCTTGTCCTAATTCTGTTCTGTGGAGCTCATTTCAGAGATGTTTGTTTTCTTTCTTTCAGATGTGTGACTGGAAGACAGATAGCACCTGTGGTAGGAACATTAAGGCCAAGATCTCGAGGACTCCTGAGTCTAGGGGATGTCTGGCTTTCAGTGTTTCCCCACTCCATCCAATTGTGAGGTGAAGTCCCAAGGGGTTTCATTAGGTCAGTTTTTGTAAATGAGCTGGGTTTGTGCTCTTACCACTGCTGCCCCACAGAAAATGTTAGCTGCACAATGTCCTTTTCTGGTATGTACCTGAGACCAGGCACTGATTAAAACTCCTTAGAAAATACTGCTTCCATGATTTTTCTCCCAGGAATTCAGTCTCTAAAGCAGGAGTCAATTCAATTTCCTAATCACAGATGTCTACTTGAGATGCCCTGGGGTACCACAGGCATCTGCACAGGGTGGCATCTGTAACAGTCCCTGCTGGGGACACACCTCTGGAGAGCAGGGATAACTCAGAGCATCTCAGACACCACCAGACATGATGTACAGGTAACTGGTCAGCACAAGGAAGGGAGTTAGAGAAGCTCTGACCTGTTGGGTTTCTGTTATGTGGCCCCTGAACCAAGCCTCGGGTGTCTGCCTTCGGGCAGACTGAATTGCTCTTTGGACACCCAGGCTCCCCTGGCTAGATCTGCAGGGACTTCAAAGGGAGTTTACATGCCCAGAGCACAACCAAACTCTGCTTTGGCTCTCCCTGTGTCTTTCTCTGAAACCTGCTCTTTGCTTACTTGACCACTTGTAGGGGACTTTCCTGAGATACTTAGAAAATGCACAGCATTCCCTCCAAGCATAGTGTTTCTGCATTCAGTTTAGGTGTACACATCAGCCCATCGACATCTGTTGGGTATGAATGTCTTATAAGGCAATCCGTCCTGCCTTGTGGCTTCAGGTATTCCACATCCAGTCCAGTGTATCAGTGGTGTGAGACATGCTTATGAGCACCAACATCAGCAGTAACCTTACTATTATTTGAGTTGCCTAACCCTGTTCTCCTCCTCCTTCCAGGACCCAGAAGGTGATGTCAGTCTCAGGCTGAGGACAGTTGTGAAGTCTAGAGAAACAGACTGGGCACTAGGAGTACGCACGTGGAATATGCAGGTTCTTCATGCAACAAAGCTGTTGTTTACTGAGAGAAAAGACATTGTCTATGGGTGAGGCAGCACACTGATGGCATCCTTAGCTAGGCTCATCTAACTGCTCTGTACGCTGTCAGGAGATGCACTTCAGCTGTGAGAGATACTGCATTGCTCCCAGAATAGCTGCTGCTTCTGTACAGCCTGGGGGAAAATGTCACCTTTCTCACTAGCTTCCTCACACTTCAACATACAGAGCCAGCATGAGTTATTTTTGTAGGAGCTTCTAAATCCTGCTTTGCTTTCACACAGCCAGACTGAGAGTAGGACCCGTTCCCATTTTACCCACACTTCTTAACAGCTTCGGAGTCATCTTTTTTGCTGCATACCACTTCCTGGGTTTGCATACAAGTTGTAAAATTCAAATCTATCCCCTTTCTAAGGGCAGGAGGTGAAAAAAGCAAAGCAAAGGTCAGTTTGGAACAGACTTCGAATTCACGTGAATGCTGCACAAAGGCGGGGTTGGAAGCAGGAAAGATGTAAGGTTTTCCTCACATCTCCAGTGCGATCTCAGTCCCACTGAAACTGATGGAAATCTGACTGTCTTCAAGACTTGTTGAATCTGGGCATACTGAAGAGCAATTAAAACTCAGTGTTTTATACAGAAGATGATCCTGCCTTGAAGCCAGCAAACAAACAAAACAGAGGCTAGTAAATCCTCTCCTGGATAACAGTGGCTCTCTGCTTATCAGCCCTTCAGAGTTCCTGTTTATCAGCACCAGGTTGCTGCTGCACTCTTTCGATTCTGCTTGTTAGTGTCTGATCAGACGCTGCTTTTGTCCAGCTTTAATTATGCATGAAACCCGAACAAACAGACAATAATGGATAGAATTTCTTCCATTGTTTTAAAAAATGGTTGTATAATTTTGTGGGAGAACAAGAGAAATCACAATTACTGCCTTTCTGTCAAGCATAAGACATGCAACCAGGTTTGGCCATAAAAATAGGTCTCTTTCCATAGTTTCTCCTTTTTTTCCTGTTGCGGCAGCTTCTGTTTTTAATGATCTCCTGGTGAGGCAGATAAGCTACTAATTCTATTAATGTTGTTATCAAAATCTGTAAGGTAACTGGAGCTTCCAATTTAGTGATTTATTATCCTGAGCAAGGTAGGTAGAGTGTGTCGTTCATGTTCCATAATCAGCACTAAAGGATCATTAGGGAGGTGATCGTCCCCCTGTACTCAGCCCTGGTGAGGCCGCACTTCAAGTATTGTGTCCAATTTTGGGCCCCTCATCACAAGAAAGACATCGAGGCCCTGGAGCGTGTCCAGAGAAGGGCAACGGAACTGGTGCAGGGGCTGGAGCACAGGTCTTATGAGGAGCGGCTGAGGGAACTGGGCTTGTTTAGTCTGGAGAAGAGGAGGCTCAGGGGAGACCTTATTGCCCTCTACAACTACCTGAAAGGGAGTTGTGGTGAGCTGGGCGTTGGCCTCTTCTCACAGATAACTAGTGACAGGACAAGGGGAAATGGCTGCAAGTTGTGCCAGGGGAGGTTCAGGTTGGAGATGAGGAGAAATTTCTCCACTGAAAGGGTGGTCGGGCATTGGAACAGGCTGCCCAGGGAGGTGGTGGAGTCACCGTCCCTGCGGGTATTTAAGGAAAGGTTAGATGCAGCACTGAAGCACATGGTTTAGTGGTTAATAGGTGTGGGGGGGGTCGGTTGGACTAGATGATCCTTGAGGTCTCTTCCAACCTTAATGATTCTATTCTATTCTATTCTATTCTATTCTATTCTATTCTATTCTATTCTATTAGACTCCTAAGGAGGAAGCTTTCTGCTTACCATTTCTACTTGCATAAAACTCTTGATCAAACAAGTGAAGTGTCTTTTTTCTTTCATTGGGATAACTTTTAAATAATAAAGAATCCAGATAACAGATTTATATAAGCACAGATCCTTACTGATGTTCACTTGTGTTGATACAAGAGCCTGTACATTTCAGAGAGGTCAGAAATGTATTAGAACTATGAAGTACTGCTAACTCTTAAAAGTGGATCACATCATGTTCTCAGGCTCCCCAGTCTGTACCAGGATTAGCAGAAGCAAATCCAAATCTCCTTTGTACATGCTTTTCAATCCTCTCACATCAGGCATTTGCTAATGTAACTCCACTGATTTTACAAAGGTATCTCAGTACTATCGTAGGAAACAAGGGAGCGTATTTAACCAATAGCTCTGTGGGCACATCCTGAGGGAAGAAACAAATTCCAGGAGCTTTGAAAATCTTTTCTTTAAACTTCAGTTATATGTAGCAAACAGGGAAAGGTCTAAAGATTCTGCCAGATCTTGCTACATAGACATCATAATCTACAAGAAAGGCCTTTGGTTTGAATATTTCAGTTATGCATGGACAGGCATGTGATCGGGTCAGAACTACTTCAGCACAGTCATGTGGAGATTAGTCAGATACAACTGTTATTTGTAAAGGATATACAGTGCCTGCCAGATTGCAGGAAACAAACACTGATGGCAATTGCTGAAGTCATCAATTGGATGTTATAAATGCTTGGCATTTCCTCTGGGATTGTGGAAAAGTTCAGGAATATTTGTTGAGATCCTAGAGCAATTGCAAATACAATCACTGACATCCCCTCCAGGTATCGATTAGTTGCAGAATAATCTTTCGTTGTGCTTTTGTTGTATGACGGAACAGCACAAAATGCAGCCAAACCTGTGCTGGTACCCCTGGCACGTGTTGATACATGTGTTGCTTGACCGATCAAGTTGCTTAAAATGTACACGGGCACACTAAAACTTGGTTGGCAAGGAGCAGGATAAAAAGTCAGATTTCACAGGATTAATTCTATGGATAGAAGGATGCTATTGACTGATTTTATTTGTGTTTATAATTTATACAAGGGATGCCTCAGACTTTGGATATTTGTACATACATGAATCCAATCTATGTCAATTGGGGAAAATGTAAAATATGATCCCCACTACTTGTGGTCACTAAAGAACCACTTTTTATAAATCTGCTAATGTAAGTTTTTCCTTGGCTTTACAAGTGGCCTGCCTTAAGATTATCTTTCATAATCACAATTTTCTAAATTAGTTCCCAATACATCCCTTAAAAAGACTCTGTGGCAGTATTTTACAAATATAGTAATAACAGCAGCGTTTTAATAATGGTGAAATGATTCCTGCACATGTACTAGTTTGGGACCTGTCAGATGTGAGGGACTCTGATAATGGAAGGTGGCATTTTTACTACTGGTAATGGTTTTTAGGAGGTGGTATTACCATTTCAGGAAGTTCGGATTTTTGACAGGCAATATAACCACCTTCTGTTGGTATCTTATATTAAATAAAAACACTTTCAAGTGTATAATGCAGTCTATTTTTAATGTGACCCACATCAAAACAGAAAATGAACACTTTAAGAATTGAGAGGAGGTAATAGTACAGATGAAATTGTTCTCGTAATTCTTAACACATTTTTTCCCTGAATCTCAGTGAGGTGAATGCAAAGATGAAATTACCTTTTACAATCAGCATTAGTTAGAATCTTGAGGTTTGTGCTTTATTTATTCCACTGTACCACCAATATATGATGATTTAGACATTTGTTTTGACTTTTAATCTTTGTTCATATATATATATATACACCTCCAAGATAAAAATCAGTGGAGTATGCACACCCATAAATCTATCCAGACTTCCACTCTTCTGTGATATTTCAGAAAAGACTTGACGCTTGTAATCAGAACTAGGTTTGGATGCTACTTTCAATTCATTCAACAAATACCCCACCTCCCCACCCCACCTCCCGAATTCCTTTCTCTCTCTTTGGTTCAATTTTAAGCCTGAAGGCTGCGAGGAGAGGAGAACTTGTTTGAAGGCGTCTGAGGAAGAAGCTTGACAGTAGTAGGACATACATTGTCATAGTAAAAGTCAGTTATTTTCTTTTGCACTGAAAGCACAGTGCAAATATATTTAATATATTTAATGTACTTGTGCTGTAGTGAACGTTGCATATTTTCCACTCCTCAGAGCCTCCCGTCTTCAAACCCTGTGAGACACTTATTCTGTCTTTTCAGCTACTGCCATCTCACAATGCCACCTTAGTTCTGCCCTGGGGAGGTTTTGCTGGGCTTATTAAGTCTGGTGAGAAGAGGCCTTGGGGCAACCCAATAGCTGCCTGTAACTACTGAAAGATGATGAATGCAATCTTTCCTCATGAAATAGCTAATGATATAATAAGGGGCAGTGGCCACAAATTACAGCTCACAAGGTTCAGTCTGGACATTAGAAAAAGCATCAGGAGAACATTGCAGCACTGAACATGTTACCCAGAGAGACTGTGAAATCTCCACAACCTGCCTCTTAATACTGTGAGAGCAGGAGAAGTATGGACCAGTACCCTAGCACAGCACCCAGCACTGCGGGCAGGAGACCATCAACACATCCTATGCCAGCTGGAGGCACGTTAACATGGCAGGACAGCGTGGTTGGTGCTAGAAATGGTAGTTCACCAACTTATGGTGATCATTCAGATCAGGAGGGGTTTTGAAAGCTGTTGGATGATTCAGAGATTTATCTGTCTGGGAAGGACAGGATCTCTGGGACAGAGGTTATCTTTTCACAGGACTCCTTTCAGTCTCACTTCTCTGTATTTAAATAACACTGAAACCAAAGAAAGGAAACAAAATATCTGTATGGTAGACAAAGGAAGGTGGCATTTAAACCAGTATTGCAATGGCAAATGGTCAGTTAAGTCAATGTTACGTAGTGCATTCAGTATGGAGAGTTCATGCTTTGAAAGACAAAAATTACCTCTGTGTAATCTATTTGTGCAGCTGCATTGGTCAATAATTCCTATTTAACCCAGAGAAAATGTCCCACTTGAAAGGAATGATTTCAGTTTAGTTACTCTGGATTTGAACAGTGTATCTGAGATCAGAACCTGGCCCAGAGGCTATAGGAATAAATGGGATTGGGAAAATACATTGTTTTGAAAAGGAAAAGGTAATTTGATAGACTGGGCAGCAGGAGAACTATTACTATGATTGAAGACTTTTTCCCTTCTAAGTTTGTGTTTGCTGGATGTATTATTTGTTGCTGGGAGATGGTAGATTATTAGATTTTTCAAAATCATTTAGTATTTGATTATGAAGCCAAGTTGCCCTTTTGAGACTTTTCTGAATAGTGCTTTTTTGCTCAGCACAGAAATTTCATTGGTTTGTGTCCTTTAGAAAATAAATACATTGTTATTATTACCAATATTGAAAAATGAAAGCTATATTGTATTGAGAAATGTTTTCTTCTTCTAAAATGACATGTTCTTACTCTTTGAAAGGTGAAAGTAAAAAATAAGCACAGATACTATTTTTTTTTGAATGTAGGAAATTTTGAAGCTCTAATTAAATAACTAAGTATTCAGAGCTTTTTTCCTGTTCTGGGCTTTTCAAAGTTGCAATTTTCTTGCCACCTGGTTATTTTTTCAGACTGCTTATTCTGAATCTGGTATTTTTCTTTGTGTTTGGTCATATGGCAGTAGGTTCTGCTGTAGTGGCCTAATTTTAAGTGACAACTTAAAAATATCACTAGATATTATTTGCGATCACACAATAAGCCTTTTAAGTTCTTGCCAGATGGAGCAAACAAATCATTAGAAGTTATACGGCAGACACCAGTGTCAGAGCACCATAGATTTATCTCTTTCATTTGCCTTTGGTTAAAAAAAAAACCACAACAGAACATTTTCTGTCAAAGCCTGTTTTGACAGAACTGGCCAAAAACTTGTTGATGAACAGTCTTCTCTCAGAGATCAGTTTCATTTCCACTGAAACAGTCTGTGACAACCCATCCTTTTCTAGCACTTCTTTTTTTTTTTTTGTGGGAAAATTTTGTAATGATGAGGTTTGACTTTCCCATTTCATTTTGTGGTGATTTTAAGTTTGTGCATTTTACTTCGCAGCTGAAGCGGCCTAAGAGTATGCATCCAGTCGTATATCATCGCTCAGCGGACATGTGGCATCCGGCTAAGCCATAGGAACTTGATTGTGTGTAATGAGCTCAGAGTCTGTCCGTGGTTTTGAAGGACAAGGGCTCGAACTGGTATCTTCACAGCTACCCAGTACTGACTGTCTGCCAGTGTTCAGGACTTGAAATGCTCTTGTTTCAAAGGTGTGAGAAAGGCAGGTCCTATGTGCTTGGGAAAGGGACGTGATCCTTTGCATTATTTTCCGTCGTACGACTGTGTGGTGCTGGAGGTATCTTACCAACGTGTGTTCCTCAGTTTTAGGTGCAGTTACCAGGAGGGAACTGGGAACTTGCTGTTCCATTTTTATTTGGGAGGTTACACACCAGCTAATACCATGTATTCAGTGAAAGTCAAACGTTACACTTATTTCCATGTAAGAGAAAAACTGCGAAACTCCACTGTTCAAAGGGGAGTGGTAAAAGCTGATTCTGAATTAGTCGTACGAGCCCCGAGCAGTCCGTCTGCACCAGGGGAGGCAGGAGAGTGATGCTGGCAAGCTGTCCCGAGCGGCGAGACAGCAGCAGAGTGAGACCGTGGGGACAGCTGTGAACAAGCGGGCCTGAAGGGATGCCGCATGCTGGACTCTGGAGAGCCCTCGCGGTGCTCCCGTCACTAGAATGCAAGGGGTTGAGGTGCTTCTGGGGGTAGGCACGGTGCTGAGCATGTCTCTAAATCCCTCTCAAGGCCAGGGGGCCTCTAACTAGACTGCTTTCTCCCCAAAAGCAGACTTTACAATCTGTTCCCTGTTCTGTGTGTCCGTGTTTGGAGAGGAGTCAGAATAAGCATGATTAAAACAAAAGCAATTAGAATGGGCTAAGGTGCTACTTGCATGCAATGTTAGAGTCCTGCCATCTCTTTATCTATTTCTAATCATGCATGAATTAATTTAATATTTAAAGTACTCCCAACCTTTGACACCGACAATCATTTAAATTTTCAAATATATTTATAATGAAAGTTTCATCTGCCAATAAATCTTTTCCAAGAGGCAGAAGGTAAAGGAGAGATAAAGGCATTGGAAAAAGATCACAAAGTCGATAACAGAAAGACCTGCAGTCAAACTTGTGTGTTTACACTGAGAAAAGCAGGAATGGCATTTGTTCCCAGTGCTACACAGATCTTCATCAGTTCTTTGTCATTTCAGAAAAGAAGTCTGTGCTGCCTCTCCCAAGGCACATCTCCAATCAGCTATTTCACCGCAGAATGCAAAATCACACCATCACTGAGAAAAAGAGAAAAGGGAAGGTGAAAGCTTGGGAACAAAACACAGGACGGGTGAACTGAGAGAACAGCAGCTTCAGCCTTTTCCTGGTTGGCTGATCTGCTGTTGTCTGCTCATCCAGCCCACCAAAGAGGCCTAACCTCAATTTACCTATGGTGCTTAACCACTTTTAAATTTATTTTTCCCTTAATTGCTCCCAGAAGGCTACTCTGTTGGGTGCTAATCTGATTGCTGTTGCTGATGGTGTATCAGGGTGCTGCGTGGGGAGGCAGGGTAGGGTTGGGGCTGTGTCTATCTGTTTCTGTATCTGTGTCTATCTATAACTATTCCTATACATATATGTATACCTGTACCTACACCTGTGCCTATGTCTATAGATCTACATCTATATATCTGTATCTATATCTATCTACCTATATGAGATTAGCCCTGCTTATAAATGTAATACCAACTAAAGATTTATCAGCCAATATGGAGAACAAATGATGAAGGCAGGATCTATGCTTGATCACTTGCGATGCAGAACGTTTTCTATTTGCCTCTCTCAGTACCTGGTGGTGGTCCTGCACTCACTACGCCTTCCCTAACCCAGGGCTCAATACTCTTCTGAGTGTGGCACCAATATGGAACTAATTAGACTCATTCCCTTTCACAGAACACATATTAATTGCTTTGCTTTCCTCTCCCACCCCTGCCTCCCCTAGCTATGATCCCCTGCACCACTCCTACCTTCTTATTCTGCTGATCCCACTGATACTGCCACAAATTCATTAAAGTGATTTCCCACTGATTCCACCTTTCTGACTGCCAAGTCAAAGCAGGGGGGTGGGTTGAATGACCCCTTCCTGATTTTGCCACGGAGTCAGAATAATATGTGATAAAGATATTTCTGGTAACAGATAATCTCCGTTGTCTATAATTACAGCATATTGCTTGGTGACACATCCAGCTTAGGTTTGGATGTCTGTGCAAACGAGGCTTCTTTTGGCAGTGGGTACCCATTTTGTTTGTCCTCTCTCTCAGGTTGTCTGGCTGAGTTATCACTATCACTATGACAAAGACTGATGGGTTCTTACTGTTTAACTTAGAATTGCCCATTTGTTTAGATCCATGTATCTGAGGCCCACCATGATGGACCCTTATTATTGCAGACAACATAAGCTGTCCAACTGCTTCGCAGAAATATCCCTGCTTTCTATGAGGAGACAGATGTGGGGACAAATATGGGGTCTATAAAATCATAGGCAGGAGACTCCATACCAAAAACAACTTGGAAGAAACTGGTGTAGTTATCGCTATATGGTTACGGCCCCAAAATCTACGGAACACTCAGTAAAATGTATTTTGAAAATTTCTGTCTTGTTACAGGGTATGACGTGATTTCCCAGAACCATATTCGTTAAGAATGAAGAACAAATAATGATGATGTGAGGATTAGGGCCTTTAGTTTGCCTTTGCACTTGGCATGACATGTGTAATAATTATTTCCTGGGGTGGGAGCCAACCTCCTCGCTGTGGAAGTGGTGAGCACCTCAGGCTGATGCATTAGCCAAAGGCAGGCACAGATCTCTTGAACCTACTCAGAGGCTGGAGGATGGCCAAGGAGACAAGTGGGCTTTCGCAGAGTTGGTGGTATGACCAGGAGGGTGAATAATTCACCCCACTGCAAATGTAAGACAGTTTTTAGGAAGGAGAAATACAGCACTACTCCACACTCTCTTTGGAGAAGCAAACACTCATCTGCTATTACTGGCATGGTAAATGATTTTTTCATGCATGTTAACACCACCACACAGAAATAGAAATGTCTGTGTGGTAGTTTTTCTGCCTCTGCCTGGTAGGTTTTTTGCCTCTGGCAAAGCAACCTTTGCTTTCGCTGTGTCACCAACTGCAGAGCGGGTGTTTGCTGGCAGCAGCAGCCCTGGATGGCATGCGTTCCCCACTGTAGGAGCTCTTCTCCAGCCCCTTCAGAGCTGGATCAGTCAGGGTCTAAAAGCATTCCCAGGGACTGGAACTAGAGAGCAGGCACAGGCATCAGTTCACCGTGCCTTAAAGTTCTGCTTTATGTTTTTTTCTCCTCTAAATCTGAATAAGTTTTAGGTTAAACTTCGGAGGATGACATCAGTTCTGGAGTTGCAGTCATGTTCCCTCACAACTCCATTTGTGTCAGGGAGGGTCCAGAGTGCAGTGACTCTTCAAGTTTAATTACGTAGTATTGTTCCAGGCTTTTTGTAAATTAAATTATTGTTCTGGAAAGCTGAACTCTGATTGAGGTGTTGCAGCCAGAAACACATGGGGAAAAAAAATAAATCACTGAATTCTCCATCTCCTCTCCAGCTCTGAGTCCTGTGCAGTGTCTAACTAAATGTTAGAGTCAAAGAAGGAACACCAACACCATTTTAAAGCTAGCCTTTTGCATATTGCAATTAATCGGGACATTCTATGATTCTATGAATAGTATTCACTAAACTGTGACCTGGTTTGTACTTGGTGTTCTGGAACAGGATAGCATTTGCAAAGTATTATTACCAAAAAGCACATTTCATACCCATGATAATCCAAAGTGCTTCAAGATGGTAATATCACCAATGCAGTGACTACACAGGCAATACAACAATATATGCAATACCGAAAGAACTGAAAAACCGACTGAGGCAAGGTGTGTTGGATTAGTCCCGAGGGTATATTCACTTGTTTCCAAAAAATCATAGAATTATAGAATGATTTGGGTTGGAAGGGTCCTCAAAAATCACCTAGTTCCACTAGGTGGGATCTTCCATCCCTCCACTAGACCAGGTTGCCCAAAACCCCATCCAACCTGGCCTTGAACACTGCCAGGGATGAGGCCTCTACAACTCCTCTGGGCAACCTGTGCCAGTGCCTCACCACCCTCACAGGAAAGAATTAATTCCTAATGTCTAATCTAAATCTCCCGTCTTGTAGTTTAAACCCATCACCCCTTGTCCTGTCACTATACTCCCTGATAAACAGCCCCTCTCCATATTTCCTGTAGACCCCCTTTAGGTACTGCAGTACCTGAGTACTTTTTCATTAAAACATGTACATTTTAAGGTTTCCTACATGGCTTTTATCATTCAAGAAAGGACCAGGAGCTTCACTGTAGAAGAGCAGTGCCTGTGTCAAAGCATCCTCTGCTCGCTTGTGAACTGTGGGCCCTGGGTGTAACCGCTCCAATGTGTACAGGAGTTGTACAGGCAATCTGTAAAGCAACTGCTTCCAAAGCATAAAAACCCTCTGACGAAAGGCCAGGTAATGGGAGTAATTCAGGTATACATGATGTACAGGACTGAGTGCTTCTGACTAGGCTGTGAAAGCTATAGTTCTTGTGAATCTTATACCATTTATACGACACTGGTAATTTCATATCTAATTTTTAAAAGGAAAATAGTTTACATAAAAAGCAAATTAGTTGTGCATTTTTTTCCAGTGAAAATAATTCATTCCTCTATATACTTTCAGTTACAAAGGTGAGTACTGCAGAAAAAACTGTAGCTGTTCAGGAGAATATGGCAGACTGCTTTGCAAACACTGTCTTTGAGCTGAATCTTATCTCTGTGGTCCCATGTCTGTGTCCCATTGCCCAGACTCTCAACGCATGAAACGATCACTTCAGAAAACACACACTTTTGCAAAAATATACGACATCAATCAGTCCTGGGTTTTAAAGTTTGTAAAGATTGACACCCATCCATGCAGGGAGGGAGGAAGAGAGAAGGAGGGAAAGAAAAGGCCGAAGGAACCTTCTGGAAAGCCAGAGCCCCTCTGAAATCTCATTTCCTGCTTCAGACAAACACTTCCTTCACTCTCCTGCCCAGGCTGGATCAAAGCAGCTTTTTATTGGGAAAAAAAACCAACAAAAGTTTTGTGTTTCCCCAGTTCCTAGTGCCTAATAATATATGTCTAAAATTAGCTGAATAGGGGAGAAAAAACACCCTCCTTTCCACTTACCTGTGGATCTATTAACAACAAAGCGCTTTGGTACAATATTACATCCTGACCCACGCTGGTCTGAGAAGCGTTATGTTGCTTCATGAATCGCTTGACTTATGATAATATTAACCAACTTTATTCTATATATAAAAGAAGATCGATAACAAAGACTGTATTATGCAAACATTGCACCACACTTGATCACTTTTAAACCCCATTAAAACAAGCTGTGTTTTTCCTGTATGTAGAATAACTCTCTCAGAAGACTCTATTTTATTCATTGCGTTTGGCAGTCACAGCCACGTAGTAAATGATCACATTATATGCAGCATCCTAATGTTCTGCAGAATGTAAATGCTGAGGAGGATAATGAATAGGGCAATTGGAGAACAAAATTACATTTCCTGCTTACAGCTCTGATCAGCCCTAGTTAGCATGCTCATAAGTAAAGTTAGTTATGGGAAGGTGGTTGGTGATTAAATGAGTAGAGAAACACATTTGTTTTGACCAGCAGAAGACTGATAAATAGGTGGGTGCGTTAATGCTCCCAGCGGGTGGGATGCACAGGTGAACGTCGTGTCAAAAGGGAGCTGCCTTTTTATTAGAGTGTATTGAATAGCTGAGGTTCACTAAAAGGTCTTTTCTGTTGTCAGAGCAGTTTCTGCATGTCACTCAATATTTTTCTTCCCATGCATTTCCAACAGAATTCAAATCTCCCACTTGACCTTCACATTCTACAAAAATTTTCTGTAAGAGTCTTCGTTTGATCATATTTCCTTGAGACAGTTAACTTCTGAGGTAATGTGGAGAATCAAGAAGTGTCAAAGTCTTTCAGGGACAGAAAACTAAACTGACTTCATGTTATTTTCGTATTGTTGTCTCCAAAATGACACTCTTGCTTGCAGATAAGAAATGTCTGCTGACTTCTATCTGCAGCACCTTTTATGTAATTTTTTTTTTAAAATATATTTTAGAGGTCAGTACATGATTTTTCCAAGTCCTCCCACACTTCTGAATTCTCCCTCTTGATATTTTTGGCCAAGAAACAGCAACCAAGTGACTCAGACAGAAAGTAAATCTTTGAAAAGGGATGAGAGTCATAGCTCATGACCCAGCTTCATGTCCTCATCAACAGCTATTGTACCACTACAGCAACAAATTGCACATCCTCTCAGATGTGAAGGACTTTGCACAAGCAGAAGTTGCCTTTGGGTGGGTGGGGATAAGAGGAGGGAACTGAAAAAAATCCGAAGAGTAGATGTCGCTGATTTTCATCCTAGCTCCAGCAACCACAGGTAGTTGTGGCATGGCAATGAGTGTGACAGAAGCTGTTTCCTGCATAGGAACTTCCTGCAACAATTTATTCCTTTCAAATACAAAAGGAACGTTTTGGAGATCCAATGAAGTATGTGTCATAGACATGTAACACTGGAACAGCAGCCCTTAATGTGCACCACTCATCTGGAAGAATTTTGTGTTTAACCACCCCCTCTAAGCCTGCATCAAGTCTAAACCGCATTTTTATGACATAGCACTTCTTGAGAGCTCCACTGTGTGCAAAGAGCTAGAAAAGTACATCTGAATGACCTAATAGTTTTGGTTAAAATGGGTTTGTTAAATTGCATTGATCGCCATTAGAGACATTCTTACTCAGCATTAAAACAGCCCTAATTCAATTCAGTTTGATTCATTTTGGTGGTGAAGTCGAGAGACCTGACTTGCATTGGTTAAGTGCCCGGATCCTGCTGAATTCGGGCACTGAACTGTGCAGACATCTTAGACCATACCTGCACAGATCTAAATACCTGTCCCAGGTCGAACATGACTTAGATCAGTTTGGGCCATTCCTATGTTTGGCATGTCTACTGGGATTTTACCTGAAAATGTCTTTGATGATTGCCTGTTTCGAGCAGAAGAAATTAACTGTTGAACTGCTATGACTATGTTATTTCTCTTTCAGACTGTGTTTTGCCTTATTGGTCAGTTTATCAAATTCTGGCAGAATAATCTGCATATCTTTTATTCATTTAAGTCTAAACAACAGAAATATTTGAATCCCTTTAAAATAATTGAGAAAATATTTGTTCTATGTGTCCATTAGAGATACTGTGTATTTGACAAGACAGACAACAAGAAGGATGATGAAACCCTTAAATACCTTGACTCTGTTAAGCCATGGGGTATTTCCATCCCTTTACAAAAACACTACTCCTTGGCCAGAATATACTGTGTGACAGCTCGTCTCATGGTGGAGGATGCTACGCCAGGACATTCAGATCACCTTTCCTGGGATCACCACTTGTCCCAGCACTGACGTTTCTCATCCATTTTTCCTAGGCTCATAGATTACATGGATAACATCTGAGAGGTAGTACTGCTCTTCTCCCTCATGTTCTTGGAAAGGAAAAAGAGTTCCCTTGGATGGAGGAAACAACCCCAGGAACTTAGGCACAATGCACCTTCAGTCCCTCCCTTTCCCAGGTGGTGGAGTGCGGAAATGTACAGGTATCCCTGCTTTTGGAAAAGTTCTGGTGTAGAATAGAGGCAAAGGCACAGGTAAAGCAAGGCCAAGAGAAGTGGAGTGAGATGGGTTAGGATATAAAAAATAGTGTAGGATGGTGCATGAAACTAACCATTTTGATACTGATGTCTATTAGTTCAGATATTGTCTGGGATTCCAGAGCTTTAGAACAGTTGCTACTATGGAAATGTTATATAACTCTACGAATAAAAATCCCTATTTTCTCTTTCTGAAACATCTACATAAAATAAATCCAACTCCAATGAGCACGAAGAGATGGTATATTTTCAACAGAAACTAACAGCTCTGAAGCAAGTTGCTTTTACTGCTAAACTAGTAATTGCTAATGTAAAAATTCTTAGTTTCCAATCCTTTTTATGTTTTGTAACAATAATTGCACTGCAGATGACAGTTAATGCCAAGATGTTAGCCACTTGTTCCTTCTCCTTCTGATTTGTTTAAATTAAATTAGACACATAGATTTATATTAATATTTCTGCAGAATTCTTTCCTCTTTCTAAAATGCAGAGGATGTACTAATTTGTATTGCTAAGATCTGACAGCCACCCCATGCATGGTGCCTTTGAAGTAATGTTACATGGAGACAAATATATTCTCTCCAATGAGTGTGGGGTGCTACCATTAGATTGTCCATGTTAATAGAAACTGCATTCACACATCAACAGAAAATGTTCTGTATTATTGTAATTTCCCAGCTAACCTAATAGGAAATGGGGTATATTCTAATGACTGCAAAAACAATTGCACATTTCATACAACATTCCCTTAAAGAAACACTAGAAGATGAAACATCGCAGGCCTGATCTTGCCTCCCGTAAAATCAGTGGAGGGTTCTTGATGATTTTGAATGTAAATTATTCAAAATCCCAATATTTGTCTCACCTGTCCTTGCTCTCTGAGCCACAATGAGATGTGAGAACCCTTGACTCTAGTTATGCTATCTCTTCTGACTAAAAAGAAATTATCAGACTTTAAGACCTCCTGTGTCTGCAACAGTTCCCTTCAGACCGAGTCCTGTCAGAGAGCATCCAAAAAGTACGTGTCAGACTTCCCCCCTAAGCTTGCTCATAAGACTTTCAACCACTAAAAGGACAAAGACAAGAAAACTCCTCATGATACCATTCTTATATTTCTCTGTCTTTGTATTACACAACATTGTGCCGTCTTTCCAGGTAATTTTCAAATGAGTATGTATGTTTTCTCTTTTACAGTTTCTTGTACCAAAGTGGTGGAGCAAATAATCCTGGAAACCATTTCCAAAGGTATGAAGGGCAGGAAGTTGATTTGGAATAATCAGCATGAATTTGTGAAGAGGAAGTCATGCCTGACCAACCTGATAGCCTCCTGTGATGAGATGACTGGCTTGTTGGACGAGGGTAGACCAGTGGATATTATTTATATTGACTTTAGTAAAGCTTTCAGCACTGTCTGCCATAACATCCTCATAGACAAACTGATGATACAGACAGAATAAGTGGACAGTGAGGTGGGTTGAAAACTGGCTCAACTGCCATTCTGAAAGAGTTGTGACCAGCTGCACATGTGCAGCTGCAGGCCAGTCACCAGCTGTGAACCTATAGAGTTGGTATTGGGTTGAGTAACATCTTCATTAATGACCTAGGTGATGAGGCAGAGTGCACCTTCAGTATGTTTGCAGGTGATGCAAAGCTGAGAGGAGTGTTTGACAGAGCAGATGGTTCAAAGGGCTATGGANTGGAGAAGCTACAGGCCAGTCACCAGCTGTGAACCTATAGAGTTGGTATTGGGTTGAGTAACATCATTAATGACCTAGGTGATGAGGCAGAGTGCACCTTCAGTATGTTTGCAGGTGATGCAAAGCTGAGAGGAGTGTTTGACAGAGCAGATGGTTCAAAGGGCTATGGACAGGCTGGAAAAATGGTCCAACAAGGAACTCCTGAAGTTCAGAAAAGAGAAATGCAAAGTCCTGCACTGGGGGGAGGAATAACCCCAGTCACCAGTGTAGACTGAGGGTGAACTGGCTGGAAAGTAGCTTGGCTGAAAAGCACCTGGGGAGTCTGGTCGACACCAAGTTGAATATAAGCCAGCAATATGCTCTTGCAGCAATGAATTCTAACGGTATCCTGGGCTGCATTAGGAGGACTGTAGCCAACAAGTTGAGGGCAGTGATTCTGCCCCTCTGCTCAGCACTGGTGAGGCCACACCTGGAGTGCTGGGTCCAGTTATGGGCTCCCCAGTACAGGAGAGGCATGGACATACTGGAGACAGTCAAACAGAGGGCCACGAAGGTGATTAAGGGACTGGAACTTCTCTTCTGTGAGGAAAGACTGAGAGAGATTGGACTGTTCAGCCAGGAGAGAGAGGGTCAGGAGGGGATCTTATTTAGTGAATAAGTTGCATGATGGGAGTGTGTAAATAGACGGAGCAAGACTCTTCACAGTTGTGTCTAGCTGATGGACAAGGGGCAATGGGCACAAATGGGAATACAATAAATGACATTTCAATGTAAGAAGCAGCTTTTTTTACAGTGAGCATGGTCAAACACTGATAGGTTATGGGTGCTCCATCTTTGGAGATACACAAAAGGGGTTAGACTAGATGACCTCCAGAGATTCCTTCTCATCTCAACTATTCTGCGATTGTGTGATTCTGTAATGATGGAAATTTCTGCATCTATCTTCAGTGTATTTTGTATGAAGAAGTATTTCCTGTGATACACCTTTTAGTGCTGTCTAGGTCTGACAAGTCTAAGTTGCCAATTGTAGTCATACGACAAGACTTTTTTTTTTTTTCCCAGACAACCGTCATTGCGTAGTCTTTAGACACATGGTGAATTATGTTGAATAAAACAGTGACTAAGTGAACATATGAATCGTGGTACCAAATACCTAATTTACATCATGATCAATACCATAAAACTTCATTTTCTAGTATTGCATGAGTCTGTGATAGAATACAGAATGTTATACAGAAATGTGAACTGAATATTAGGGATGCCTGTGATAGACTGGCCATAGAAGACAACAGTATATTTACCACTATTATCCCATTTTAAGTAAGTACCTCCACATATCTGCATGTTGTTACCATTCTCAGCTCTCATGTTGGACATTCTCAGATCTCAGTGATGAGTCTTTCAGCTTCTCACTGTATAGCTGTGATTCTGTGACTTACTGAAGGTTGCTTTCCCTGATCAGGGAGGTCTGAAGCCTGATGAGAACAACTTACTCCACTGAGCCCAGTTACTGAACCATTAAGATTTGAACGATTATTTGTGGGGGGACTCCCAAAGATGAGCTGGAGAGAAGCTGTTGTGTTGGAGTTGACTAAGCTGGTAGTCAGGAATGAAGTAAGGTTGAATAAATAACTGTCAATAAAGACTCCTTCTCACTGCACTTACTGAATTAAATTATATTGTCAATTTATTTGTCTGCTGGTTGCTCTTCTGATCCAATTAAAGCTCTTCTCATGAATTAAAATGACAGGATCACCTTATTGAATTGTGGGAGACGTTCTTTTACCGGAGTTATTAATAACTCCTTATATTATTAAACATGGAAGAAATTTTGTAAGCTAATTCACTATCACTGTGGATGCTGCAGCTCATCAGCTTTAACAGTAAATGAAAACAACTCATTTTTTCTTGAGCTTGATTCCCTTTTGAGGTGATCTTTTGGGCCCAATCTATCTGATACAGAAATCAGGGCAAAAGTTCTATTGTTCTGAATGAAATCTGGGTCAGGCTTATAGGACTACTTGAGACAATATGTAGTTGCAGGATTAGGCCCTTTCTGGTTTGCACCTATTAGTGCAACACTGCTGTTTCTTCAGCAAATGCTGAAGTACATCCTAATGCCCCTATTTTTTGTGTAACTTTTTTATTTATTCCCAAGAAACCGAGAAAAGGTTTAATAAAAAATTATTTTTCCCCAAACTACATTTCCAGAAGTAAATAGCTCTGTCTAAATCCTTTTAGCTGTGGTTTTAACTATCTTTTGCCTTCTTCCAAACTAATTTTTCCTTTTTCTTTATCTCATTTTGGTTTTAAAGCACAACACAGATAATTTTTACAAGTTGTGTGAAATGTATATGAGCTTAAAGTTATTCAAGGAAAACTTGAAATTAAAAAAGGAACTTTAAAGCATATAACCAATAAATCAGATATCAGTCCAAGGGGGAAAAAAACATTAATAACCCTTTATGAAGAATTTAGTCCTTTTCTTTCCAAGCTAAATCACAGGTCTACCTAGCCAAAAGGTGAAGATGGCTCATCTGTTAAATAGCTATTGGAGCTAGATGATATATGATGATTAATTGTAATATGCAAAGTCTGTCCCAGGCGTACAGACCTCATAAAGTCAAAGATGACACAAGTGGGTTATTAGCTCCCATCATAGTGGTAAAATAAGCCAACTTGTGATCTAATTATCATTTTTTTTAAATATATATGATTACAATGAGTGTTCTGACAGTATGTAAAGACAGAATGTAAGTATTCCTGGTTTTATCTGTAGTCTTTCCTTTGGTTTAATTTGAAAATGTAATGCTTGATTTGCCAGCGAATCTAGAAAATATGGTTCCAGACTCTGTATGATTTTTACTGTATTACATGCTGAGGTTGCCCCTGGGAAGGTATTTATTTCTCTCCTCCTTGTCAATAATGAATGACCCTACATAGCAGAAACCTTATTAGAGTCTATGTTTAATGATTGCCCTAGTGATATGAGTGGCCTGATAACAAATTGAAATGTCAGACACTCTATGACCCTCAAATAATATTGAAATCTGACTGCCCCTATTAAAATGCCTTCAAACTATATTATCCTGTGGTAATAGATCAGTAACTTACTCCAGCTAATATAGTTATCACGTGGGACACTGCAGCATGATCCTTTTAATCAAAGGAGTCAAAAAAGCAGTGGAACAGTGGGTAAAAATGAGGTATTGCCATAGCAAGTCATGATGAACCCGCTTCATTAAGGCAGAAAACTGCCCAGGAAGAAAGAAGTCCGTGATTGATATTCATTCTGGTGTGTCATATTGTAAAAAGAAAGAAGGAACTTTCAGATTTGAATGAACAGGATTTTCTCTCCATCTCTCACCCTCTCCCTCCCGCTGTCTCTGTTTTAATGGATTATCTTATTGCATAAGCCATAAGCTACTTTTATAGGTTCAAGTGCCATCCAATGTGTTCTAGTGCTGCCATAGGGAAAAAACACCCAAGAAATAGAAAGACTCTTTCATCATTATTTCCAACAGCTCCTCTGGCAGTTTCATGTGGAGAGCATGGCAGTATTTTTTTTTCCTGTTTGCAAATATATGCAATAAGGAACATAAATTTAAAAAGTACTGTTCATCATCATAATTATAACAAGGAAAGCAAAAGTAACAGCAATTGTAATATTTGAAACCCCAGTATTACATCATTCTTTCTTAGGACTTGCCCATCACTGAATTATGTTAATGTGCAGAGGTCATATTTACACAGTGTCAATAACTGCACTTGAATTGCAGCATTGTGCATAGATTCACCCATAAGATCAGAATGATAAAGAGAACTCTTGGTAATCTCAGACTGTTTCAAAGCACTTGATCCTCTTGAAGCTAGTGGGAACTTGTCTTTCTGCTGTGGAAGATGCTGAAATGTGCTTACCTGTGGGATTCTCTGTCCCATTCCTTACTACAGAAAAGAAGATGGGGATAGACAGTGAGTCTGCCAAGTTATACCTTGCAGGTCCTCCACTTTTTAAGGGGAGTGCCACAGGGAGTTCAGGGAAATTGTGACCTTCTGAGCCAGGGCGTAGCTCTGGACTAGCACTTAGTATTTTTCCATGTATACACTGAGAATCTCAAGGCCAGATTTCAAACCTTATGACTTTCCAGCTGAAATACCTCTGGAACTGACTCTACAGCTACTCTGCTGAAATGCCTAGGAGCATCTAAGGGCTGTACCTCATAGGTACAAGGTCTTACTGACTTGCCAAGTGGACTCCTCCCAGGACCTCGTGCCTTTCTCTTCCCCACTTCCAAATACCATATTGGCCTTTCTGGTAAAGGATTTGTGGCTTATGTCAGGCAAAGCAAACAGTTCAGTGTCTTTCCTAGGGGAGTCTTGAGCAGAGGAAGGGAGATGTTTAGGAGGTCTGTGCTGAGCCTGAGTCCAGGTTTGCACGCAGCTGAGTATGGGATCCCTCTGGGCTTCAATACTGTAGGATTTGAACTTAAAGTCTCTATACCATAAACCCCTAGATGAAAAATCAGGATAGCAGTATTTATCTGCTAAGAATATGTGCATGAGCACATACCACTTGTGTGAAGAGGAACATCAGCCTGCTATGTCTTCTTCCCTGCCCTGCAGCAACCTCTCCTAGCAGTGCCTTCTCCTACATGCCTTCCACCCTGCCCCAGTGCCTTATCACATACTTCTATGGTGAAGTTTTGGATGGTCCTCTAATCAAAGTACTGAATCATAACTTCCAGTTATCTTTTCTCCATAAACCAGTTTAAATTACATCTCAGTGCAGGAGCTGTGGGCTCTCTAAAGCTTACGCAGTTATAACTGATCCTCACTTATGGCTATAACCAGAAAGAGGAAAGTTACAACCTGGCTTCAGAAGGATCCTCTGCAGGAGATGAAAACTGTGAGAAGACTTTGGCAGGAGTTTTGTATGAAGTGTGGTTAAATTCAGCTCTGTTCTGAAAAACAAGAACAAAAAAAAAGAGTTTGTAAAAATAGCTCCATATTTACGGGTTTTTTTTTATTAAAGACTAGATTACAAATGAAAAGATGGATATTGTGTCTGCCATTCCTGTAAACTCAGTGTAAGCTTTTACTGTCAGCCTTAACTTCCCATCATTTCACCTATCATCAGCAGCGATAAAGACCTGCAGGCCAAATTAGCCCCCTTGAGACCGCTGTGTAACACACTGCCTTCAAATTGTGCTCTCCGTGACACCCCCGCAGCCCCCGTCATGTCAACGGTTTTGCACAGGTAAAGCCGGCTGACCTTAGTGACAAAAGGTGTCAGGCCCTGTACTTTACAGCTCTTTGCTGCCTTACTCTATAGAGAGAGCAGTAGGGAAAAAGACTCTAGAAACCAGTTATATCTTCATTGTCATGTATTGTAGTCATATTTGATGAATTCTACAGAAAATCTTCCAGTTGTTCAACAGGCCTGAATTGCTCCTGACTACCTGAAAAACACGCAAAAGCTTTATATGTTTTCCCCCAGGGGTGGCTTTTGATTGTGAGCTGTATGTGGAAGGGCCCTACCCTACGGTGAAATCTACCCGAGGACAGAGAGAGCCAGCGCGGTCTCACTGCCAGGCTGGGACCTACGCTGATCCCACGGAGATGCATTCCTCAGCTCAGGTTCACATGCTGTCAGGAGCTCCAGTGAGTTGCCTTTGGAGCTAAAGGCAATGGGACCGCTTGCTGAGCATAAAGCCAAGCACATGGATAATACAGAATTAACCTCAAGATTCCCATACATATTCCAATGAGTCCAGAATTGCTAATGGTTTGGATTTTCAAACTAATATTTCAAATCTTCTGTCTAGGAGTACTTGAAACAAAATGCTTATGATAAATTTTTCCAGCTGAGACTTGCTTGGGAACATTTATCCATAACATGGGATACATGTTTCCACGTACCTCTGAATGCAGAAATAGTTAGACAAGGCATAAATAGTGTCAGACAAATGAAGAACACTCATTCATGGATACAATTTTTTCACACTATTTGTTCAGCTTCACTGAAACTCCTGACCTGAGTAAACTTGAAAGTCCAGGAAAAAATATCTTGCTCTTGTTGTCATGTACCTGATTAGCTTGGTTAGAAACTAAAGGATGTTCATAAACATTCTTGTCTATCTTTGTGCTCAACATTCTGTATTAACCCATGTTCTTGATCTGAACATTTATTAAATATCCTCTAGGTTTTGTCATGTTGTTCTTCATATAGGGTAAATTACACTTCCAAATGTCCTCCTGTTTTGGTAATTTTCCTTTCATCCCTGGTGGCCATTTCCATTCTTGCCATATCTATTGTGAGATGGCATATGTAACTTTTGGGCATGTAGAATATTAATCCATCTTTGATCACATTCCCCTGTGTATCCTTCCCCACAGCTTTCTGATTTTCCTCCAGAATAAACTCTGAAACAATTCAACATCTTTATTTTTATTATTGTGATCAGTTCAGTTTTAGTTAACAATGCTGGTTCTATTAGTTTTGTTGTTTGTTTGTTTGTTTGCTTGTTTTTAATGTTGCTCCCATGTTGGATGCTGATCCTTTAGGAGTGTCTTCTTTTACTGCTTTTTATTTTCATTTCCTTGAATCCCCGCTTACTTCACAGAAATAAATATCAGAATACACAGCTGTAACACAAATCTTCTAAACTTAGTACAACAGATATCAAAGGAGGAAAAGCCTTTTTCCATCATCACCTCCCTGTCATTGCAGGACTACTTCTCCTGAGTGATTTTGCTAGCTACCCCTACTAAAAAAGTGTTCCAGAAGTAAGATCTTCCACTCTTTCAGAGGCTACAACTACTCTACTGTAGTAAAGAACAATTTTTTGTTCTTGCATCTTAATCAAGACAACAGGACTGCCTGTGATTCCTTTTGCAGGATGTGGTTGCTTGTTTTCCAGGCATTTGTAGGACTTTCCTTCACTGTGTCATACTCTGTTAGCTCATGTAAGTGTCCTTTGTCACTTTCTACCATCCTTGCATCACTGTTGTTCTCTGAGCTCGTTCCACCTTGCCAGCCTTCACATGCTGCATCCCAAACACCAGAGACAATTTACACACCAGAAGCTGTCTGTAGAAATTTCCCGTCACAAATACATCTGAGTTAAGGGAATGTTACATATATTTGTCTTGAAGCTAAATTGGTATCCTGAATAAAACCCAAAGGCTTGAATCCCTCTGTCCGTGAGCCAGTGCCTCTGCGCACACAGCCACAATTGTGTTACCCTTTTGCACCCATCCTGTAGGGAATGCTCCTGTGTAATTTGTTGCCCACTGTCGCCTTGAGGTTTTTGCCTTCTATTGAATTTGTGGCTTCCCCCAGCCCAAGTTATTCTTCCCCTGTGGCATGCATTAGCTTGCATTTTTACAAGCTGAATCTCATTTTGATATTCTCAGCCTGTATTTCTCTGAGCTGCTCTGTATTACATTTCTTGATCCTGACTTGTATAATATCTCCCAATTTAGCATCATCTGCAAATTTAATGAATGTGGCTTTATTCTGCCATCTTCATGATTATTAATAAAGGTTGCAAGTAAATATTGGTCCTACTATAGGGCTCTGTGGCTCTGCACATCCCTCTTCACATCCATACCTCACTCCCCTGCACCCCAAGCTCTTTGCATCGCACTCTCTGGCAGTACTCTCTCCTTTCAGCTAATGTATAGTGGATGGTTTTTAGTGTGGATTCAGTTAGACAATGTTGAGGGTAGCTTACACCTTCTGTACACTCATTCTTCCAGAATAAGCATCTTGCTACTGCTCCACGGCAGGAGGTGAACAACGCAGTAGAAATTCCTTGTTTGTGTGTGACTTTGCTTACATCTACAAGTTTTACTAGCATCTCAACATGTGGCTGAAGTCACCTCACTAAGCAGCACAGAATATACGAATACATGGATCTTTACTGGAAGAATAAGCATTTTTTATAGATACTGTTTCCAGAGAGCTTCTGTAGGTTATAGCAAAAGAATGTGGGTTTTAGGGTTTTTTCCCCCTCTCTTTTTTTTTTTTTTTTTGCACAAGAAGGCTTTATGCAAGGTTAATAGGTCCTTAACAACAAATGTACCACCACATCTGTAGGCCAATAATTCAGAGGAGGAAAAGAGAGAATACGTATAAGATACGTACTACGCAGCAGTGAGAGCTGCTTCTGTTTCAGTTACAAGCATTAGGATCAGACAATTTTAAAGCTCTGGAGACCGCAAAAGAAAGAAAAAAGTGGGATGGAAAGAAAAAAAGAAGGCCAGGTGATCTGGTAGATGGATCATTAGTTTACATCTTCAGCAAAATGCAGCCAGTTTTCTGTTAAGTCCCAGCCTATTCACATGCCCTCAGCAAATTACATAATCTCTTTGTAAAATGCATCTATGTCATAAAATGTGTAGAATAATCTGAGGCCTGCAGATAGTAGCATGGACAGGCAGTAATTTTAACTTGAAGCTATCTGCTAGCTCTTGCAAAGTAAACATAGCTCAAGTTTTTAGTAAGTAACCTCTTCCCTTTTTTAGTAAGTGAAGTTTTTACAAAGGCAATTTACTTAGAGATTACACTCAAATCCTGTACAAACAGATAGGCTTCTAGGTGCTATCTCCAAAATATTCAGTCCCACAGCCACCCTCCAACTCCTGCATCAACCGAATCCCGTGACTGGTGGAAAGTATAACAAGTCTGCATAGTCTTATACCTGTGTAGTTCTTCACCTTTCCTATCTATTAGACAGTTGTGAAAAAAAGATTAAAATTCAACAGTATATTTCAGTCACTCAGGCATTTTTGTGCCTGGTTATTTTTAAAACATCTTTTTCTTGCTTGCTTTCTTCTCTAACTTCTTTTCCCCGCTGATACATTTGTGTGTGCTTCTCTTTTCCTCTGTACCTGCAGCTGGCATTTACCCTTACTTTTTTCCCTTCTCAGCCATGGTTGAATATTCTTGCTTCATTGCCTCCTTCCTTTTTCATTTCCAGTTGACAGCATCATTGCAAAGGTGAACTAAAAAGAAAATTGGAAATTCTGTTTACTTCACCACCATGCACTGAATGCCCCACCTATGCAGGCTAACAGAGAAACTCATAATGAGAATACGCTGCACCCACGGACATGTCTCTTCTCTGCAGATCTCAACATATCTTGCAGGGATGGTTGATGTTTAGCATTGTTGTGTTGCTGTGCAAAGGTGGCCGTGAGCAGATTGATATAGAAGATTCATTGGTGCTACTGTATCACATATGAATTTAAAATCTTATTTCTTATTTATCCCTACTTATCACCCTTTTTATTCTTGAAGTAAATCCTGATCCTTTCCTATCAAATGTCTAATGCTTTTTTCTGACTAAACTTAATGTATATGGTGAGGTGAAAAAGACTTCCTGAGGCTAGACTCCAGAGTGGGTTGCAAATACCTGTCACAGAGTTACGTCCTGTTCCCAGGGATCTGTGCATGGGAGGCAGCAAATCGAAGTGTGTGTCTGATGCAGCTCAGGTGTAAATCATCAACAAAATTGCTGCTGCTTTAAAGTCCTACTTTTCTTCTGGGAGTATTTCTGGAGGAGGAAGCCAGAAAGGGGGTAAATAATAGAAGGAATGACTTAATTTTTGCCCGATCTATAAGATCTGTATCTTTCTGAGCAGCGAGAGTTATTTTTAGTGAGTTGCATCACTGGCTCTTGGCAGCCATGGCAACTAAGATCCTCTTCTACCCAGAAAAAAACCAGGGAAAGTAGAGGAGCCACATTTCACTGTTACCCTGGCCTCTCTTTGCTGGTTTCTGTCCCCACACTGCACCAGGTTTAGGTTTAGTGCAATCGCTTTTGGAACCTCACACATTTTCCCCTACATGTTCCAAGCTCCTCCATAATCTGAAGGAATGAGCTGCAGCAAGGAGGGTCCCCCATCCTGTATTTTGTTATGTTTGCTGTATTGCCACCTGTATTTACCCTTTATGGTGATGGTGCTCTCAGTCTTGTATCAATGAGACATGGAGTGAAACAGTGGCCAGTCCTATGGGAAAAGTCAAGAACACACCACTTCTTATTGATCCAGAACCCTTAGTTCCTTCTCAGTGATTAAGTTTCTAGGTCTGAAAAAAAAAGTTTTGCTTTGTTTTCTTTTGTTTTTCCATAAAATAGTTCTTTTATAAAGCAGAAAAATGGATGCACAGGGATGGTATTTACTAGCAGAAAAGCAAAGAATGAAGAAATTACTGTGTTTTTTCCACCTCTTAATTGCAAGTTTGCCACTGACTTTGCCTGTCACCACTTTAGCACAAGCCACCAAACAGCTTGTCCAAAGAGGACAAGATAATGTCCTTCGAATGCTGTTGACTTGGCAGAATTGTAACTAACGGTCTGCAAGTGAGATTCCTTGTCTTATTATCAGTCTCTTAAATTACTCTTTCCCCCCACTGCAATAATTACTGGACAGCTATATTGATTGTTATCTGTTAATTTATAAACCTCTCATACATAATCTGGTATCTATGGATGTGCTGATTTATTTCTGTATGAAAATGTAGCTATTATCATTGCAAAAATTTTGCTTGAAAAGGGCAGCTAGAGAAGGAATCAGAAAGAGGCACTTTATGATCATTGGGAATAAGGAGCAAATAGGGAGAAGTAAATTTGGAGCAGGCCCCTCCTGTAAGCTCTGGGTGACTGCTGTATCTGTAGCAAGAGGTGAAGTGTTGGAGACTGGACACAATGAATAAAGTTGTGAATTCACTGGCAGACATTGCTGTTACCTGGGCTTCTGAGGAAGCATTGAAAGGGCCAGCACAGACACTTGCCTTGTTCGTGTTCAGTGTCAATTTCAAAAGATCCAATGTACTAGTTAATTCATGTTTTTCTTTTCTTATTTTCTCTTTTTTTTTCTTTCTCTTGGAAAGTACATTCATAATGCACATGAGCAGTGCTTTGTGGGGCAGATGGTCCCAATTTATTGTATATTCAGTATTTGTGGAAGAAACCACATGCATTCTCACATTTTCTGTGAAATTACCCCCTATGAGATGTTGAAGTGACTGAGATGACGCGACTGACTCCTCAGTAGGGTCCCACCCACGGTACTGTTGAGTTGTGTTTGGCAGCAATTCCACCCTCAGAAATTGTCAGGCCCAACACAAGAGAGGTCTAGTATTAAAATATTGTGGAAAGGAGCCTTGATATAAAACCTGCCTACAAGAAGACTTACTGTTCTTGACAATCAAAATAATTGTCAAATCTGAAAGGTGACATTGTTGTATGTTTCCAGAAACAGAGTGACTGTTACAAAGTCTTAATTTCTTTAAATATATTGGGGAAAACAGCCATTTAAAAAGACAGATTATAATTTAATGAGGATGAGGAAATGAAAACATGAAAATGAAAATATGAAATGAAAATATGAGAAAATCTGGTATACTTTGCCATGGTGCTATCTGCCCACTAGTGATTCTGCTTTCTGGACAGTGTTGGACTCTGTTCCTCTTGCTTGCAATACAAGTATTGAGGCCAGGACTTTTTTTGCCTTTTTGATGTATTTTGTTGAGTCAAGGAAAGGGTTGACTGCTTAAAAAGTTAGATTTCCAGTGGGGGCTTAGAGATGGGAATTCTGGAGTGTCATAAAACAGATACCATTTCCTTCCTGGCCAGCTTGATAGGATCAAAGTTAGGAAATACTATGTCTCCTGAGGGAAAGTGATCTCTACTTTCCAGAGGGGTAAGAGGCTCTTTATGTCTTATCTTTCTTATCTGTCTTTCCTATCTCTAGCTATATTCATGTGGAGATGATATAGACCTGAGACTGTTCTCATGAAAAATGCATTTTTGTGTCAACTTATTTCTCCTGAGCTGTATGATTTAACCTTGTTGGGAAGATATCTGTAAAATAAATTCCAGTATTTTAATAGATATAGAGGGACAGAGTCTAAATATTAGGCTTGCTCTGTGTACAGGCACAAAAATAATATTGCCTGGACTAAACTATATCTCTTTTCCCCTCAGAAGCTCATCGGAGAGTAATTGTATGTACCTAGCTAAATCAAAAGAGAGCCACAGCTTGAAGCAAGAGATGGGATTAGAGGCTATGACTGAAGTATCTCAGGTCTCTCTGATCAAGGCAAGCTATAGAGCAGTCATCAGAAAAGAAAGAAGGCAGATGAGAGAAGCCATGACTGAGAATCAACATCACAGATGTAGTAATACAGGTAGGGGAGACCTTTTGCCACATGCCTCGTGAAGAAATTCCATGCAAGATTGCGTTGTGCACTTGTAGCAATGCTTGTATTTCTGTGTGAATAGAAATAGCTCTTCATACTGAGGTATTCCAAGGGAACAAGATTTAAAGTTAAAAGAGACCAAGCTTTTCAGAAGGTTTAAAATCATTAAAATAGTTTATTCAAGCAATAATCCCCTTAGAATTGGTTATTACCACTGTTAATGACTTACTAGTTAAAGTATTAATGGCCCATAACAAAAACCTGCTGGTAATGACTGATTTGAAAGGGTATTATAGCTTAATTAATGACACTTCACCTATCTGAAGTCAGTTTTGTAGGTATCCATTTTACTGTCTGTTTCAGGATACTAAACCCAGTTATTAGATGTGAAGGAAATATCACAAGAGAGACAAAATGACGCTTATTTTCTAGTTGCTTTGCATTTTGTGGCCTGACAGCTAACTTGCATCTGAATTTACTTGTCTTTTATTAGTATATGGCTTCTCATTAGGAATTTTATGTGCATTGAAATTGCATGTTGAAACTGTATATTGAAAAGCAATGCATAATTTTAGGAGAGATTGGTAGATGAAAAATTAAAATATGTATTTTAAATCATTGTTTTATAGATCACCTCTTTTCAGTCTCTTTGATCTGAATGACAATTTCTTCCACAATATCCCACTTCCATGCACTGATTTGTCATGTCCTGTTTAGGAACCTTGTTGGATGTGTTGTTACCATGATTGTGCTAGTTTGTAATTTACACATCATGTTGATTACAAAGGGTATATTATAGGAATACAACTCGTGAAAATGAAGTAAGCTGAAATGCCAGGTGGCAGGATGACTACAAAGTGTGGAGGGAGTGATAAAAAATTGATATACTTACTAAAAAGTCTCAGACTTTGATTTTTTATGAGTTAATGGGTGTCTACTGTTCCCTGCACTTGCAGCTGCTATGCTCAGGAATAGGATATAATGCAAATCCTCTGTAACCGGCACTTTTAACATCAGTAGCCTAGTTCCTGCTTGTCCCTGTACTGCCTCACACACTGCGTAACAGACGTGAGAAAACACTTTCACACAGGGACTTTCCATGAATACAAAACTGTGTTTGCACTGTGTGGTTTGGGCATCTTCAGTTCTTCTATGACTATGGTTTCGCAGGAGTCAGTCCTACAAACCCTTCCAAGATTAATGTTATTCTCCCAACTGTTCCCATGTCACAGTAGCACAACGGTCTGGACACTGTAAAGCTGATCGTTCCCTTGACCGTAAATCTGACTGTGAGCTCAAGCTTTTAGTTACTCAATAATGCTTTCAGTGAGCCATATTCTTCTTTAAAAACTGTAGGAACTCGTGAAATTATCGACAAAGTATTCTAGCGTATTTCTGGTATTGATTCTTCTTTAGTGGAATATTTCAGAAAATACAAAATGTGAGTGTATACAACTTCACATTGAATAGCTCTTTAATTTTCCAGTTATTAAAATTTTCTTTTTAAAGTAAATTTTGATCAGTGCTGCTGAACACCTCTCCAGACTGTCTTATTTCTAGATCCCAAGTTGAGAGACTAAGAGCTTTGCTAAGAGCACAGGGAGGAGTTCAGTGCACACACAGATGGTAAAAACTCAGATGAAATTAAAATGAAAAAAAAAAATTTAAATTAAAGATAATCTTTCATTGTCTAAGAAAATAGGGTAGCCATACAACAATACGGTTGTTCTTTGCACTCCTGTGGGCTTTATTGCTTTCATTTAAACAAATTTTGGGCTACCGAAAGATGATAATTTTAATTTGAGATGAAGGCCTACCATCTGTGTACATAGTGGACTCCTCTCCCTTATGTATTATCTACGCAAATAACACCTATTTTGTTGTATGGGGAATGTGATGAAGATAATAAAAGTGAATAGAGACAGGTGCTGATCAAACAGATGTTATCTTAGTCTGACTTCCTCTACCTGGCTCATCAGTGTTCTTCAACACAGACATACATCACTCCCAATATTGTAAGTCCAAGCTAACCCTACGGACTTGCATTGTGATTTACCAGGTGAATACAAAGGAATAAACAGACATTATCAAATTCCAATGTTTTTTGCTGCAGATATCTGGAGGTGAAAAGCTACCGCAGACTTCCGGTGGGTCATTTCACATTTGTCTCTTGCAATAATTGGCCTTCCATGAATCTCATCCTTCAATTTTTTTGTCTGTACTGACATTTTCAAATGAGTGAAATGAGAGGAGCAGCATACAGATAGTGAGGAACGTTTACACGTGTAACTCTGCTCTATAAAACCAGCAGTACTGCATCATCTATATCTGAACTTCTTCACATAGAGAATAAATTATCTCGGTGTAACCCATGTGGAATGTAGGCTAAAGCAGAATTTAATGCTAAACTAAACCTATTTTGAATCCATTTCAGTGAGATAGTTTAATTAACTAGACCACTTCTAGCCCCCGTGTACACAACGCAAATTAATGGCACTCGGAACACACATTCGCTCGGTGTCGTGCTGCTGTTTGCTGCCTGTGAATCCTATCTCCCGTCCCACACCTTGCACTTGCACAAATGATTAACTTCCCCCAGAACTCATTTCCTCCTAAGTGGCTTCACAGTATTTTTCTTCCATGGAAGGAAAATATGGTGGGTGTGCCAGCACAAAACCATTTTCAAAGGTGTGAGTAGTGTGGTGCCAGAGTCATTGTTTCCGATACCTTACGCTATAATATAGAATACAAAAGAAATGTTACATTATCTATTTACTTCATATTCTATGACTTCCCAAAGGGCAAATATGAGGAGTCTATTTTGCATTTAAAATATGTGGTTTGTGCTAGAAGGTAAGGGCAGGAGTTTTAAGCAGACTCACAACTGAGCATTTTTTTAATATGGCATCTAGATAACGACAGGCTGAGAAATGACACAGCTTTCTCGCAGGGACGGCAAGCAGCCCATCTTCTAAATGCAAATGGTGTTGAAGCCACGATATGGACTGAGTCACTCTTGTGCCCTTTGTCGCCAAGAGGGAATGCAGCATAAGAGCTGGATTTTCTGCTTCATGAGATTCTCACATATAAACCTTTTCTTTTTTCTTGCCAGAAGGGAAAAGAAGCAGAACTGTTGAAAATCCTTTCAAGTCAAGTTCTGACAAAATCCAACCTTCTCAGTTCTTACCCGAAGAGCACTGCCAAAATGTCAAGTTGAGATGAAACCCTGACAGGTCACTTTGGTGCAGGCTGTAGAGAGAGACCTTTGAAAAGCTGTCTTTGTTTCCATGTGAGCATCAGACATGAAATCCTATTCCTGCTCTTAAGCTCTTAGTATTCCTGCAGACCCCTAGCAGACAGTGCAGCTCTGTCAACTGTGTATGCTATTAAATCTCTGTAACAGAGAGTTACTGCCCAAAAGGACCTCACATTAAAAGGCCAACAGGACACAGGAAGTGACATGGAAAAATGCCCTGCTGTACTTACTGGGACTGAAACAAGAGCCATACAGATCCTTTCTTCTATCACCAGCGTCAGGCAGAGGCTCTGATATAAACGCTTGAGGCCTCAGAAGGTCAAAAAGTGGCAAGGTCTGGTGCAGATGGTCTGCAAGTGCTCAGCAAGCTGAAGGCAGCCATCAGTATGGAAGCAGACAGCAGTCAGGAAAGCCGCCACATCGCTGCCTAGAGCAGTAGGTTGGCAGGTTCCTGCTGAAAGAAACCTGAGCCTGGCAGCCACATCAGCAATGGGAAACTGTTGTTTCCATTACCCTAGAACCAGGAGCTGCCCCCCTAGTGTCAGATCCCAAACCTCAGAGGGGCTGGTGGAGAATGGGAGATGGTTGCTTGCATAGGGAAGAGGATGTGAAGGGAAATAAGAACCCCACTGGCCTCGTTAGCACAACAAGCATCCGTAAGGGGTACCATTTTCTGGTAGAAACTAATCCTGATTGAAATTCAGTACTGGAAACTGACTTACTGTGGTTTGCATTGCATAACATCTGGGCTTCTCAAATGTTTATGCCATATTAAATGTTACTATACAACTGCAGAATTTCTCAGAAAAGTTTGGTTGAAAATATCGGAATGCTTTTTTGTCCTATTTTGTAGCATTTTCCAGATGTGATCCTTGTGGCATTATTTGCTAACAAATGCAGTGTTTTGTCTTTAAGTTTGGAAATTTCCTTCTCACATATGTCACAAGTAGTCACTACTCTTTATATCTTTGAATCATTTACATGCAGTGTTATGTAAACTGTCTGTTACAAAGAAAAACAGTGTTTCAAACATGCAAGTGAATCCCAGGCTTGCAAAAATGAGGGTTCAGCTCACTGTAGACCCAGGCCATGGCCACCTATGCCTTTCCCTTGTAATGTTTTCATAAATGACCTGAATGTAGGACTAGAAGGTGTCGTGAGCAAGTTTGCAGATGTCACCAAATTGAGAGGAGCTGTTCATTCCATTGAGGGTGGAGAGGCCTTGCAGAGAGATCTGGACAGATTAGAGAACTGGACAGTCATCAATCGCATGAAGTTTAACAAGAGCAAATGCTGGATTCTGCACCTGGGAAGGAGCAACCCTGGCTGTACATACAGGCTGGGCGACAAAATGCTGGAGACCGGCCGTACTGAGAGGGACATGGGGGTCCTGGTCGACAGCAAGTTGAACAAGAGCCAACAGCGTGCCCAGNCGGCCTCACCTTGAATACTGTGTGCAGTTTTGGGCGCCACAGTACAAAAAGGACATAAAACTATTGAAGAGTGTCCAAAGGAGAGCAACAAAGATGGTGAAGGATCTAGAGGGGAAGACCTATGAGGAGAGGCTGAAGTCCCTTAGTTTGTTCAGCCTGGAGAAGAGGAGACTGAGGGGAGACCTCATCGCGGCCTACAGCTTCCTCATGAGGGGGAGCAAGGGGCAGGCGCTGATCTCCTCCCTCTGTTGACCAGCGATAGAACCCGAGGGAACAGCATGAAGCTGCGACAGGGGAGGGTTAGGGTGGAGATCAGGAAAAGGTTCTTCACCGAGAGGGTGGTGGGGCACTGGAACAGGCTCCCCAGGGAAGTGGTCACAGCACCGAGCTTGGCTGAGTTCAAGAAGCTTCTGGACAATGCTCTCAGTCATCTGCTCGGATTGGGCTGGTCCTGTGTGGAGCCAGGAGTTGGGCTCGATGATCCTTATTGGTCCCTTCCAACCCGGGATATTCTATGATTCTGTGATTCTTCCTCTGCCCATCTGGCTGCACTGTGGATCAAGGGGCTAGCTTCAGTTGTTTTTGGAGTGGACTCGTCACTGTTGCCTGCAAGGACATGGTTTTGCCCATGTAGCCCCCTTTGCCCATATGGGGGACAAGGCTAGGGGAGCTTTGCGAGACCCTTTTACCTTTTCTTGACTCCTTCACCCCTTAAGCAGCTCCTTCAAAAAGGAATAGTAATTTATTACATCAGAGTTGTTAAACAGGGAAAAAATTGAGCTCTGTTCGATGCATAGCTCTACCCATTGCACAGCCAATCCACTCTCCTGTATAATGCTGCTAAGCACAGAACAATCCAAGGCTCGTTTATGTCTGACATTTGCCAAGTACCTACTGCTGTGCAGTTCACTTAAGCCAACACAGGCATACTTATTATTATTGCTAGTTATAGCAACAAATTCAATGGGGTTTTACATATTTCCAGTATAGCTGATTGGCATGAAATAAAAAATAGGCAGCGAAGACAAATAAAGCTAGTTGAACAAGGTAAAGTTTATTAATTATTTAATGTTTTTTTCTTGACTAGGTGGGTGGGTTAACTATCTGTTGGAAAGGCAGTGTAAATCAGTTCACATCACACCTTGTAGAAGAAGAGAAAAGATGTGTCTCTAGAAGGAAAAGCAATCAACAGAAGGGGTGGAGAAAAAGTATAAATCAGGATGGTTTATGCTTTCTTCCACCTTGTTGTAGATTGCTTTTCCTTCTGTAACCTCCCTCCTTCTCCCCTTTCCTCTGCCCTTCACTAGCAGCTCAGCTTACATCCACGGATACATTCTCAGAACATTTGAATGTGTTATAAAAGCACAGTTTGTAGGATGAACTGAATGTTGTGTTACCTCTTTTAATTCTTTTCTTGACAGGGGAATGTCCAACTCACAGGCAGTTTTGGATCAATAACAACTCACATTGAATTTGTACTTTGCTGCTGAGCTGTGGACTGGAGCTAGCTGAACTTTGTTTCTGAACTGCTGGAACCCTTGACTCTGTACTGCTCTGTGAGTGCAAGGCCATCCTGACTGTGTCTTCTAAAGAAACTTTGCAGTCCCTGACATGGACATCATCCTAGGCTGAGCTATAACCAGTGAGAGATCATATTGTTGATGTAACCACTGATAGGACTTGTTGTGGGACTGAGACAAAAAATGGAGTCTTACCCAAGGAGACCTTCTGCTTTCCTTAGCTGTGTGTTTATTTTTCTATCTATTAGACTTAGGTGCCAAATTTCTGTTCTTCATCTTTTTATGACGTTTTGAAACACCTGTTTTGAAGAGACCTGCCACTGAGATGGTACTCTTTTCCTTTTTGCAATCTTGGTTTGAAAGGATAATCTTAGTAGGATGCCAAGTCTTAGGCTCTGTCTCTGAATGATCTTGTAACAACATGTGACAGCTGCTATCCTTCAGTTCCAGCAACTAATTCTGTTTAAATCTTGAGAAGAGGAATGCAGCATTCACACACGTTCCTTGTGATCAACCTATAATAAAAAACTTCAGTCTTCATAATCCTCTTAGGAAAAGTAGCATATGATAGTGCTCATCCAGATATACCATTATCAGGCAGAAATGCATGTTGGTGTTTCTGAGAGGGAGGATCAGGAGTTGCATTACAATGCAAAGGTAAGGCACACAGTGATGGAAGTACTTGTGCTAACACATCTGCTAGAAACATGAGACTTGTTTCAGAGACACGAAGGCAGTCAGTGAAAATAGAAAATGTGATCTGTGGATAATTAGGAAGATGATTTCGGCTAGACTTTTCCTTTCCTGCAATTCTTCCTCAAGTGCCTTGTTTAAAAAGTGCAATCAACAAATTTTCAATAAAATCTTTTAAATTTGCAGATGTCAGCCTAACAGATACAATATATTGGACAGTAAGGTCTGAAAAGGGAATCTAAGTTTCCTCAAGATTGTTTTGTGCTTTAATTTAGATAGCAACTTTACTTTTCAGTCCTGTTTATTGAGAACATATTTCACAAAGCTGCTTAGGTGATATCACAGTTTTATGTTGAAATGTGAACATAGCTGCTGTAATGTGGCCTGATTTACTGAATGTCCACGAGGACAAGCAAAAACAACATCACATTTCATGGATTTTTTTTTCCTGTGGGGAAACAAATACTTTAAAGAAAATGATATATAGTGAAGCCACACACGGGACTGCGGAGTTTGGTCCTTTGTTATAAATCCTACAGTGGCTCCTTTACTCCAAGGCAAAGAGGTCTAGGTGGCTGATGATATTGCTCCAGAAAGATGTATTCATCTATGCTTTTAAAATAGGCTTCAAGAGCTCCATCACAGGATAATCTGTTAACTGGCTGCTACCAGTGGCAGTTATTCGTGTTTCCTTTGGAGCTCAGCTTTTGGCGTTGTCATCCTAATCATACGGCATAAATCCTTGAATTTGTATAAATGAAAACCATATCATTTGTGCAACTATTTCATCTTCCCTCCAAGATCTTAAAACACTTCCAAACAAGGCTGAATTTAACTAGGACAGAGGCAAGTGTTTCCGTTCTCATTTTGCAGATGGGTAAATTAGGGCATGGATAATTTCCCTCATAAACGTAATGATGGCATAAGAACTTTTGGCAAAAATAGAGAAAGAATCCAGACGAACAGGAAAGGAAGAGTGTTCCTGTTACAGACACCTGGAATATTCATTTATTGGTTTTCTTTTACAGAAAAGAGCAAGATGATTAAGAGAAAAGATGGAGAAGTGTAACACAAATGCCCTTTTTCCACATGGCATCCAAAATGCCCATATTATTCAACTTTTGTGTTACTTCTTTAAATTCACATTGAAAAAAAATTACTAAGATACACTAGAAAGTAATATTTCCTGGTAAGTATTCTATCTGTTAAAACCAAAAAGTGTAATGATTCTTCATGTGTGTTTCTAAAGTATTTAACCCTTCTATCACAAGAACTATGCAGCTAAGCACAGAGAACAATGGAGACGAAAGGAATACTTCTTTTCTTTCTCTTTATATGCTTTCAGAGATAAGACATAAATTACAGTGAAGTTAACAAATGCCAAGACCCTTTGGCATTTGACACAAGAGCCTTTTCTCTTTAATTTGGCATCCTAATAATGCTCGGAGTCCCTTCGTTTGAGCAAGTCACTGGCAGATGCTTTATTGTGTCTGTTGTTTCTCCTCTGGGGCTGTACATTAGGTTAAAATATCACAAATAGCTGCTATTAAAGTGTGAGTCACAGTAGCTATAATTTTTCATGACAGCCAAAGAAAATGTGACATGTTTAGGAAACTCTGTCATTGATGCTAACACTCAGATCTTCAGGCAAATGTTTAATGACATACTCAGCATGCTGTGCAAACTCCACTATCTACCAAACAAAAGGTTACTACTGGAGAACTATAAATATTCGGAAATGTCACTAAACAATAGGAGCTCTTTTCTTCCTGATCACTGAAGGCAAGATAGAAATCGGACTGATATGAACAGCAAAAAAAGGAGGCTTTTTGCATACGCAGTTATTTTTGTTTGCCTCCTGTAAATACTCTGGTTTAGTCTATCTACCGCCTGTGCTTAGCGCAGAACCATGGCTTTCCTCTTTTGTTTCGATTTAAGCTTTTGTCTGGCAGTGAGCACCCAGCCTTACTACTGTTCAACTGCTTTCATCCTGCTGTACAGGCGATAACTGACACACACATGCATATACCCTCTGAGACCGCACAGCACAAAGCAGGAAATCCTTTCTGCGAGCGGGTCCTGCGCTACCCATAACATTCCTGGTGAGCTTTCGTGATCTCATGGCTCACTGTCATTTACTTTCTTAAATTAGACACTGAGTATTCATTCAATACTTGTGATTACTGTTAGAAATGAGACTATCTCAGGAATACCCAAATGACAAATAATGTATTGGGAAGACGTAAGAGTTATGAATTTTAACACGAGTAATGCAAAATTCTGCATTATGATCTAAAAGTCATAAGGACCTGTGTAATAGTACAATGTAAGTTTATTTTCATTTAAAAACATTTCAAATTATCATCAGCATGAAGGGGAAAAAGGAAATTATTCTGTTTCATCCACAAAGACCAGCAAGGCTGCGAACAGCAGATCTAGAAGTACAGAATAAACATGGCCAGGGAGCTGGGCTATAACGCTGTAAAATGCCATGGAAACTGCCCACTTGGCTTCCCTCTGTTTCATGTGGGGGGCAATTGATTTTGCCTTTCACTGAGCGAGAGAGAGTGTCCGGTGGTGAAGCGGAGATGGGCTTTCGAATCGTTCAAATGTGTGATGGGTCTTAATCACGGTGTTATGACAGGTTAAGAGTTTAAGCCTGCACAGCTTGGAGATGATGAAGCTGCCTGGGGATGGGAACTCCCTGCAGCATATTAGTGCCTAAATCAGGGTTATGAGATCTTGGGCAAGGAGAGAAGTGAACAAAAAAAGGAGGAGCAGAATGTACAGATATTCCTGGAGATTAAAGCAAAGGAAACTTTTTCATACAGTTCCGTTCTTGCAGGGAAAGGATTGCTGATTGATTTCTTCATCTCCAGAGAAAGTGACAGAAGTTTCCACATTTTAATTTACCAGGGAATAATACCGCCTGCACAGGATTCTCTCTTTCAGGCTGACTCCACAGTTCCCGCGGCAGGGAGCATGGGAGCTTTAGGACTCATTGCAGTACTGTTACAAACCCGGGCTCAGGGGAAAGCAATGGACATCGGGGTTAGTGTGAAACACATGGTATTTCCACACTCTACAGCAGGTGCTACTTAGAGAGGTGCTTGCATTTTCCACGATCTGTTTTTCTGTGTTTCTGAAGTGAGTGTTTGAGCTACCAAACCACCCAAAAAGCAATGTGAGATGAGACTTGAGTGTGAGTTTGGGCTCTTGTTCAAAGCACAGTTTGGGGTGCTCCTATTCAATATCTTCATCAGCGACCTTGATGAGGGAGCGGAGTGTACCCTCAGCAAGTTTGCTGATGACACTAAACTGGGAGGAGTGGCTGACACACCAGAGGGATGTGCTGCCATTCA
>VWZZ01006342.1:143536-164733 GCA_013399095.1 Psophia crepitans | reverse complement strand
GCCAGTGGCAGGTCCATCTTGGAGCTGGCTGGCATTGGCTCTATCAGACACAGGGGAAGCTTCTAGCAGCTTCGTGCAGAAGCTGCCGCCCCAGTTCCCCATTGCTGCCAAAACCTTGCCACACAAACCCGAAACATCAGCAAAGGAGATGAGAGATTCATCTGTGCCATCTTCCAGCCAGGGAGTCACTGCCATCATTTCTCATTTAGTTTCTGAGGCACTACCTCAATGCTCATCAACAAGCTAACGTGGGTTATGTAAAAGGTACATTAAAACTCTCTTGATGAAACTGTCCCATCATTTGGCAAAGAGTGCAAAAATCCCTGGGTCAGAAAGACAGGATAGGTGCACCATGAGGAAGCCTTTCACTTACTTCAGTGGTGGGAAGTGTAAGATATGATCCCGCTCCACCCGTTAGAAAAAATGAGCAGACAGAACAGGCCAAGGACTGGAGTCCAGAATGGACTGACACATAACATATCTTGAGTCATCGTGGCGTTTTTTCTCTCTCCTTTGCTCTCACATTTTCAAGTCTTTTGGTTTTTTGGTTTGATTGGTTGTTTTTTTTTGTTTTTTCCAAATGGAGAAATTTCGTAAGGACTGCACAGCAGTTCCCTACAGACAGGGGACGTCTGTAGGAGTACAGGAGCGTTAGATGTAGGTCTAAACTAGATGCAATAGGAAGGAGCTCAACCCTGTCTCTTGCAGCCCAAGTCATGCTGGTTATCATGGGAAAGGGAAGATGCAGTTGGATGATGTGGTGTCTTTCCAGTCATGCTGGAAGAGAAAGGCCAGGTTCCTGATTGTGACACCTATCTGCAGGAGACTATGCTGGGTGGTGTAGTGAACTGTGTTCCTCTTCATCTGTACGCGGTGTCTGAAACTCTGAAAGGGACAAAATATACAAGGCAGCCTATTTTTCATCAACTAATTTAAAACGGTGTTGCCCTACCAAACTGCCTACTAATTACCAGCTGACATGGTGCGTGGGCTGTGCATGGGCTTTCCATTTATCTGTGTGCTCTGCTGACTTGTCACAGGCGAGACACTGTAAACAGCAAATGATGGTGGATCTGAATAGTGGGCTTTATTTAAGAATCAGCAGGAGTCAGGCTGTTGCCCTGCCTGATTATCTCACCCTCACCTCTTCCTCCCAGCGTTATGCTCACCTGGTCTCAACTTCCCTTTCCTGCAGCGCAATCACTGCTAGCCCAGGAAGGTTGGGCAGAAAGTCAGATCAGTTCCTGTTGTGCCACTGCTCATGGTTTCCAGTCTCGGGGATCACCCACCAAGGTCTCTGGGTGCCCCTGGCATTAATTTCCATCCATCTCCTTGATCTCCAGGATATTTGCCTACTTCCAGGATCTCTCCTCCAGCCAAGGCCTTCATCACCATTCTTCTCTCCCAGAGTCACTGCAGTCTGTGTGCAGGAGCACAATATATAATCAGTGGCCTAACTGGTGGTCCTGTCTTGTATCTCTTTATGAATAGTGGTGCTCAAGACGTGTCATGTCTATTTAGCCCAGGGGTTATTAAAATGTACATCTAGCCCTCACTAGCTGCAGCTAGCAAGCTGCAGACTTCTGCTTTAGAGTTCAGAATTTCAGTTTTGGGCATACACTCACACACACATCCATGTGTTGCCTGTCCACAGTCACCATTTAAGCAATATTTTTGCCTACAACTCTACCTACTGCAAAAGTCAAACCCTGCCCTGCACTGCTTTCAGCATTTTCCTACTGGCTGGCTCTGTGGACAAATTAACTCTTCTCGGTACTTAACCCTGACTCCACTCCTTGTGGCCGAAGACAGGGGATGTTGTTATGGGACTGCAGGATGAAAAGCTTTTCCTCGGATCTTCTGCTAAACTCAAAGAAGAGATTCTGCAGTTAGCACAACCAGATCTAATCTTCAGATAGTACATACTCACAGGGAAGTAGTATTCCCGTTTTAGTTCTGTTATCAGCAGTTTCTTGGGGAGAAATGAACTATAATTTTCTCTTTCTCTGTGTTGTTATAATCCCTTTATTTCCTTTCATTATCTGTCAGTCGATGATTCAGAACATTTTTCATGATTGTATTTTTATTTCAGTGAGATCTATGACTAAGCTCTATGAAGCACACACATTTACAAAATTTAGATGAGAGGTATAATGAATACAAACTTTTGAAAGACTCTAATATTAAAAGTATGTTGAACAAAGAAATCAGAAAAGTATAGGTGGTAGAAGGGTGTTTCAACAAGCTTAACTTCTAATAACAAAAGAGAGTTCATATAATAATTTTAAAGAAATTATCTTCCACGTTCTTTCTCTCTCTCCACTAATACATATATATAGGATTCGTCAATTGAATTAAAGTTTGGAAGCTGGCCAACATGAAGAAATGTTTCACATGCAGTTACATGTATTAGAAGTTTGCACAACTTTAGCTGTCATGAGCAAGCTTTAATTAAAAAGAAAAAGCAAGAAATTAGTAACACCTTGCCTAAATGTCTTCAGAATAACACATGCTATTGACTCAACAGGTCTCGTTAACAAATGTTAGTAAAATAACTGGTAGAATGACTCATGCCAGTGAGACAAATGAGTAAGTATCGTTATCCAAATTTTGAAGAAGAGGAAAACAAAATCACAGGAAGCCTAAGGATCCAATCCAGAAAAGTTCGAGTTTTTTCTAAGTTTGCAGTCATTAAAGGGAAGTGAGGATGCTCATTTCTTCTCTAAAATTAATTGCCACAAAATGTAGCAGATGCCAAAATATCAATGGGTTCTAAAAGCAATTGAAAACATTAATGAAAGAAAGACAATTAATTAACCACTGAGATATGGTTCAGGCTCAGGAAATTTAAGACCATGCGGAAGCATCACTGTATTATTTCCCTGATCTTATATTTCCCTGCTTATCCAGGATTTTGGGGAATGAACGCTTGGCCTGACCCAATATAAGCATTCTTCAGTTATGTTCTATACCTCCTTAGAGAATCTATGTGATATTTCAATGTATTTTACTTCTGGACTAAAAAAAAAGGAAAAAAAAAGGAAGAAAAGATGCAGATCAAGTATCAACTGAACTGCCATGAGCTGTTTTCTGCCCTGCAAAGGGACAGGGCTTTCTCTATAAATAATTGCACACCAAGCATGCAGCAAAGTAAGCTTCTTGGGAAATAAATCATCCAAGAACAGTTTAACTATATCAGGATTACATACTCCAGGGATTTAGCTGAAGCAGAAGGATTTGCATGGTATGAAGCTCCTGAGAAACCTCTCAACAGAAAGACAGTTTTCTTTCTTTCACATGGTGTGTGGTCCACCAGCTGCTACTTAGTGTTTTTATTTTTTCAACAATCCAAATTATTGGAAGACACTAAGTAGTGTGAAAGCCTGCTACATTTTTAATTAGCTCTGCATACTTTTTTTGAAGTGTGGTCTCAGAGGAAGTGGTTATTCAGAAGGGTTAGGCAGTGCTCCTATTCCGTTGCTGAAAAGCCAGGAATTTGTGGTGGACAGATAAGGATAACACTTCCGTTTTCAAAAAGCAATGCAAATATTTAAATTTGCTGCAAATCCTGATGCAGGATAATACAACGGGAGCTTTTGAAGCACACCTTTGAATCCATTTTCTTACCTATTCTGGAAACTATAGGCATGGCAAAGTTGGTCAACAGTACTTGATGTATTGGCAGTTCTTTGACAGGTCTGGATAACCAGTATAATGTGGGCATCATTCACCTCCATTTGCTTTAGGTCATGCATTATTCTCCAGTTCATAGCTTCATAAAGCTGTGGAATAGCCTTTCTCTAGGAGAACTCGTGAAAAAAGAACATAGTAAAAAGGGTTAGATGTAGCCATAAATATGATAAATGGCTTTCTAGAAACTACATTAAATAGCAGCAATATCAGCCCAGAGATGAGTTCTGCAACATTCTTATTGCAAGTCTGTGTGGATGGATGATTCACTATGTGCTTGCTTTTCATGGACATCATTTAATGGAACGTCCTATGTCACTAGTCATTTGCACTCCAAATACAGAAGACTTGTGTGTTGCTGTTTAACATTTCATCATACTTCCTTCATTCTCCAGATCTCTGTTAAATGATGGGAAAGGAAATCAGATATGGTACAAGTTGTGCCTCCCTTTCCTTTCTGCAGCATTTTATCCAGAATCTTTTGATTGCCTCAGTGGGTTTTTTTTTTTGGTTTGGGTTTTTTTTTTTTTTTTTTGGGTTTTGGGTTTTTTTTTTGGTTGGTTTTTTTGGGGTTTTTTTTTTTTTTTTTTNTTTTCTTTTTTTTTTTTAAATTGTCTAGTCTTTGTCCAATGAAGAGATTTTACCACTGTGCTTCAGTGCACTGTAATCCTCCAGATAGGAAGTCTGGCTACTCAGTTTAGTGCTGAGTCCTACAGCAAGATCCTGAGTACATGAGCACAAAATATGCCCCAGCAGCCCTAAGAAGAAGGTCTTGGGTGTGTTGGTTGGTGGGAAGCTCGACATGACCAAGCAATGTGTGCTTGCAGTCCAGAAAGCCAACTGTATCCTGGGCTGCATCAAAAGAAGCATGACCAGCAGGTCCACACTGCCCCTCTACTCTGCTCTCGTGAGACTCTGCCTGGAGTACTGTGTCCAGCTCTGGGGTTCCCAGTGCAAGAAATATATGGAGCTGTTGGAGCAGGTCCAGAGGCAGTCCATGAAAATGATCAGAGTGCTGGAGCACCTCTCCTCTGAAGACAGGCTGAGAGTGTTTGGGTTGTTCAGCCTGGAGAAGAGAAGGCTCCAGGAAACCTTACAGCAGACTTTCAGTACCTGAAGGGGGCCTACAAGAAATCTGTAGATGGACTGTTTAAAAGGGCATGTTGTGATAGAACAAGGGGAATGGCTTTAAACCTGAAGGATAGATTTTGACTAGATATAAGGAAGAAATTTTTTGTGATGAGGATGGTGAGGCACTGGAACAGTTTGCCCAGAGAAGTTGTGGAGGCCCCATCCCATGCAGTGTTCAAGGCCAGGTTGGATGGGGCTTTGGGCAACCTGGTTTGGTGGAGGGTGTTGCTGCCCATGGCAGTGGGGTTGGAACTAGATGATCTTTGAGGTCTGGGGAGCCTCACTCTCAGGTAGGTTTATGGATGAATTGCTCCCTGTCTGCATAGAGTTACGCCGTATAGAATTAGTCCTTGTCAGAACTCAGCCCACCATTGCATACAAATTACATATAAAGTTTTAAAAAAAGTCAGTTTCCCATCAGGAGTGCCTCCTGCTGTATTTTTCCAGAGGACACTTCTTCTAAATAAAAACTTCAAATACTGGTATACTATACCTAAAGAAATATTGCATATTTTTTGAAGAACATTTACTTGACACTAAAACTTGCAGATAGGAAAGAATAAAATGGGAGAGCAAGCCTCAGTGATGAAACCAAATATCACCAATTTTAGACTCTTGTGGAAAAAAGTTACAACGTGAAAGAACTAGCACTTCCTTTGATAATAACAGCAAAGATTTGAACATGGCAACAGAAAGTCTGCTGTCAGGATGACTCTATTACCATAATTGATAAGTTTGCTCTGAGATCATAGCCTATTTGGGGATTTTTGTCTCAGAGTTGCTTGCAGCAATGCATCTCATTCAGCCCCTCGGCCTCTCTGATGCACCAAGATTGACCCTGTGTCTTGGAAATGTACTCTCTATCAGTCAAGCTTGTTTGCATTAATGCGGACCACTTTTATTTATCATAGTAATATACTTCATTTATATTTATTGCACGCTGCCTCCTCTAGTTGAGCTTTGACCTCAGATTGACCCAGATGTTTGTATACTGTATGGGGGGGGGGTACTGTTACTTTTGTGGCTGACATCCGCTGAAGAGCAGACCTGAAAAGACACTTGGGGCCAGGCTAGGTGGAAAAAACCAGAACAGACATATCAAATTGCAGTTAAATCCAGCCACATTATTTACAACATCTCAAACAATATTTTTACGCCTCAGGACATTTATAGCAATTATTCAGTACAGAGTGTGCATTATTTTAACCCCTGATTGTAACAGATTTGACAGCTTGCATTATAGCTCGGTAATCACCACTAAAGCTATCCTGGGACCTGCCTCAGTGTTTAGAGGTGACAAGAGAAAGCTTCAGCCAGTAATCCCAGTTTGTAAAACCAGCAGGCTTTATTTGGCTCCAATTGCTTACCTAGCTTACCTTCACTGATGTATAAATAAATAAACCAGACCTGGTGTTCCTGGTGAGAGCAAACCTTGTAGGTGCTGGTCGACCCCTCCTGCTTGGTGTGTGATGCCTGTCCTTACGTGAGTGCGCTGTGCAGGGAAGACATGTCAGAGTAAAGAGGAGTAAGAAACGCTCCATGGTCTCTTTTGAGGAAGGTTTCATAGCATTCAGTCTGCGGGAAGCCTGCCTCCTTCCAAACTATGGCTATAACAGGGCTAACGATGGCTAGCAACCAAATTACTGAGGCGTAAGGAGTTACTAGCTGGCAGCTAAGCTATGCTACCTGATTGCATGAATGCTCCTTGTCTGTTACAAGTGAGAAGTAAAATGTGTTAGCTGAAATTATGAAGGTAGTTTGTATTAGAAATAAATATTTTATTTTACTGAGCCTCATCTCAGTGCTGCGTATACAAAATGGCAAATGTGACCTTTGCAATGATTCAAGCTAATGCTTTTTTGTTCCACCTATGTATTAGGTGACATACACACATACAGCCAGCCACTGCATCCCAGTGACAAATGGCAACCTATAGAAACTATCTGTAGAAACTCAATTGCTTGTGATCATCTGCCCATATCTGGTATTTGGTCAGCTTGTGTCAAAAACTGTTAGAAAGAGGTAGGCTTTGAAATGAGGAGAATTGAAGCCTTTGGTGTGTTTGAATAGGATTTCCATGTCCATAAACTGAATTGTGTATGGATCCAGGGACACGGGCAATATAGCACAAACATAATATCATTTACTGAGCTCAATCCACTCAGTGTATGGGCTACGATGTCATGCATCAGCTTTTTTTTTTTTTTCTTCTTTTTTGAGTTCTTTATCTTGGCCATTGTAGGAGGTTTGCTGCTCTAGGTTGGGAGATGGCTATTACTAGATCTAAAATGTTTTGGGTTTTTTTTCTGTTTGATTTTCGTCTCCTGTATGTTTATAGCTTTTATTTATTGCTTTGCAAAGTCCTTGAAGAAACCAGTGCTATGTTCTTGGAAATATTTTTGTCTTCTCAGGCTTCAGTCCTTTCTCCCTTTGCACAACGGCCGATGTGGCATATGACTACAGCTCCTGCAAAGGCTTTAGACTTCACAGATGGACAGGATCTATAACAGAAGTAAAAAGAGAAAGTGAAAAAATGGAGTAATTTAACTGCGACAGCTCTTTTCTTAAGTGAAATCCTGGGGCCCAGATTCTATGTCACTCTGCATTGTGTGCACTTAAGTTACACCAGTGGAAATCATAGAGCAGATGTAATTTGCTTTGTGCTCTCAGTACAGCAGCACTTTACAGACACTACTGTTAGAGGCTATTGAAAAATCGTGCAAGATGGGTTCCCTGCTCCCCCCGGCCCCCCAAAATGAGAAATGGTCTCCTGAAAGAAATGGTACAAGTGTCATTGCATGGACTTTCTCTCATTAAATGAGCACTGGGAAAAGATTGAAAAAATATAGCAGCTTGGTGACCTGGGAGTCTTCTCCAGCTCTAATTCTGTGATCAAGGAGACGAAGGATACAGATGCTATTGAATTATGCCCGAGGCACAAGGATTCCTGGAGCTGATCACCTCTCCCAGGAAAATGTCAGTCTAAAAGGTTTTCCAATACTTCTCACTACCAATTCTGACATGTGAAATTCAGGTGCTTCTCTGAACTCTAGCTGATGTTGTTGATAGTATTTATTATCACAAATGTCAAGGTACTGTCCCAGTTGCTTTATTATTGAACTTTTCTTACACGACCTTCCACAAGATTATTGGTCTGCAGTGGTTTGTGATACTTCAGAAGGTCCAGCATGAGCTTCCTGTGGTGACAGCACAGTAACTGATTAGAAATCCTCTATCTCCACAAACCATATGGTAGGCAATACAAGGACCCTTAATACGACTCCTTTCTGGAGTTGCTTTTGCCCTGTTTTTTCTCTTTAATCTTTGACCTAAGCAGCTCAGAGTGAATGCTTGGGATGTCTTTCTGATAGGTTTTGGGGAGTTATATTCAAGTCCTCACAACCTCAGGAACTCAGGTACAAAAGGTTATTAACCTACCTCTGGAGATACTGGATACATTCAGACACTCCTTTCAAATCAAATGAGAACAGAATCTCTTTCATTGCCCACTTGACTCTGGACAATGTTGCTGATTTACTGGTAGACTATGCTTTACAAAGATTCAGATAACCCTTGAATGCTTCTTTGAAAATTCTGAGCAAACAACAGGGAAGGAGAAAGCAAAATGCGTCTTTGATAACCATGTCTTAAAATACTGTTTAACAGTGTGATGAAGAATTTGAGAATCTGCTTCCTCTCTGCTTTTCTCCAAGAAGGCTGTGTACAGTTCTGCAAAGCTGAACTCACTGTCCACCTTGGTAGCATTTTAACTTAGGTTTGCTTTGCCTGAGTTTCCATATTAAAGCAAAGCAGAAGCCTTGGAGGACTAGTGTATGTGTGTCTTTTGAGAAACGGCCTTAGTAACTGGAATTTTTTTTCATCTAGATTTGCTTTTGTCATGTCCCAGCAACAGAACCGCCTGCTCTCCTGCTGCTAACACTGACTGGCTATAACAGATGGTTTCACCTGTCTTTTACGGGGTCTTCTCAGATCCAAAAAATATTTTAGAATCAGGAAAAACGCAAGTGACATCTATTATTTTACGGTGCTCCCTTAATTCTAACCATTATCAAAGCTTCAGTAACCGTGTCTATATCTTTTTTTGACAAGCTAATATAATCAACTACGTTCCTTCAGCTCATCTACTATCAGTATGGGAATATCATGTTCTGATGAAATCGTTAACCATTAATAAGCACAGTGCTGAAATATTAACCCATTTTGTCTCTCCAGGGGATTATAATCAACAGATCGAGTATGACTTAAAATGTATGTGTGGAGCTTGCTACAGTACACAGCACACCAAACAATGACTTAGAAGACACCCTGAAGAGACCTCTTCTTTTCATATATAATATGTATCTGGAATGAGAATTAGAGACAGAGTGTTTAGTGATTTTTCATAGGAAGATGTAAAAAAGATATCTACTGCTGCACCTTCAATTGTTTTATTCTGCTATCCTGGAAGAGATGTAAGTTATAAAGGAAATATCATCATGAACTTCCCACACAGATGAACTGAATTGGAAAAGAACTCCCACCAGCGTGCATTATGCATATCTCATTCATGTCTCTTGTGTGCTTCGACATGAACACCAATCTTCTTGCCCTCAACCGTCTTGCCGTTTGCTTCCTTAGTCAGGAAAATAAATTCTAGTGCGAAGCAGGATCCTTCAGTGAGTTTCCACATTTCACCAAATCATTACAGTCGCAGCTATAAAAAAAAGTCCTCTTTTGTCAAGAAAACCAAAATACAGCACAGCACTCTTCCAACAGCCAAAAGGTGCTAGTTATATCTGCAATATTTTGTGTCTGCCATTAACTTTCTCTCTGAAAGGCCACCCTAAGGTATAAACCAAAATCAGAATACCTGATGTGGTAGTTGCATCGTTTTGTTGTTAATTTTGTTTTGGTTTAGAGGATAGTGGCTATTAATACATAGCATTAGCAATCTCTGTATACAAAAAGGCTGCTTTTTGTCTGATTCCTTGCAAAAACTAGATGAGGTAAGCATCCTAGGGATGATAAACTAGAGTTACAAAAGGACTCTGTCTTGCTTGCCAGCTTCCATCTGTGCAAGGTACCGGGGCAGCCAGATAATCCTGCAAAAAATGAGGTAAATCATAAGGAAGATCACAGTTTGAACATTTTTTGTCTTTCATTTACCTGACAGTGCTTTAGATGTGTTCAGATACCATTATTTCTGGAATGTCCCTGACACATAGCTCTGATAATTAAAAGAGATATCTTGCCCTTAACCTCTCATTTTCACAGAGTGTGTTAACATGAAGCATTACCCAATTGTTAACTCTAGGTATTGATTATTTCAAGCTGTACATGGGCTAATATTGTTTTCCTTGTGGACAGACTAATGTATTTGTCCACAACACAGAACAAACAGATGTACATCTTTTCTTCAGGGCTCAGAGATTAATTTTCAGAAGGAAACTGGACAAAATGACTTGTACTGCTGTTAAACACTTTCTTCCTTTTATTTCTTCTCCCACTGAGGGGACCAGTTATAACACAATACTTCCATTCTTGCCACACGAAAGGTAGGGAGCAGCTGCTTCCACAGAGGAGGAAGCACATGCTTTGTAGAATAAAGAAAACTTGTGCATTTTTTATTAAAAACTGCATTTTACAACTGAAACATAATCTGCAGATGGAACAGCTGATATGGCTATTTTGCTGGTTGTTAAAGAGTTTATACTACATTAAATTGACTCCCATGGGTTTAATTTTTCAGTGCTGTTACAACCACCAACCTCTCTTATTGAGAAGGTCAATAGGCATGATGTGAAGCCTTGTAAATCATTGCCTTGCTATTTTTGTAATATATAATGTGACCCTTTTCACACACCTTAAAAATTATAAACCAGAGCACATACTGTATATCAAACAAATAAATCAGCTGCTATAAATACAGTCTTCCTTTTGGTTCTAGACAGATTAATTCTACTGCATTTCATATGTTTTAAATTGTTTTTGGCTTCACAGGCAAGATCTGCTTTTGTATTCAGAAAGCAGAGACCCTGGATTTAATCTATTTAAAAAGCTTAATAGAGCTGAAGTGACCCGGAAAGTGTATTTTAAAATGATTCCACTAAAAGCCTTAATTACTATAAACATTAAATAAATTAAGTAATTATACTGAAAAAAAAAATCTGGTCAGCTGATAGAAACTTTTAAAGTGCAGTTTTGAGAAGGAGAAAGAACAAGTGGAATTAAGTGTAACGGTGACCTGATAGCCTATTTAGTGCTCCAGGGGTGCTTTTTTCCGGAGGTGTATTTACTAGCCGTGTTTCATGCACAAACTGGAAGTCTTGATACAACATCTGGGGAAACTGAGTCACTGAGGAGTCTTGTGTGGTTTCCTTCATACTTATGCCATCTGCATTGAAGTGTATCATCTCAGGTCCGTGCCTACAATCCTCTTGCATCAGCATCCCAGCAAAGTCAGTACTGAGAAATAGATGTCCTTGGTCATGGTTGGTATCCCAGTACTTTTCCTAGTTCTGAGGGGTACTGCCTCCACTGTCGGAGGAAAAGGCATTGATCAGAAGCATTTGAAGGGCAATATATATAAGAAAGGTAAATGATCAGAATCAAGGCAATTTAGTTTTTTAAAAGAAAGCCCTGCAAAAGCTCCGAGACCTGTGAGTCTGTGTTTCTGCTGTGTCAGTTCCACCCTGCATATTTCTCAATCACCCCTCAGTCATGGTCTAGAGAAGTGACTTTGGTCTTGGACACTGGCAATTTGGGTAGAGGAAAGGAGGAGCTGTGCACATGCATGAGTGTGTATGTACAGAGTCCATCTTACGGATGCCTTTCATAATGCTAGCAAAATCCATGATTTTGCTGAAAAAGTTTAAGGTGAGAATTTGCCTGTTTCCTGTTTATGTGTTTTTATCTATTTTATCATGTCTTCATCAGCTTCTTGTTCTGATGATTCTTTTGTTCTTCCTTCGCCTATCTCCCCTACCCCCGATTTTTACAGCATGTAAAAATGAAGCAAGTAATTTTTTCCTTGTTAAAATAAACACTCATGGTTCATACTTGCTGCAGTTTTCAAGGACTTGGAGAGACACTGCTCTGGCTGAAAGTCCAGCAAGAGTCTAGTGCAAAACAAAGCCGAGGTTGTTAGACCACCAATGGTCCTACAGGGTCCAAGCCAGCTGGGAAGTGAGGTTTAGTGGGGAACTAGTCTTTGACCTAGCTCAGTGAAAGAAGTGAGATTCAAAGTACAGTGTTTCCTGTATTGTACTTCCATCCTTGTACAAGGACAGCCAAAATTTGACATGACATAAAATACTTTCCCATGAGAAGCACTGGATATATCTATAGATTCTCTCTAGGCTGACAGCCAAGTTGTGATCTGCACAATTCCCTGACAGACTTGCATTATTTTTTTAGAGAATACCCTTTTTTTGTGGTAAGTTATAACTGACACTGTCCTACAAAAAAACCTGTGATAAAACTGTGATGTAACTATTATTAGGGAAAAGAGACTACTGCTTCTTTGTGGTTCATTTGATGTAAGGGCCAAAAAGTTTGAATTCAATGATCTCAAGATCAAGTCAGTTCTGCTTACATTGGATATTCTAGTCATTTTAATTAGTGAAAAAAATCTGTATGCTCACATTTACTTTTTTCAGGCAGTAGAATCCCTTTGATTTAGACATCTAAGAGTTTTCCTCTTCCTTTTCCTCCACCTCTTCAGGGAGCTTCCCCAAAAGAGTTGTCAGATCAGCCCTTCAATTCCTAGCATTTTCTCTACAGTTCTTCCAAATATGTAAAGTAGACCTGGATCACAATCTGATTTATGTCCGATATTTCATCTCAGAACATGTTTAGAGGCTGAAGCTGCAATACAAATTGCTGGGAGTCCATGAGTTACACAGTATAATATAGATACGGATTTTTATTTTTTTAAATTCCAAAATACACATTTTACAAAAAAAAAGGAGAAATAAAACTTGTTTTACTGAATGCACACAGCTGAAAAGTAAGGCATAGCACCAAATATTCCTGATTCTAAACCTCATCTGAAAAGTTCCTGAAATTTAAATGCAGACATCATGATTTTGGGATAAATGTTCTTTCCACCCAGCCCGTTGCAGTCTCATTAGCTACCAGGATAATAGAATCATAGAATGGTTTGGGTTTGAAGGGGTCTCAAATACAATCTAGTTCCAACCCCCCTGCCATGGGCAGGGACACCCTCCACTAGACCAGGTTGCCCAAAGCCCCATCCAACCTGGCCTTGAACATTTCCAGGGATGGGGCCTCCACAGCTTCTCTGGGCAGCCTGTTCCAGTGCCTCACCACTCCCTCAGTAAAGAATTAGTAAAGAATATGTAGAATGTACAACAGCATTTGTTGTATGAATCTACGAGAAGAAGGGTTAGGCACTTAAAAATAATACCACCATTGTATTTTTGATTTGATAGTGTAAGAATTGTGGTTGCATTCATGGGAGCTCAGTGAATGTGTTTTTATAAGAAATAGGAATTATAATGCATGCTTGAAAGAAGTAGTGAACAATTATCATATGGTTAGTGAACACGAGGCAGGTGGCTGTGATGGGTGGAAGAGGGATCATGAGGAAACAGTGACACAATATAAACACTGTGATGGGAAATGGCCTTCTATGCCCATACCCACTGCACCTCCAAAACAGGGCTCAACTTCAGTGTCTTCCCTGTTTTCCTTTTTTAAGAACAACAAACCCCCTAAAAAAACCCCAAACCAAACCTAAAAAAAGGTCCAAGAAATCCAGTCCCATAACCCTGATGCCTTTTAAGCTTTTAATCCAAAAACACCAGTCCCAAATATTTCAGTTTGGTAGAAAAACAATGACTTGGCACTTTGCCACATTGAACCTCATCCCGTTGGCCTCTGCCCAGCAATCCAACCTGTCCAGGTCCCTCTGCAGAGCCATCCTACCCTCCGGCAGATCGACACTTCCCCCCAGCTTGGTGTTGTCTGCAAACATACCAAGGGTGCACTCAGTTCCCTCATCCAAATCATCAACAAAGATGTTGAAGAGGATGGGCCCCAGCACCGACCCCTGGGGCACACCACTCACGACCGGTCGCCAGTTGGATTTGACTCCATTCACCACCACTCCCTGGGCCCGGCCATCCAGCCAGTTTTGAACCCAGCGAAGAGTGTACCTGTCCAGGCCATGGGCCACCAGCTTCTCCAGGAGAATGCTGTTGGAGACTGTGTCAAAGGCTTTGCTGAAGTCTAGGTAGGCTACATCAACAGCCTTTCCTTCATCCACCAGACGGGTCACCTGGTCAGAGAAGGAGGTGAGGTTCGTCAGGCAGGACTTGCCTTTCATGAACCCATGCTGGCTGGGCCTGATCCCCTGGTTGTCATGGACATGACATGTGGTTGTCCTCAAGATGACTTGTTCCATGACCTTCCCTGGCACCGAGGTCAGGCTAACAGGCCAATGTTATATCATTACAATATCTAACATGTTCTGGCATGCCACAACATTTTAACTGTCACACAAGGAATAAAAATATTAAATATATGTGCAGTTAGTACAGTAACAAAACCCCAGGTAAGCTTTTTTGGTAATACAAACAAGGAAAATCAAGACAGGATCATTTATTAATTAATTTGCCTTCATCATATTTCCTTCAGAGATGTGTTCTAAATAATGAAATATATGTTTTATGAGATAGAAAAATACTTTACTGACAATGAAACACCCACAGTTCAGCAATAAATACAGTCGTGTGAGTACTTATGCTTTCGACTGTCCTAACTTCAAGATTTTTGGATGTCAGCAATAATTATATGGTATATTCATTTATTTTCCTGTGTTAAAGAATACGCAGTTGACGTTAAATTACATTAAAAAGCCTGAAATCTTGTTCAAGCTTTCAAAATAGTTCAAAATAGTAAAATATTCAGTTCTTACTGAGTTAGTTTTTAACACAGAAATTCGAGAACGCTGGGGTATTCCATTGAAAATAGATGCTTTAATGTATACAGTCATGTTACTAGATAATTATGTAATTTAAAATGTAGTTCAGAATCTGAACTAACCTGCCCTCTCTAATCCGTGATTCAAAGGATGTTGGATGTTAAAAGAATTTCGTTAGCTGAAGCAATGTCATATTGATTGAGCGTAATAGTCTTTTGGGAAATTTCTTAGATGTTTAATCAAAATGGGAGCTCCCAAGGGTACAGGAAGTTCTTGTTCTGCCGCATTGGTCGTGGAGACCGCGGTGAGATCTCTTTACTGATCCAGGCAATGATTCACAATGTGCATTTTATGTAGGTGTCTGAAATGTCCTGATTACTTATTTTTTCATTTCCTCTCCAGGCCTTTGCAGGTATCAACGGTGTGGGGCATGGAGCAGCTGTGGCAAGGTGTGGGGACACGGGTGTCGCAGAGATGGGTCTCTGCCTCTTCACACTCATATGCCCCTTTTTCTCCTCTCTCTCTCTGTTGCTTGCACTCCTGAAGTACACGTTGCGGACTGAAGTATACATTACACACTGAAGTAATGCTTGGGAAGTTTTGTCACCTTGCGCTTTCTCATTCTACAAAGAAACTGGCTTTCCCTTGGACATCTGTCTTCTGTGTGCAGCTGGATAAACAGGAACTCGAGGGCAGTGGCGTGAGGGTTCCTCCCTCCCCTATGGCATTTCTCAGGCAGAACCAAATTTTGGGGTGGCTGCTGGGTCCATCAGTCTTTCTTCAGCAAATCCTTTTGCTTTATGGAATTCTGCACTGCGTAGCCAGGACCACGTGTTACAGTGAGGTGGGATACAGCAGCGGGGTTTGAGGGGGGGGGGAGAGGAGGGGGGGAGAGCCCAGCCAGAGAGCCCAGCAGACCCGTATTGGGGACAGCCTGGTTACACTGGGCTGCAGAACAAGCGTGATATGTTAAGACCGTCTCCCTCGCTGATCTCTGAGAAGATTCTAAACAGCGCTTTGCAACTTCATGCCAAATATTATTCAGGGCTGGATCTGTACACGGCTGGAGTGCTGATAGTCTTCTCAAAAGCAATTTTTATTTTATTTATTTTTAGATTCACAAAAGGTGCCCTATTGACTTATATCAGTGCAATTTAATAAAATGCACAGAGATCTGCATCTTTTCAAAGGCAAAAGATGGAAAGATGATTGGAATGGAGATCCTCACCACTCTCCCTCCTTGTCCTGGAGAAAGGAAACATCCCACATCCCACATCCCCATTCAGTGCCTGAATTTGCACTGTTGCCAAATGCACGGGGACCTCTTGGTGCAGAAGAGCCACTGAAGTGTGAGGATTGCTAGCACCAGAACTCCACATGACCCCAGTTCCCATGGAAGATCATGAGTTGGAAGGTGGGATTCCAGACAGCCAGGCCCCAAGCTATATTTGCCTTTATCACCAAGAGGGGCAACACTTCCCACGGCAGTCAAGAGTAAATAGGAAGCCAAAGTGTTTGGCGAAAAATTTACCTCATATGTTCAACTGGGTGTTGGTAGCTACCAGCAGGGCAGTGCCATTACTGGAAGTCAAAGGCAGCCCCTGGGAAACTGCATACTGAGGGAGCCTCCGCACGGAGGCGGGTCTGCGTGCCCTCCAGTCGGCAGTGAAAGCAGCGGGCTTGCTGCTCCTGCCTCACGCAGCCATCCCCCCCCAGTAAATTTTAAGAGTCTAATTTAAAACAAGAGGCTTGAATTTGATTGCCCAAAGGGTGAGTTGGGAAATTTTTTCAGAGATGCCGAACAGCTGCAGCTTCCGCTGACTCTCAAAGAGAGGCAGCCACGTGGAGAGCTGCAGGAGAACGTTACCCTTGAAACACAGCTACCAACTTATTGCACTGGGCTTGGATTTTGATGCTTCATTTAGGGAACAAGAGTTAAATTGATATGGCCTTCAACCTTGAACTCTGTGTTCCAGTTTTACCTTCCATGAGGCAATAATAACACTTACCTACAGTATTTCAAATACAATCAGGAAAAAGCTCTGAAAATGCACGTCAAGCTGCACCATTGCATAATTGTACATTTTTTATTGTGTTTATGTGATCATCAACAATATAACATGCCATTAAAAGAGACTCACTATTTTAAGTCCCTATGCTACTGATTTCTTTCCTTTTTCATGGGTAAGCTATGCATTGGCAATGTATGCATGTTTATCAAAATGCCCTTGAGAAATAACATGTGAAACTCATTTTTTATTTTCCAGTAAACTTCATAACACTTTCTCAGATTCCATCCTTTGGATGGATTTCCAGTTTATCTTATGTGTGAGAAATGACCCTATAACCTACATGTGACAGTTGTTTGGGTTTTATTAAGTGCCCTGCTCGCTGGTAGCATTGGGGCATTACTCACAGATATTTGCATGCTACTACAGAAAGCCAAAGAAAATTATTATTATTATTCTGTATTTAACTATTGTGTCTTCCTTTTGCACCATGCCACTTAGAAGCAACTTGAACCAGTATAGGTTTGCTTTTAAATTGGGAAAAGAAAATGGGTGGGTTTTTTTCTCTGTAGTTGGCTCCGGTGTTCAGTGCTTTGGAATAGGCGGGTTTAATTTCTGGAAACAGTTTGCGAGCCCTTTAATTGGCTTCTGTCTAAAGGGATGTTTCTATGTGAAAGCTGCCGCCTGTACAAAGAATGAGGAGGTAAATTGATTTCCATGTAGAGTTCAAGGAAAGCTGTCAGAAGAGGAGGAAACACATAGTTGGCATTAGCCCTCTAAGGAATTCCTCTGCTGGGAATCATGGAAAGAACCAAACCTAGATGAGTTTACTAATAAGGTTAATTTAAAAATTATTCTAAAGGATTGTTATTACTACTATTATGAGAGAGGTTTAATATAACTTTTCCTATTTTCAATCTCAAATGCCAGCAGTAATGACACCTTCCATGAGAATGATATTCATTATAGTGCCCTGGGGCTGTGCACTCTCCTCACCTTTTTTATCTCTGACTCTCTGCTGGTTTTAATTCCGCGTTAGGTACAATATGATTGTCCTTGCACAGGACACAAGCCATTGCACACACACCAGCTTTTCTGAAAGAAGTTGGGAGTCTGTATCTGAAAATGCACCTTTGGTTAAGATACTGTCCACAGCAATAAAACCGCCAGATGTTTCATAAGCACCACTGATGTAAGAATATTGGAAAGGATAATGCTCTAAATCACAAATGAGAACTTTGGCTGGAGACAAAATGAAGTGAACAATTAGTATTCCTGGCATAACGGGGTAAACCAACAAACACTGCAATAGATGCTCCATATTATTAAAAAGTGTTGTGATAAGGTTTCTTCTGCAAACACAAAGGCAGTATTATGCAGAGCAGGGTTTTAATCTAATTTATTTTCCATGCCTTTTATTGACAAATAGCTAATGAGAATTACTCACATTTTCACTGTATCTTATCATGCATTGCTAATAAAAAGCCCCACTGTTTTGCATGTATGTTGCATCATTTCATAAAATTTTCAGCAGCCTATGACTGACTAAATAAAGTTGTCACTCAAGCCTCATTTCCTATCTGACTGCAAGGAATCAACATGGACACTGAATTAATGCTGAATATTGTCTGTGTTTGATGAGGTCTCTGCAAGATCTCTGTTCTGTCACCTTTAATGCACTCTGCTTGAGGGACTTATCTGATTTCTTATTGTTTCCAGGAAAAGATGAGATATTACAAATATGTCCCTGGCCTCATCTAATTTATGCCTTTGAAATGTTTTTTCAGGAGTGAAGAGAAATTAAAAAATGGGGAGATCCATCATTTCTTTACACGAATCAGAGTCAGAAGGGCTTGCAAAGAAAGAAGAATAAGTACTATCTTATATTTGTTCGGTGTATAAAATAGTGTAACTGAAGTGTTATTTTACTTGGTATTATAAGTAGTTGTCATAGGCTCAGGAACAAAATAAAAGTCAGCCTAAAAGCACTGAGGTCTTTTCATGAGGTCTATGAGTGCAGAAAGTCATAGTAACTGCAGGGCAGTATTTATAGCTCTGTAGATCCATATCTGCGTTTCTATTTTGCATTTGTTAGAGAGCCGTATAATATAGTGAGACAGCAGTAACCCTGCATCAGTTCCTTAAGCTTTGTCTTCATAAATTATTCATGCAATTTGTATGTGCAGAACCTCTCACACCTTTGCTACTAATGTTGTGAGTTTTTCTTGGTCAGCAGGGGAAATGCCCACTGTTGGTTTCGGGGCTGTTCTTTCAGTGTGGCACACTCAGCCATGCGCTGACAGCAGAGGCAGAAGGGCAGCCACATCTCCGACCTCCCGTGGGCTGCTCCTCAGCCAGGGGGTACAAGGTCAAGCAATACACTGCAAGCAGATCTCTTTCTCCTTGAGATGGGGTATCCTGGCCACATCCCTGGCACATGGCTTGGGAGGTGAGAAAATTTCAGCAGCAGAAAGGTTGCAATCAAGTCTCACACTTTTCTTCTGGGTGGGTCCAAGAGCTGAGCTACTGCATAGGGAAAGGTGACCATTTCCTTCACCTCGATTTCGTAGGACAAGGCTGGCCCAGGTGCATGTTCAAGGAGAAGGCTCAGCAGAGACCAGTGACATTTCTCTGATGTCCACTCCAAAGCTCCTGCACCTCAGAGAAGGTCAGGGTTAAGAGGCACCTATTGGCTCAGTTAGGCAAGTCCCCATAAAGTGTTTTAGATTGCATGAATGCCAGTAAAACTCAGCTGCATGTTGCTGGTCACCTGTGGGGAGGTGAGATCTGTCAGCAGCACACAGAACACACCCTGGATGCTGGCACTCAGTGTGTTGCCACTTTTGGGGCTGTATGCTTCTGTCTCCATGTTTTTTTAATTTTCCTGCACCACCCAATACCAAATAATCACAAGTCATTTTTATGCAATTTGAACATGTGCTACTGTTGTATATCTATCTTTCTCCTCCCACAACATTGTGGCTTTCCTGAATAACATCTGCCCTGGGTGCTTGGGTAGGTGAATTTCTTCTCCTGTCTTCTTCCCATTTACCACACAGAGTGACAAAGCTGACTGTTACTGGGGTCTCAAAACTACCCAAAACTGAAGAAAAAACCATTAACATTCTTCAAGGACAAGTTATATGCAGGAAGCCAGGATGCTCTGCCCTGTTTCAGTAAAATGAGCTGTCACCAATGTGATGGCTGTAACTATGGCACTATTTTTTATTCTCTTGCATCCTGAAATGGCTCTGCACTATTGATGATATTTATTTATTTATTTGATGATTAGCAATGCAAGGACATTTAATAAAAAAATACCGTGAAAGCCTTCCAGCTCACAGTACCGTGCCATCTTTTAGCACTGTGCCTGCTACTTACAAATTATTCTCATCTTCCCTGAATGCTCATGATGAAGTACAAGTTCTATCCCAGGCCCCATCGTTTTCAAACATGTTAAAAGCATAGTGGAATAAGGACAGAATTCATATTGCTGTGCATGACTGGGATGAGCTATAACTACAGTATTAGATCTGTCAGGTTTATGATTTACTCTATCAAAAATGCTGCTTTGTTTTAGCCTTTTGTTTTATTTGGAAAGCTTGCTGTAAGAATCATAACTGGAGCTCTCAATTACAGCTGCATTCTAGAGTCTAGGCAATCTCAGCTAATAATAAAAATATTTGATGACACAGGTCTTCTTCTTGTTGGATAATACACACAAGGGGGTTCGTTAACCGTCCTGAGTTTTGCCTCAAGCTGTGTAAGTGCCTTGCAGAAGATATTAATTTCATATGTTAATGTTTGTGTCATCAGATGTTCTTATTTACACATTGGGACCCTGCTAATTTGCACACTATGCTTAGAAGCATAGTTTCTATGTGTTTCTTGCATTAAACATACACCCCTCTTACTTTCATTGGTGAAGCCATCTTCCTAAGTGGTGTTTGGTCACATTTATACAAAGTTAAGAAGTAGCCACTGCTTTTTTGAGAAAATCTGTGTTCAACATACCATGACATGGATGAGTCCTATGGCACCAGTAGAGGTAAAGTGAGCCATCTGCTCACTTCAGGCGAATGTCTTCCCTACAAAAGCCTCAAGAGAACATGGCCAGAACACTGCAGGATTCAACAGATGAGAGACCTTGGGTGAAAGGGAGACCTTGGGCTGAAGCAAGAGAGAAGTAGTGCTCTTCAGTACTGTGAGAAAAACTGAGCTGAGAAGTACATTTTTGAAACCTGTGAAAAATCTGTGTGTAGATGTGTGTCTGTGCACATGTTGCTTTTGTCATATCTTCATGACCTAGACAGGTTGGAGATCTGGACAGGAAAGAACTTAATAAAATTCAACAAGGGCAAGTGCAGGGTCTTGCATCTGGGAAAGAAGAATCCCATGTGCCAGTACAGGTTGGGGACTGA
>VWZZ01006342.1:95182-143206 GCA_013399095.1 Psophia crepitans | reverse complement strand
ACAGGCTGCCCAGAGAGGTTGTGGAGTGTCCTTCTCTGGAGACATTCAAAACCTGACTGGACACATTCCTGAGTGATGTGCTCTAGGTGGTCCTGCCTTGGCAGAGGGGTTGGAACAGTTGATCTTTCGAGGTCCCTTCCAACCTCTAATATTCTGTGATTCTGTGTGATTCTGTGATTCCTAAAGTAAAGAAGAGTGAACCTGGAGTATGTACATATGGCCAACCTTGTTCACTCCATCAAAGTGAGAAGAACCTCTTAGTGCTATGCCTGGAAATCAGCCTACGGTATCCAATTCAGAACAAACTACGTAGGTCTGTTGGGAGGCAAACGCGGACACAGATCAGAGGACAAATATGTGCCAGAGTGCGCACCCCAATAAGCACACACAGGTGTGTGTGAGTGAGAACCGATGCACAGCACTTAACTGGGCACTGATATGGACATACTTTGGAGAGAGATGCACTGAAGCTGCTCAGTGAATGAGATAGTATGCATTAGTCCTGAGGGCAAAAGGTCTAGGAAGAGGCAACCAGGAACAAAACAGTGCTACAGTCCATTAAGGCACAGGACAACAGGGGTTGAGGAACTGAGTTTCCTGACTGGTGAGGGAGCTCTGCCTAGGCTGCTGGTCTGCATGTGTGTGTCCACTGTGACAGGAGACCAACAAGGCACTAACACATCTTTTAAAAGGAACCTTTTGCAAGAAGGTAAAGAAGCTTTGGATTACACAGATTTAGTGGAGAGTCCTAACAAAGCAATCTGGGCAGTTGACTGGAAATAAATGTCTGGTGGCCCATGTAGCTGCTTAATAAACTATGCAAGGGTCAAGCATGCAGCTCTTTGGATCCATATTTGGCTATTGCTTTAAACTTTTCAAGTGGTGCTTATTTATTTGTGCTTTTAATACAACGGCCTGTATAAGAAAACAGTGACTGGTAAAAAGGTTTCTTACCTTGATTTGTACTTCTATCACATCCCACTGAAGCTCTAAACATGGTCTGGAGATGTCTGCTCTCAGTGAATAAAACAACATCCACACGTGATTTGATTTTCATGCAGTCTCTGAGGTAGAACTTGATCTGTGTTTGATGTGGTTCTCACAAAAGAGAGAATTAGTATGCAGCAAAACGCAGGCACAGAGAGAGCTGGACACTGTTCAGATTTCATGTTTCCCTGTTTCTGATTTATTAACCCAGTACAGATGCACCTGTTTCTTTTCAGCAAAGCCCTGTTCTCTCCCCAGTTTTCCACTTGCACTGCCAGAGGCACAAGAAGAATAGCTGGCTTGCCAAAATGTACACAATACCCACTGGTTGGGGAAGGATGAGGACCCAAAGCAGCCACGACCTCATTTAAACACAGGTATATTACTGCGTTCCATAGCAGCAGCTGAAAGTATTGCACTTTATTTCAACATAATGTTTTGGCAGAAGAGTGGACAAAAAATTGCGTCATTGATGGAGAGAACAAGAAGTCATAAGACACTAATTCTTCATGGTTCTTCCATGGGTTCCCTGTGGAACCTATAGAAAGTCACATGGACCATGGTTTTCAACCCTGGATTCATGAAGATCTCCCCAGACCACCACCAGCTCTGCTTTACACCTGTTTGGCTACACTGGGTCTTAACCATCCAACATGTGCAGCTTGGCACTCCACAGCCTGACTCATCAGATAGGGATAGGACAGCACATCGCCACCATCCATCACCTCACAAACACATCCTACTGCTGAGGGCTACTTGGAAAGAAAATTAAAAGACTATTTCTTCTGTCAAAGAGTAATATGACAGCTGACTTGCAGAGCAAATTATTTCACTTTGGTGGTTAGTAATCATCAGATCAGGGATCTCTACATCTATCCACTGTGTACTCCCTGGAAACCAACAATCTAAAACCAAACCCATTTCAGATCCTATTTTAATGAACCCCTTCTCTGCAGTGTGACTGACATTCAACTGAAATTGCCAGCTTCCCTAGTTTCAAGTCTGAATAACAAGGTTTGACATGGCTTATCAGCCATACACAATCAGAAAATGCTTTTCCGCTTTAAAGTGTTGCACAACTTGTGAGGAGACTTTCTGCATTTGTCTGGAGATGGACTGTATCTCCAGATGCTGTGTGTGAGTAAGAAGGAACATGTGAGGAAAGCAAATCAGAGATGCTAAATCTTTCCGGTGATTTTGTTCAGTTAACATCCTTCCAATAGAATAGAATAGAATAGAATAGAATCATTAAGGTTGGAAGTGACCTCAAGGATCATCTAGTCCAATCATCCCCCCACCACCTACTACCCACTAAACCACGTCCCTAAGTACCACATCTAACCTTTCCTTAAACACCCTCAACTGTGTGCTGGCCAGGGTCCTCCCCTCAGCAGGGGACCAGGGCCACTGGACCCCTGTCCACCACCCCCTTGTACAACCTTCCACTTTCTCAAGGTTGATGAGCAGCACCCACCTCCTGCACTAAACAAACCTGCTCAAAGGTATGGCAACCAGCACCAGCAGCGAGCAATGCAAGGCAACAGGGCAGAACATGTGCTTTATGCTTTACCATTCGTTAGATATCGCTCATGCTAATGAAACTGCAATTCATTCTGAGTTGGGATATGATCAGTAAGCAAACTTCCTGAGAAAATCAGTTTAAATATTTAGTTACTTTGGTTATTGAAATAAGAACTCTGAACAATTAGTGAACCTACATAATATTCTTGCAGGAGAACATATTCAGTCTCTGGAATATATGGATGTTTTGGGCTGTTGTGGAATAACTACAACTTTGCTCTAACATTGTAACTAAACAGTTTCTGAAAAATAACAGAATAAACCATATTAAAAAAAAAACTTTACCGCAGGCTATTATAATGAAGAGAAAGTGTTCCAAATGTGAACTAATGAAGTACAAAGTAATGAATATTTAATTTGTATAATTTACCGAAGTGCAGTTAAGAATCCAAGTGACATTCTTCATAAACACAGTATTCATTAGGCCTTTACTGTAGCTTGCACGCAATCATTACATTTTTTTTCCTCTATTACTACGGTATTGCACAAAGGTGAATGAACATCTCATGAGAGTGTCTAGAAGGTTCAAGGGAAAAAAAGGAAATAAGGAAGGCAGTGGTGTCTATTAAATTTAAATAAGCTACCTGTTTACAGTGAAAAAGATAAAAGACTAAGCACAGCAGAAGAGCAACTGAGAAAAGGAACAGAAAAGGTAATTGAGTTTTACCTTATGGGCTTCTTCACTTGGCAGTGTGAATATTATTGAATTAGCCCTATTACTATAAAGATTACACAAAAGCAGAACAGTGTGAAGGCTCAGTATAAAACTTTAACAATATCAATGGAGGTGAGATAAGTCCTACCAAAACTGCGCACAGGAATGTATCAGATAAAGAATATTGTGGGATTTTTCTTTTTCCTTTTTTTTTTTTTTTTCAGTAGAACCGAACTATGGTGTGATGTGAATTTTAATAGGAGCACACAGAAAAATGAAAATGCGAGCAGCAGTGAAAGTCCATGCACAAAGGGAAGGATTTCACAACCACAGCCTGCACAGTAAATATCAGGAGGTGAAATATCTGTATTAAAGGGAACGTCCTTCACACCATAGCTTTATTTAACAGACCACCCCTTACCACATCCTCTCAGTCTCTAGCTTACCAAGTTGACTCTGGCACAGGGTCACACATTTACCTGAAATATGGATTTCACATTGTTTTATAGATTCAAAGTGAGAATTAAAGGTCATCAGATTTAAAGCACCGAATGTGGATCTAAAAATTGTGCTTTTGTTTGATTGCAGAAGATTGAACCAGAGTGGTTTTGCATTGCTTCAGCCTCTTTTCCAACTCTTCCTTCCTCACACTCCAGCCCAAATTTGTATCTGCTCCCTATATGTTATTTACTTTGCTACTGACACAGATTTTTCTGTAAGGCATCTCCACAGGATGTCTAAATGATCTCTAAAATCACATTAAAACACACTCAGTATTTCACACTTTTCTTTCAGAAGGGAGCAGGGATATTCTGTAAAAATAACTGACTTAAAATCAGTTGCTTTTTTCCACTCCTCATTTAAGTGGGAGAGGGGCTGCTGGACCCAAGAAGTTACCCTGGCACCAGGGGTCCTGATTAACCACAAAAACGACTAGTGCCTCAGGCTGGCAAGGAAGCCTAATCAGGTATTAAAAAGAACATGATTTTGACAAATTATATATTCTAGGAATGTAAACACGAAGCATGCTGTGTTCTGCATTTTGTCTTCCCCATCCCTGAGTGAAAGAGTGAATTGCCCTTGCCACGGGTCACCCCCATCTATTCCCACGCCTTGTTCAGTGCTGTAAGTCAGCAACGCAGCCCAACTGGAAGGAGTTTTGGACAGCTGGCAAGCACAGTCCAGGGGGATCTCCTGCCTGTTTGATGTAGCTCCTGCCCACTTAAAGGCAGAGTGGGTGGATAGTTTCACAACCTCCCAGGAGCTCAGCCTTGGCAACTTCAGGTGTCGGCGTTGGAAGAGCCCAGCAGGGTGCTGGACCCATACCTTTCCATTTAGCAAGCTATTTGTAGGACAGGGGAATGCAGCACAGAAGTATGCAAATGATGAGCCATGAGAGACTGATGGCAGAGAGTGAAGCAATTAAAAAGTCAAAGTAGAGGAGAGATGTAAGCTATCATTTAAACATAACCAGTGACAGCTCCTGAACATAACTATATGAATGGGCAATTTTCAGGTTTCAGCACAGCTATTTCTTTTGCTATCTTGGGGTAATTAAACAGAAAAAAAAAAAGAGTAAAACTCATCCTTTTCCTTGAAGACACCAACAGTGACGTAGCACTAAGGAAGACAAAGAGAGGCACTAGGAAAGCAGAGGTGAGCTCAGTGCATAGCAGCCGTTAGAGCACAGTGACCTCGCTGCTCAGGAGGGTATTAGCCTGATGCTGAAAAAATAGTTTAACTTATTACCTTAATTTGCAATGGTCTCTGTTTCCTTGGGCTGTATTCAGGCATATTGATACGTGTGAGGACAGTGCAGTTTTGCTTGGGTAAGACAGCTGCAGAGGGTGGTCCCATGTTTAGAATCAAATGGCATACCAGAGACATCGGTATAACTTTCTGGGAGCCAAAGAACATTTTTGTGTTATAAACTATGACACAATCCCACAAAACAGTCCTCTGGTACATGCCAGATTTCCTTTGCATCATTAAAGAATTTCTGCAAAGGTGGAGGCTGGAAGGTGACCCCCCTGTAACCCCACAGACCAGGTTTGCCTGAGGGGAGAGGTGCTCTGTCACCACCTGCAGACCTGTTCTGTGATGGAAGGAGTGGCTGCAACACCCTACAGCCTCCCAAGTGCTTCGCAAGCTGCACCAAGCCCAGCTGCAACCCTACAGTCTTCTCTTCCTTCTCCATTTCTGTCTCCAACTCTTCCCTTTTTTTTAATTTATTTCCTTCCCTGTGGTAACACCTACTCCCCTACACAGGTTTGTCCCCATCCCATCCCAGCTTTGTGTGTGCATTGGTGAGGAAATAACAACTCTGATCATCAGATTAACAGTCCATGGTCTTAACTTGGGACTTGTAATCATGACAGTTGCTTCATGCTCTTGGCCATGTTTCCTGGTTTTACTGGGATAGAATCATAGAACTAATTTTCTGCATAGAAAAGCTGCATTTTAGAGCAGACTGCAGCACTTAATTCTGTAAGAACAAAGTTGATAAGACACTTTGATTCAGTTTATGGCCAGCCATGGAATGCAGGTTTCCATAGTGATCAAGGCCTTGAGCAGCCTTGAGACAGCCAGGTGTAAAGCCAGGGGGGGCGGAAGCCAGGGCATCTGCCCCGAGCTGGCCCGCAGCAGTGTTCCACACCATAAATGTCACGCNTAGGACATTCTCTTTGATGGCTGCCGTCCCTGGAAGGTCTCACCCACCATCCTGTTCCTGATCCCTAGTCTTTGCTCCCGAGCCCTGCCCTGCCGGATGCGGTGACTGTCGTGTGTTCACTGGAGCTGCGCTGCTCGCTCTGTGCGGCACCAGCACTCGCTGCTGGGGGGGTGCAGCTCATGATCCCTGTACTGGCTGAGTATAACCTGCTGTATTTTATACTAGTATTGGTGTTACTAAGATTTTTACTCTTTTATTAAATCTGTTTCTATTTCAACTCACATGTTTCCTTTTCCAAATTTCGTCTCCTCACATGAGAGGGGGGCATCGGGAAATAAAATCACAGAATCACAGATTGGTAGGGGTTGGAAGGGACCTCTAGAGATGATTGAGTCCAGCCACCCTGCCAAAGCAGATGCCCTACACTAGGCTGCACAGGATCGCATCCAGACGGGTCCTGAATCTCTCCAGAGAAGGAGACTCCACAACCTGGCAGCCTGTGCCAGGGCTCTGTCACCCTCAGAGTGAAGAAGTTCTTTCTCATGTTTGAGCTGAACTTCCTGTGTTCCAGTTTTTGGCCATTGCCCCTTGTTCTCTCAAAAAATAATTGTCTAAATCATAACACCATGTCAGCAACCCAACATGCAAGCACAAAAAAATTTGTGAAAACAGGGATTAAGCAGTGTCCAAATATGCCAGACAAGATCCAGCAAGACCAGGTGTTGGATGTGCCCAGGCTGTTACCACAGAAAAGACAAAGGGAAATTGGTGGGATAGAGAAGGAGATGGATTTCCACAGGCAGCAGTGCTGAACAGGCATGAGCTGGTGTAGTGGTTTCACCTCGGCTAAACGCCAGGTGCCCACCAAGCCGCTCTATCCCTCCCCTCCTCAGCAGGGCAGAGAGGGGAGAGGGAAAAAATAAGATGGAAGAGATGACTCCAAAATCGTGGGTTTAGATAAAGGCAGTTTTAATATAGCGAAAAGCAAGGCCACGCGCGGAAGCAAAGCAAAGGAAAAACAAAAGATTATTCTCTACTTCCCATCAGCAGGCGATGTCCGGCCACTCCCTGGGAAGCAGGGCTTCCAAAAGCGTAGTGGTTACCCCGGAAGGCAAAACGTTGAAAAAAATGAATGCCTTCCGTTCCTCCCCCTCTCCCTCAGCTTCCCATTGCTGAGCAGACGTCATCTGGTATGGAATATCCGTTTGGCCAGTCTGGGTCAGCTGCCCTGGCTGTGTCCCCTCCCAGGATCTTGCCCACCCCCAGCCTACTGCTGAGGGGGTGGAAGAAGGGTTGGAGACACAGCCTTGATGTGTGCCGGCACTGCTCGGCAGTAGGCAAAACACTGGTGTGTTATCAGCACCTTGCTGCTACCAATGCACAGCACTGTAAGGGCTGCTACGGGGAAATTAACTCCAGCTCAGCCTGACCCAGTACAGCTGGGCATGGTGAAGAGGGGAGTGGTACGGCCAGGCCAGCAGGTGCCAGGGCAGAAAGCAGCTCTTCCTCCTGAGCGTTTGCCTTCCAATTAGCACCGAAATGATTTTTGGCCAAAACCAAATGACAAAATTGGAACTGAAATGTGGCCAAATGCCTATATGTAGCCCTTTTCCTACTGAAATAACAACTGCTTGTGAATAAGTGGAACAACACATGAACATTTTGGAGGAAAACAGTTCAAAAAGACAAATTTCTATGCTGGCAACAGAGAGGGGTACGTATTGTCATAGAATCATAGAATTATTAAGGTTGGATGAGACCTCAAGGCTCATCTAGTCCAACCGTCCCCCCACCACCTATTAACCACTAAACCATGTCCCTAAGTACCACATCCAACCTTTCTTTAAACCCCCCCAGGGACGGTGCCTCCCCCACCTCCCTGGGCAACCCGTTCCAATGCCCGACCACCCTTTCCGAGAAGAAATTTCTCCTCATCTCCAACCTGAACCTCCCCCGGCGCAACTTGCAGCCGTTCGCCCTTGTCCTGTCACTAGTTATCTGCGAGAAGAGGCCGACCCCCAGCTCTCCGCAACTCCCTTTCAGGTAGTTGTAGAGGGCAATAAGGTCTGCCCTGAGCCTCCTCTTCTCCAGACTAAACAAGCCCAGTTCCCTCAGCCGCTCCTCATAAGACCTGTGCTCCAGCCCCTTCACCAGTTTTGTTGCCCTTCTCTGGACACGCTCCAGGGCCTCGATGTCTTTCTTGTGGTGAGGGGCCCAAAACTGGACACAGTACTGGAGGTGCAACCTCACCAGGGCTGAGTACAGGGGGACGATCACGTCCCTGCTCCTGCTGGCCGCACTATTCCTGATACATGTTTTCATTATTATCCAACCATCAGCACCTGAAATAGTGGCAAAGAGGTGAATGGCTACAATGTGAGCTGTGGATTGGCAATATCCAACCTTGTCTTACAGGTTTGCTGCAGCGCTCCACTAATCCTAATAATAACTGTGGAATGCATCACTTTGATCACATGCTTCTGGCTTCCCAAAAATGACCCAACAACTGCAATGCTGGCCTTCAAACACCTGGTGACTTGGGAGTCCTGCTTGACCTGGTGACCTGCTTGACAGAGAGTGGGATATCATTATTTATTGCTAAACTGTGGATGAAATGTAGTTCTTTTCACTGTGTCTAGCGGTTCTTTGGTGCAGCCTTGCAGTGCTCCTCAGGTGAGCAATCGCCTGAGAGCGGTGCTTGCTGTTTGGTCCATTGGACTGTTCAGGGTCACGCTGGCAGTATGCAGCGCTCCCTTAGAGCAGGATATTTGTAAGAAACGCTTCCCTGTTATAGCTCCAGAAATATAATGCACTAGACTAGGCAGTACGTAATTTGTATTGGCATCTTTCCAGGCACGAGGGTGGGAGAGCCCCTCATTCCCTGCCTTCTATCCAAACTGGGAGGAGGTCCCACCAAAGAGATGGGGTGAGAGTGCAGACTTGAAGGTAAGCCTGGCTCAGATGGGAAGATAAAAGGCAATTCGTTATTCACATTGAAATGACTTTGGAGAAATGTTCTATAAATATTAGAAATTTCATCAGTTTATTTTTATCATATATAAGCATATTCCTTTTCCTTCCTGAACATAAATGAACTGGCTTAATCCTACTCTTTTTCATTTAATAGAATTATTATTCCTTTTGCATCTCCCCTGCTGCTTCGTATCACTGCTGAGTATTTATTAAGAACTAGCAAAATTCATGGATTTTGCTTGCATACCAGGTACAGAAAAATATAGAAAGTAGACAAATGGCAAACTTTTGTGCTTACTCAACAGGGAATGCTATGGCTATAACACACTATTAGGCTATATAAAAAAGTAGTAAAATTGTTGAAATGAAGCAACAATTTTCACATCTCATGACCCAATCTTGCAAAGTGCTGATGCTGCCATTTTCACAAACAAACTGGGATGATAAGCATGGAGATGGTGGCAGTTTCTGTTGCACAATAGCACATTATGGGAAACGCTCCGGCCCAGAAAACACAATTACAATTTTTCAATCTGTTTGAATATGGGGATAAGTCTAATAAGTTTCCTCTGGAAATACAGACTTTACATTGCAAATTGAAGCCCCTAGTCAACGGGCTCTCTTTAATCTGCCCTGTGCCCAACACCAATTTCCTTTTCTCTCTTTTTTTTTAATTTGTTTTTCTTTTTTCCTCATTTTCTCATGATTCCTCCAAAATTTTTCCCTGCCTCCAGGGATTTACTTGTTCTCCAAAAGAGACCATGGAGATCCTAGCTTCTCAAAGAAATCTGTATATTTAATTCTTGTTGAAAATATGTGGGATCATGTTAGCACATTTGATATTTGTAACTTCAAAATTTATATTGCAAAACTGCTCTGAAAAGGAAAGATATTCATTGTTCATTAAAATTATCAGCTCATATTACAGGTAAACATTTCTTCCAAACCAGTATATTATTTTGATAATTTTGTTTCAATTTTATGACTGCATCTCAATTATAATAAGTAACTACCTATATAAGGTAGTTTATACCTTGTATACCTTTACAATATAAAAAAAATCATAGTTTGGGGTTTTTTCAAACATTCGCTGATATGTAGGAGTCATACAAATGGTGAAAAATGTGCAGGGGGGTCTTCCATTTCAGAAATAATTAAGCATGTTTTATTCAGGTGTTAGTAACAAAAGTGAGACAAAAGATGTAAATCACTTGTTCAGCTCAGCTTGGTACTGAGATTACACTCTCAGGCCTCGTCTCTGGCTCCAGAAAAAGGCTATCTTTGCTTCTCAAAAAAATGTTACACTGCCGTATCAGGAAAGATAACACCTACTCAGATTCCAAAAAATGCTAAGCTTCACTGTGCGCACTGTGAGCGTTTTTTAAAGAGAAAGGCACCAGGTTCCTTATTCTACCTATTTCCAGCAGAAATAAAGCTGCAAAAATGAACACAGGGTACTTCATGCTCGAGGAAAGATATTATTGTATCATTAAGAAGTGATATCCTGCTGGCTTGGGAGAAAGCCTCCACAATTACAGAAATAACAAAGGCAGAGTGAATGTCTCTAATAACAGGATTTATGGCTCCATATTTTATTTCATGTGAGTACTTTATAAGTATAAATAAGCAAACTGGCATTTTGTGCTTCAAAGTGTCACTTTGCATCTGTAAATAGGGTTATTTAAAGATTCCTGCATATATTTTTGGCCTCTGTGTGTATCTGTATGTACACATATTTAAATATATATAAAAAATACATATACACTGTGCACATATACATACTACCACTACATTATCTGTTACATGCATATGTATATACATTCATAGATATTTAAGTTCTTGCCACCCCTAGTTTTGTGGAAGGCACTGAGTATTCTCTCTTTTTCTCATACAGCCACCATCGTATTTAAAATGATGGTCAGTTCCAAAAGGAGGGAGAGTGTGTGCATGCACAGGGTGTGTCTGGCAAATGAAAGCTGATTCAGTGCCCTCATTATCTCCATCAAGGATATATAGAAAAAAGTAGGATTTGTGGTCTGGAAGTGATTCAAAATGTTTAATATCATGGGACCATCGTGTAAAATCTCAGAGAGGAGTGATAGGCGCCACGATGCTGATGGCGTGCGAAGATGATTTAGATCTGCAGGACTCACAGAACATGGGAGGATGCCTAGGAAGGGAGAGGAACAACCCACATTACAGACTGGTTTAGTTTAAGCCAACTGGTAGTAGAAAAATTTAAATGCATGTTCAGTTAACACAGAATCCATACTTGCAGCATTTACCACTCTGGATGTAAACTTGTAGGAACAACCTGAGTAGGATGAATGTGTAGGACTGAGAAACCAGTTTTTGCAAAGATTACAAAAAAATTGGGGAGGAAAATAAAACGAGGGAGTTCTGTCATGACCCTCATTGGCTCACCACATGCACAACTTATATAAAAAGCTATAATGGGACATATGGGCCCCAGCCTATGACTTTCTGGAAGGGCAGAGCCTGAGCACCTGTGGACTTCTCAGTCAGACTGGATCTGTCTCACAGTCACACTATGGATGTTTTGAGTTGGAGCAGGAGCTGACATACTATTTCACAAGGTAAAGAAAAAGGGTTATGGTTGGTGCTTGCTTATGCCCACCTTACTCTTCACCCCACTGAATAGTCATGGCCATAGGTGAGCATAAGGAAAACAAATAAATTGTAGAAAACCTAATCCACTCCCTGACACTAAGCAAATTCAACTATACTTTAAATGAATAATCATGTTGAGAAATATGACTCGAAGGAGGACAGCGATAATGAAATTGTTCATGGGCATATAAGTGGAAACTTTATAGAGGGACTTAAAAGAAAAGGTTTTGAATTTGATACACTCTTGGGACCCAAGGAAGATGTCCAGAGATGAGGCAACAGGAAGTTATGACAGTGACATTTTGGCTGATCTGGAAGAAAAGACATCAGAGAGGCTAATGAGTCATCTCCCAGAGAGGAGAGAGAAAGTATTGTCACTGTCATTGCTGGAGGCGGGGAGAGAGGGCTTCAGGGACAGCCTTGAAAATTCAGTTCTGGAGATACTGAGTTTGATATGGGGTTATGACCACAGCCAACCCAAGGTGAAACATTGAAGAGAAGGAGATATGAGCCTGAGAGCATGCAGATGCAGTAGAGGGAGAAGCAGATTTGAGAATCATCAATGCAGTCAAAGGGATGAATCGACTCAGCAATAAGGAATAGAGTAGAGGAAAATGGCCACCACACACAAAGAACTTGCAATACTACTTATTCATATTTGGATATGTCTTTACTTTGCATGTAACAACACCTCATTTACCCAAGTGCGGGTTCATAGGCAGTTAACAAGATGAGGAGCATCATGGAAATTACCAAACAGAGTACTGAACGTATGTCTTTACAGAGGAGATGCAATCCAATAGTTGAAATAACCTTCATTGTCCCAAACATCATAAAAACTAGGTCATTCTCACTCTACGAGCTTAGAAAGCTGACTTCAAATTTTCGTGCAGACAGAAGTACGACATCTGTCCAGAAAATGCATGTGGGAGCACACTTGGCCCTGCCCAAACCTTGATGCTGAAGTAGATGCTTTTCTGATTTTCTCAGGAATGATTCTTTGAAGCACTGGCATTCTATTATACTTCTTATTTCAACCAGGCATTTAATAGTAAACAATTCACCACAGTATCTCTGGTGAATATCAAAGCCTCATTTATAATGAAATAATTTAAAACTGCCAAAAGTTAAAAAAGCAAATGTGTAAAACAAATCTTTGCCTTTGAAATGAACTAGTTTCAAAACATCTCTTACACTAAAGCAGAGCAAAGCAAACAAGGAACCTGGAGAGACGTGAGAGGATGGAACCAGACCAAACGACAGATCACAAACCTGGGGAATCAAGTAATATGCAAATAGTGGTAATCAACAAGGATAACAAGAAAAGCATGATCAAAGCTAAACTCTTCTGATATGAATGACTCCTATGGCATGCTAGAAGTGCATTAGCACCCTGTAACCACAACAAAAGAGCCCAACAAAGTAATTCGTATCAGAGAGTAGCGTGCAGAAAGAAAGAATACATAATAAAGTAACACATGGTAAGCAGGTTCCACCTCTTGCCTACAATTAACTCAAGAAAGTGAAAAATGGTCTCACTGAGATGCATGACATTAAAGCAAAAATTAAGGAGGGAAAAACCCCAAACCCAATGACAGCAACAACAACAACAAAGACCAAACCAGCAGCCAAGACTCTGCATAAAAGAGCTGAAAACATCTGAAGAACTGAAAACATGATGCAGAATAGCAAGCCTCAAAGGAGCTGTGGAACTAATCAAGCCACATTTCCTAGGAATCTTCTATATCCCTATCTTCTCCAGTAATAAACCCAGGGTCATATGAATCCCACTACCACCACCTGCTTTGTCCCCTCTACAGTATTTCAAGTCCCATCCACACCGCAATCCCCATGGTACTCTTATCATCCTTCTAATTCACTTGGAGCCCCACAGTACCCTAATTACTCCCTGACAACAGCCCCCTGCATTTCCCCAGCTACCTTCCATGTCCCTTACACCCTTCAGTGATACCCTCCAGCACATCTCACATTCCTGACATCCTCACTTGAATAAGTTTTGCTCACTCCCATGTACCTATGCTTCACAGAGTCACAGAATTGCAGAGACTGGAAGGATCTCTGCATGTCTCTAGTTCTGCTCAAGCAGGGTCAAGTAGAACAGATTACTCAGGGCCATGTCCAGTTGGGTTTTGAATACCTCCAGGGATGGAGACTCCACAGCCTCACTAGGAAACTTGTGTCAGTGTTTGATCACCATCATAATAATTTTTTTCTTTTTTTTTTTTAAGTGGAATTAACTGTACAATACTTAGTTTTGTCCTGTGACTTCAGTATGTCCCCCAGTGTGTCCAGCTCTGAGCCATACCGCATTCACTTGCTCAGAGTACCCTTAACTCCAAATCTACATGCTTTGAACCTGCAGGCAGAAGCTGATGCCTCCCCTGACTTGTACCAAATGTGCTTTACTTGCTGGCCAGGCAGAGGCTGGAACACACTGCATCCCGCTCCAGGGCGTAACTGGCCATGTGCGTGGACAGCTGGCAGCCTTTTGACGGGTAGGCAGACCAAATACAACCATTAGGGTTGAACTCTCTCTGTCTTCACTCAGTGATTAACTTAATAAGGTCCTTTATTCTACACAACTGTCAATTCAGACCTCTCTGACATGTAATTATTCATTGACTTGGCTCAAAACTAGCAGTGGGTTCAAAAACTTTTGGCAATAGCTAACAAAGAAAGCCCAAACTTGAATGAAGGTGTTTATTCCTTCCCATTGACAGTTCTTTTAAATTAGGCTCTGAAGCTACTTATGTTTCTAAAACAAAAGTCCTACAAGTAACATAAACACGTGGCTGCAGATTGCATTGAGAATAAAGAGATGAGGCTGGAGATGGTCTGGTGACCCAAAGGCACATTTCAGGTGTTCATGACGGATATTATCACCATCTCTCTTCAGCCAGGAAATATATTTCCAAGGCAATAAGATCATTTCTGAAAAAAGGAGCATACTTCAAAAATCTTTAATGATGCAATGTATTCCACAAAGAATGCAGGTGCTAAGATCCCTGGGCATTGATCTTTTTAATGAAGCTTTCAGGGAGCAACATGAGATTTGAGGAGGAGAAAAGAAGTGTGATGCCAAATTCACTTGACAAATCAGTGAATGGCACTGAACACCCCTTAAGCTCAGAGACCATTTTTCCTCCTTCCAAGGAATTTGCAGAACAAGATCCATATAAAAATAGCTCATAATAAAAAAAAAGGTTGCCTGGGGAAAAGAGTAAAACTGTTCTAAAATAGCATCTGAATCTATGAATGGAACGAGCTAATTTAATAACACTGAAAAATATTGCAGAAACCAGCTTCCAGCTGAGACAAGTTTAGTAAAGCTCCTCCTGGCTTAGTGTTTTGGCTCACCTGGTGGAAATGCCGTGAGGGTCTCAGCTGGAGCCTCAGCTGTGCTAATGTGTAGGACATACACTGGAAGTCCAGATACCAGATGGGGGATTTTGCTAACTGCTTAAATCGACTCTCATGGCTGGCCACCAGTTGGCAAGCACAGGAGCATTTCCAGGTTTATATTATGCTAAAAAGCATGATAGCAATGGGGGGAAATGAAGAGCATGGCAACAAAGATAACCCTATTCTCAAGCAGACATAGAGGTGGTTGGTTTCTGTGTGATTGTAGGAGTCTTGTATTTGTCATTTAAATCTGGAGTGTAATGATTGTCATTTTAAAGACAATGTCAATAAAAATATACAGTATACATACTACATGCGTGTACATATACCTACACAGACTTTTAGCAAAAATGCTCTAATCGGGAAGAGCTATTGACATTTAAGTGTTTAGGAATCCTGACTCTGAGAAAGCTGCCTACTGAAGCTCTTTTCAAAGCTACCTTTCATTGATTTAGGACCCAGACACCTAACTATCTTTAAGAAGGTTCAATTATTTTTTTTAGCTTAAATTTTCTGCAAGGCTGAACACATATTTTACAAGGATACTGCTGCGTGGCCAGATGAAAACAATTGCACAGCTAAGACTATCTCTGCTCCAAGATTCATTATTTCAAATACAGTCCTATGCTCACCTATCAAAACAGCTCCCAAACCTGAGCTAGAAACCTGAGCAACTTAAGAGTGCAAGTAGGGTCACTCCATGATATTACATATCCAAATGTCAATGCAGTTGACTGATAAATCGGTACTTTAGTAAGTGCAGCCTCAGTGGGAGTACAGTCATTTCTATCGCGCTCGGCACAACGTGGCAGAAAGCCCTCCAGTTCTGCGCTCTTTGGAGGGAAGGCAGACTTTCATTATTGTGAGAGCTTCTGAATCTCCCTTGGAGAACCTCATGGACACTTGGAGAACCTCATGGTCATGTCACACACAGAAACTAACAAGAATCTGTTAATTTCAATCAGCTTATGCACTCCTATAGCCAGATGATGAATATTAAGTTATTGTCAAAAAGTAGAAAATGTGATAATATATTAGAAAAATATGGTAACCTGAAAGATATTAAAAAATATTTCCACAAAATATTTCCACATCTCCTCCTTTACTATATCACTCCGTATCACTGTATTTTGCTATCTTTACTATCTTTTGCTTACTTCTACCTACTTACTACTTTACTATTACTTTACTGTATAACTATCTTTTGCAACTCAAGCTCCCAAAAAAATTCATAACGCATGTCAGGAGAATTTGGATCAGGATCCATTACAGCTGATGTCCCACTCCCTTTGGGACCACTGGAATACGAGTGATGAATGTCAGTGCTTGAGGCTATTGTGGCACGTGGGTTGCAGCTGGTTCCAAATCTGAACATCAGGTTCAAGATTTTTAGAGCTGTCTAGGGATATCTATCTCACTTCCACCTTTCAGCTTTTAGCTAAACAGAGACCTCTTGCATTCTTAGAACCAAGTTACCTTACCTGAGAAAGGAAGGGATTTTTAATTTTTAAATTTAAGAGGTTTTTTGCACCTCTGAAATGGATCAAATCCTTAGCCTGTGGTAAGCAATACATAAATTGAGTAAATTTGAGACTTAGAACAGACATCATCTATAAATTATAGAAGAAATTTAACCAAGACCAGTGCCTCAGCACAAGAACTCAAAAGAAAACTTTCTCCTTAAGAGAAATTAGTAACTTTTGCTAATAACTAGTTTTGATTTGTGAGTCAGAAGGACATAATCATGTAGAGAAGAGGCAAATAACCCTCAAGTGGAACAATTAAATTCTGATCAATTGTGACATAATGACAAAATAGTCTTCTAAAGTTCTGGAGGTGCCTAACCTTTCTCTTTATTATGTAAAGATAATCTACAATTACAGTGTTTAATTATTTGCAAAGGTTCTTTGTATTTTCTGTCTCTGTAAAAATTGTTATTCTAAACTGATTTGCTTTTAGCATGGTTATTTTTCAAACCTCAAAAGTAAATCCTTTCATGTTTCCTCATTTTTATGTGGTATAGAGCACTTCAGTTACTTTCCCCAAATCCCATAGTTTTGAGCACGATTTTGTAGCCTGGATTGGAACACCATCATGGCCATACCCAGTGCTTTTAGCCTGGGGTGATATTCAAGATTGTCTTTTTACTCACCAAGTCTCTGTCCAAAAGACAAATATCACCACCACTGCATTTTGCCTGAATAGTGACTGGACCTACCTCCTGCGCAGGTGTTGATGTGAGGTGCTCATAGTTCCATGGGCTGAGGACTTTATGGTGATGAGCAGTGACCTGCTTTGCAAATGGAGCTGCTGGTAAGGCCACGTAGATGGTTCAGGCATCTGGAGCTAAAACAGGCCTATTATAAACAAACTGCACCCCACCATCTTCAGCCTGGATCTGCATGGCAGTGCGGATGGGCTTTTGGTGCACCCCACAATTCACACAAGCTCTCTGAGGGTGTGGTGAGGCTTTCCACCTTCTCATGCGTCCAAGATTACCTCCAGAGAAAGTCAGGACTTGGAGGGAGACCACACACTTCATCCAGGTCTCTTCTCAGCTGCCTGTGGGGATCTAGCCCAGCTGTGCCACATAGGACCAGGATCCCAGCATAGACCACACAGTTCATGGAGAGAACTTGATTTACCCTTGGAAGGGGCTTGTCAGGGACCTTTGGGTAAGCAGCTCCTATCTCAAAACCATACAGTTAGGTGAGATGAATTCAGAAAATCTTTATCTGAAGCCAGCTGAGTACTGTTCACCACTCTTTAGCGGCTGATACACAATACAAAGAGATTTAATTCAGCCTGCTAGATTAACAAAGCCTGCTAAAAAAATAATTTAAAAAGAGACATTCATTAAGAAAAAGAGTGAGATTTTAATTTTACTTAAAAAAACCAGGTTTCTGATGTTTTTCACCCTTTTTACACCTCAGGAACATATCTCATGCTTCACAAAAGTGCAGTGAACATTTCTTACTTGTTTAACAAGCATTAAACTGTTAGGATTTATTTGTTTATTTGTACAGATTGGGAGGTTTCCCTCTGTTACTGCACATATTTTCCCATATTTTAGTACAGCTGGTTTTATTTTCAGCTATGAGATAAAAGTCAGTCATATAATTAAAAAATCCTCTGTATGATGCATATGTTTCCAAGAGTGCCCAGAAATGAATTTTAATGTATAGAATATTTGCATTTCTTCTTCCACTAAAGAGGGGCAGGAGTATAATCTCAGCCTTATCCTGATTTATACTTTATGGGAATGTACGTAAAAGAACATAAATACTATTACTGCAATTTTGTATCATATTTCATGAATATTTTTTTGCTGCTTCTTACTAGTGCTTCCCAGTTTCATCTGCTTACTGCTTTCCTCATGAAAGAAATGAGCATGTTCATACAAAATACTACATCAAATACACCTGTGAACATGCACTCCTGTTTCCTGGATTTTAGAAAATAAAGAGTTGTCTCCAAGCTTCTGCTTTGCTGCAGAGAGAGGGGATAAACAGCTTTGGTTAATATCTTTAAAAGTGCTGATAGACATAAAAATGTGAGCTGCATTCCTACTTCATTCATACATTAAAGAGGGGCTGAAGAGTACTCAGAAAAAGAAGGAACTGGAATTAGAGGAATAGGGTCGCTTGGCAGGGTAACTAGAAAAGTCCTGGGCTTTGGGGTTGGTAATAATAGTAGAATTAATGTAACTAACCATTTTTCTGTAGTATGCAACTACGTAAAGGGTTCTGGAAAAAAAGGAAGGGTTGTTTATGCCTTTTACATATAATGGCAGTTTATTTCCTAAGATTGCTGTTGGAGCAGAAACCATATTTCACATTAATATCACTTAATATGTTATTCATTGCCCTGGGCTCTAGAAACGACCAGTGAATTAGGTCATGGTGAATAAATACCTATCAGTGTCCATCAAGTGACACTCCTCATCTCTTTTCCCTCTTCCTTTGTTTCATGTGGTATCAAAATCTCTTTCTGTTGTTTATCAGGCAGTACATGGCAGAGCAAACCTTTCTGGGGGCAGCTATAAATATAGAGCTCCCATTACAGCCAGAGTCAACCTCAATACAAACAGCAAGGCTGATGTAAATCCCCCCTCATTTTGATGAGGTATGTGCTGCATTTGGTCATATGAAAGCATTTTAAATGACCCTGAACTAATTACCTCTCAATGACATGGCACAAGGCCAAACCAAGGGCCAGCTCAAGCTGCTGGAGCTGAGGGGTCTCGGTGCTGCACCCAGGTCTCCTTCTCCCTCCCCTTGCCTGCAGGGTGACCAGGACTGATTCTAGCAAATCCTGGCTTACAGACTATGGCTTCTGAAGCTACTCATCAGTAACTTGATAGGTGCCCAATTCTTTTTTTTTTTTCTTTTTAGAAAATGATCCCATTTTCTTTTTATCTCATGTCCTTCACCTCAGACAGTTGTTGATACATTGCTATTTTGATATACATTGACGTATGGCTCCTGAAGTAATAAATAAGTGATTCAGGCTGCTGCAACAGTTAATTTATATCACGCAGACACAACCTTAGCTCCCGATGACGCCCAGGCTGTGTGCAGGTGACACCCGCCGTCGCGCGAGAGGCAGTTCCTCGGACCTCGGCACTACCGGATAATGGAGTCTTAGCAATCTACCTAATCAAAATCTGATCAGATCATTACAATTAATGGGATAGTAGAGTGTTTTAATGAACATTAGGGGCCTGTAGCATTGTCCAGGTTTTTAAATCATATTTACAGCAATTCTTTTAATAATTACCAGTTACAGTCACTAGGGCAAGATTGGTGGCCTGCATTTAGCCATGCAAAAGTGTTATACAGCTTTATCGACCATTGATGTCTCTCCCAGGCTCACCACCAGCCCTGAGGTGCTGTGCTGCATTCAGTGAAAGCATGGTGTGTGCCTTGCACTGACCATCAGAAGTAAAACCTACCAGGGACTGCTGAGGAAAGAAGTGAACAGAGGTCTTCGTAGAAAATGTTCTGGGAAAAGAGCGATATATGCTTCCAACCTGGATTGAAAAACAAAAATTGGCTTCTGTTCTGTGTGATACTTTTCAGCTGGTGAGAGGATATTGCCTTTTGTCACCCGGCTGGAATGAGAACTAGTTTTGGCTATATGGTTTCCCAACAGGGGAAAATTAAATTTAAATATCTAGTTAGAGAACTGTCACTATTTGTGTTGGTTTTGGCTAGGATAGAATCATAGAATCATAGAAAATCCCGAGCTGGAAGGAACCCATAAGGATCATCGAGTCCAACTCCTGGCTCCACACAGGACCAGCCCAATCAGAGCAGATGACTGAGAGCATCGTCCAGACGCTTCTTGAATTCAGCCAAGCTCAGTGCTGTGACCACTTCCCTGGGGAGCCTGTTCCAGTGCCCAACCACCCTCTCAGTGAAGAACCTTTTCCTCATCTCCACCCTAACCCTCCCCTGTCACAGCTTCATGCTGTCCTGGGGATGGCTGAACCCCTGCCTGCCATGGGCAGTGGGGAATGAATTCCTTGGTTTGCTTTGCTTGTGCACGTGGCTTTTGCTTTACCTATTGAACTGCCTGTATCTGAACCCACGAGTTTTCTCACTTTTACTCTTCCAACTCTTTCCCCCATCCCACTGGGGAGGAGTGAGTGAGCGAGCAAGCGGCTGCGTGGTGCTTAATTACCAGCTTGGGCAAAACCATGACACGATTTTAGGGGAATGCCCTGAAGGCCTCCGCCCTGTCCCTTATTTATGCATTTATACTGCTTCAGTTAAGACTGTGACAGCCCTTCTGTCATAGCTACTGTGTTTTCCAGAGGCCATGAGATTTTTTTTTAACACTGTAATGTGGTCGTAAAAATGTGCTTTGGGCTGCAACCTGTATTACAAGATTTAAGCCAAGAAACATGCTCATTTCATGAAATTAAGCCTTCCCATTCCAAATAGTTGGGTTTTTTTTTAAACTTCTACATGTGCAAAGCATGAATGCATTTTGCTGCCTGGGATAAAATTTTGCTAGACTACCTTTATGCAAGAGTTCCTAGCAGTGCAAGGGAATACAGAGGACCACACATGCAGTTACTGAGGAAAGGTGTGTGCCTTTCTGTGGGGCCAGAAAAACAGATAAAAATCAGCATCGTGCTGACAGCATAGTGTCACTGAGCACTAGACTAAAAAGCCGAACCACCATTAACCTGGTCCAAGGCTGACGGGAAGAACATTAATAGTGATATATTTAGACAAGTGGGATCACAGTCTTCCCTACATGTAGGTTTTGTGAGACATCAGAGGGGTGGTCTGGGCTCATGGCATCTGACTTGGCTTTATTTTATTCATTTGGTGCAGACAGTTTCTAGCTGTGCTTCATGCGGTGCACTTAGAAGAATTTCCCTGCCTGAAACATAGAGTAAATCTTTGTATTATTCAGGCAGGAATTTCACTTTTGCTATGGCAAGGATTTTAAGTTTTAATGAGGAAAGCCAACATCTTCTTTTGCTTCAGCCACAGAAGCCTTATTTTTTAAAGAACATGTGGGCAAACTGACAAGAGGAGGTCAGGAAAGTTGAAATGAAAGGTGTGGAGACAACATCAGTAAGCTACAGCACATTAAACTGCCATGTGGCTGCTTTCACTCAGAAATGAAACATCCTTAACTGGCTGTGGCTTAATCCTAGAAGATCCTCAATGCACGGATGCTGACTTTACAAATTTAATTCATGCACCTAACCTCCTCTGGGTGTCCTTGTGCAGACAAGCCCTAGCTGGTGACTTCTTTGGTAAGTTAAGCTGGATCTCTGCAGATGCTTCAGTCACAAACTGACACTTCTTTTTCTTTAAACTATACTCAGATAAAGACTCAAACTTTATACCCAGGCAAAGTTTCCACTGAATTTTAAGGGAGGACTTCAGGTCCTGGTGTCTAGAATGAGAGGTCTGGGGTTTTCTTTTTGAAGGAGGGAGGTGTCCTAGAGTGTCTGGGTCAGTAGCTGTAAGAATTATTAGAAGTAGAAAATGAGATTACAGACTTAAATAGTGGGTTGATAAACACTACCTGGCAAATGAAGTCAATAGAAAAAGCTGGAAAGCTGCATTGAAAAAAAAGCAAGATAAGTGTTCAATGAAACAGAAAGATTTATGTTCCCCTTCAGTAAACAAATTAGGTTTATTCAGAATTTGCAGATACTGGACAAGAGTCAAGGCTGTTTTGAAGGAAGAAGCTTAAGTTTTGACTATGGCAGGCTAAAATAGTTGGACATTTCTAAAGAATTCTCTTTCTTGTACACAAGCAAGCACAATATTCCCCAGCAATTACAGCTCCAATGTTCAGGAGAGAGCCACAAGACCTAAGTCATCCATGAAAAAATATAGTTACTGCTTCAAGCCCATTTCCTGACTGAGCAAGAGTGGAGTCCCTGATACCACCCTGCAAGGCTGGAACCGCTGAAGGTCAAAACGGGACAGGGAATAAGTAGTAAAGTTAGCCACGCAGCAGAGCGGTAAATGAAAGGTTAGTTGGTTTAGGGTTCATCTCTACTCAGTACCAGTTATACTAGGTTGCGCTATTTAATGTGACACACTGCATAACCACGGGGAGCCTCTCTTTTATTGTGAAAATGATGCTGGAGATAGCTATATTATATTTACATCAATTTATGCTAGTGTGTGGCACCTCAGTAGTTTTTTCTACATAATATCTGAGGGCCTGTACAATTTTTTACTGTCCATGGAATTATGGAGGGTGCACAAAAAATATAAGGGGATGGTGATTATAGCTGAGGTTCTCGCTGACAAATACATTGCAGATAAATTTGTATTTTGCCCTTTGTTTAAAGCCACTGGACACTGGGTTTGGCAGACTGGTTTGACTCTGTTCTTTTGTCTTTTCCCATGGATGATTTTTATGTCCTCTTGCTTCAAAAGCTAACTTGCTTCCTCTGAAGGACAGTAAGCTTGACAGGGTTCAAGCTAAGCTTCTTGTACTTAAATCCAGCATGGGTGTCCCCTGACTGAATCAGCTTTAACTTGAATTGTGCGTCTCTAATATTTCACACTGTTTCAATTACACTCCACAGAAGCTGAGGACTATGTGAATTCTAGTGCTAAATTTAATCAAGTGCTCCTCCAAGGTGGAAGAGAATGTATCTTTGGAATTAATGGAAAGAGACAAATGAAATCAATCCCTGGGATCTTGGTTCTGTCCACTCGGCACCAGAGGACATCCCAGAGTAAAGACCTTCAGTAGCAACTGAAGCCTGAAGTCTGATAATGTGAGAACTTAAAACTGCAAGGTACGAAACCCATGAAGAATGGTACACTTCATCTGGGCTGTAGAATCAACAAGAATTTAATAAGTTAATCAGATCATCACCATTCGACTGCACATAAATTTGAATTGTTTCCCCATTATGAAGTGCTTGTCTGTAAATTATTGCAGAGAAAGCCATTTTCAAATTAATGTTTGAGCTATTAGAAAATACAAAGGGCATTTTCATTAATTGGAGGCAGCTTTTCTTCCTCTCTCTTTATCATTACCTTTGCTACCCAGAATCAGTTTAGCACTCAAATTTATTGACGTGTATGATTCAGTGGTGTTATTTGTTTAGAATTTGTCCTATACCTGGTGGAATAAACTCATTAAGTGTAAATGAATAGTTGTGTAGTCATCATCTAAAATGAGTCACTGCAGTTCTCTGAAGTCATTACAGTGCCTTTGAACACAGCTGGAAAGAAAGCCTCTGTGAAGGTTACAACTTCCCTCTCAGACTTTAGCCACCATTAATTTTCATTCCTTCCTTGGAATGGTTTCTCGTTTACTGACAGTGAGACTCGTTCTTCAGCAGAAGACCAGGGGCCTACTTCTTTATGCTTTCTAGGGTTGTGATAAGTGGTGCAGAGTCTAGTTGGATGCTTGTAGCTCCAAGGGTCAGCACTGGGTCCAGTCTGGTTCAACATGTTGATCAATGACCCAGATGAGGGGACAGAGCGTACCCTCAGCAAGTTTGCTGATGATACAAACCCAGAAGGGGTGGCCGATACATCAGAAGGCTGTGCTGTCATTCAGCAAGATCTGGACAAGCTGGAGAGTTGGGCAGAGAGAAACCTAATGAAATTCAACAAGGGCAAGTGTAGGATCCTGCACCTAGGGAGGAATAACCCCGAGCACCAGTAGAGGTTAGGGGTTGGCCATCTGGGAAGCAGTGCCGCAGAGAAGGACCTGGGAACCCTGATGGACAGCAAGCTGTCCATGAGCCAGCAATGTGCCCTTGTGGCCAGGAGGGCCAATGGTATCTTGGGGTGCATTAAGAGCGTGGCCAGCAGTTTGAGGGAGGTTATCCTCCCTATCTGCTCTGCTCTGGTGATACCATGTCTGGAGTACTGTGTCCAGTTCTGGGCTCCCCAGTTGAAGAAAGACGGGGAACTACTGGAGAGAGTAAAACTGACAAATTTCCTGCCACTGAAGGCAGAAGGAAGAGGAGGGCTTGCAGATTTCAGGACATGGTGTGTAGGATCTCTATTTCAGTAGAGAAACTGCCCACAAGGACAAGAATTCCTCATTTCGGGTTAGAATTTCTGCGAGGTAACGTACTGTATGAAATTAAAGCTAGCTTGGGCATGGGCCTGTCTTTTTGAAGAAATAAATGTCACCATAAGCTTTGCCTACCTGCTTGAATGCTTCATAATATAGGTAAAATTGAACTATGTTTTGATAATATTCATACCATCTTAAGTACTTGTTTTGATGTCCAGCATGAGAGAGACTTGTAAGGTGCTAGCAGTGAGGCAATACACCACAAGGGAACAGCGAAAGGATTCCTATTCACTTTTTACTGACAACTGGAATACCTCAGTGCACCAAGGGCAAACCTATATAAGCTAATAGAACCTGTTTCAAACTCAAAACACATCACGCTGCATTCAGTCTAAGCCTTTTGAAAATCTTATTGCTTGAGAACCATTTCACTGAGAATGCTGTATGCTAGAAAAACCGTAAGAAAAAAATTCTTGCTAAACCTGACAGTATCTAATCATCTTGCTCACAGCTACGAACAGCTCAGTTACTTGAGTTTTTCATCTAAACAGCTTTAATATAATTTGTAAGCATGCTGTCTATGTTTCTCCTCCCTGCTTGCTCAAAGGTTGGGTTTGTTTGTCACAAGGCCAGAGACACTTATGAGGGGAATATTAGATGTTTATGGGATTTGTAATATTGCCCTTAGGCCAATGCATTCCAAAATATGTTGGAGTCCCTCCACCTGTTTTTACACTGCTTGTGGAGTGCAGGTATGGTCGCAACAGTGCTTACACAAGATCTGAGCCAATGCCCACTGAACTCAGCGGGAGTTTTTCTTTCAGGTTCTGTGGTTTTCAGATCATGCCTATGGTCGTGGTTCTTTCACTTTAGACAACTTAACAGGAATTAGTTCTAATTTATTTTACTCTTTTTTTTTCTTTTTTTTTTTTTTCCTGGCACAGGAATATAATTAAAGACTCGGGAAGACATTTGAAATGCAACCAATGAGACATTTGATATAATGCAAGTAAAGTTTGCTTCAATTAGGAATGCAGAATTGTGTTACACAGCACATTAAATGGCACATTAGCAGATGTAAATGCTTCCATCAAATTAAAAATGGTTAGTTTGCTTGTTAGATTATTTTCTGTTACAGTAATTGTGTAGTTTTCTTTTTCAACAGCACACAGAAAGGAACTGATCCAACTTTTCTTCTCTACCTGTGGGTTCCAGAAGTGGACAAGTGTAGTTTTTCTGTCAGGAAATACTGGACCACTGCATGTGATACAGCACATGGAAGCAGCAGAAAAAGGAAAGGTTCTTTTAAATCACACACATCATTCCCAGAAGAAATACTTAAGCATCTAAAATTCTAATTAATTTTAGATATATTGTGCAAACTGCTTCAAATATTACTTCTATACAGACCATGCATATTTTAAGAATTCACCATCTCCTGGAAGTAAGAAAATGAAAAGCAGAGCAGTTAAAAAGGTATTTACAGGAGAAAGAAAGCAATGCCAAATGGGTAACCTCAACTTGGGTTAAAAAGGCTGAGTTAATCCCTAGAAGATTTTCTCTGGTAAAAACACTCCTGCAGAAAGGCAGCTCTCCAGTGCAGGAGAGCAAAGCGAGTCAGGAAGTCAATGCAGCAGGTGCTGCTGGAGCAGGAAGGGCTCGTTGCTGTGCCGCCGTCTGCAGCAGATTATCTCACCACAAAGGCCAGGAGATCTGTGTGTAGCGAAGTTGCACCTCGGGCAAACTGACCTTCCAGAGCCTTTTTGGCCTCTAGTGGTGTCACTGGGAGAATATAAGAAAACAAAACACAAGACACCACTGAGTTATAGAGGTCTATTCTCTGCCCCATAATGGCACCTGGGACACATTTCCTAACGTCTCACCCCAGCTCCCCTGTTAACCTAAATCAGGGTATTTGAACTTATCTTTCCATGGGGTAGAAGCTCAACACCTGTCAGTATGACACCTGAGCTGATTACCTAGCATTCCTTCGCTTCTGAAGGGCAAGAGGAGCATCCTCTTTCTGACCTGGTCCTGACAAAGCTTCCCTTCTTCTTGGAGGTGCAATTAATTGTTGCAATTACTCAGAGACACCAGCTGAGATCACGGGCCTTGGCAACACATCGTGTATCAGGATCTCTGGAGCATTCCTGGGTCCTGGGAAGGCTCTACCACAGGTGTCACAAATGCATCTCCTACAGCAGTGAAGCTCCTTGCCCCAAGGCCAGGCTAACCTGGGGAATGCCTTAGGTATCTCAGCACTGAGATGTGCAGAGCATAAAACCCAAAGCACAGCTCTCTGAAGAGACGGGGATGGGTCAGGTACATGAGCTTCCTCTCCATTGAATGAGGTGAGTGGGTGGGTTACGCAGTTCATGGTGGTCAGGATACTGGGTGACACTGTATCCAATACATCACTGGAAAATGCTGAGGAGGCAGCCTTTCTGCAAATCCTGTCCCCCTGAAATGTTGATGCTGTCTTGTAGACCTGAGTTAGATGTCTGAAACAGAGACTTGCAGCCCAGAGCCATCTCCTGCCACCTGAGCTCTGCCACAAACAGTGCAGCTCTGGCATTATGAAGTGCAAGCCCAGTCTGTAGGACTGACTGGGGTTCCTGCTTGCTTGCTGCTTCTTCAGCCCTTCTGCTCTTGCACTGCCACCCACACCACGGCCAGCCTCAAGGGGAAGCAGAGGCAGTGCCATCCTACCAGTCTGTGGGAAACAGTCGTGATTCCTTTTGGCATTTCTATTTACTTTTGCCTTCGTAGTCCTCCAAGATTCCTCACATGGCCGTGAAACACTGTAATACTTTCTTTCCGAGTTATTCAGTCAGTCAGCTTTGAATGAACTCACTGCACAAAACACCTCAGTAATATTCTCCCATTTTCTGGCAACTTTAATGTTCATTCACCTTGTAGCTAAGTCACTCAGAAATGAGAAATGAAGAGTAAACTCATCTTTTCAGACGGATTATAAGAAAGTTTTCATTTCCTGATTCGAAGATTTCTGATCTTAAGCAGGGGGGAAGCCCCAGCAAAACCATACCTTTGCTCATACATCTCATTCATCTCAGTGTGTAAAATTAGATCATTACAAGCTGCAGAAGCTTAATCAAGCAGCCTTTGAAACACAAAGGCCTCTGACTCAAGGAAGATGTGGGGTTTTTTGGTTTTTTTTTTTTTTTTGGTTGGTTGGTTTTGGGATTGATTTTTTTTTTAACCACTGTTCCCATGTAATGTTTAAAGTCATCCATGTTTCCACAGAGTGCTTGCTGATGATTATGAGCAATGAAGCTTCAGATCTAGTAATACCTGTGCTTCCATCTGTTGTTGCAGAAACCAATTCTATCATCATTACTTTCTTGTTAATGACCTACTTCTTGAACTCATTTAAGATACCCATTCTCCTGTGCTCTTCTTCATCAGTGGTGTCAGTGGAATAGCTGCCTTCATATTCAAATATCCTGAGCACAAAAATTGCCAGTTGAATAATGTCTGTCCTGGGTGTTGAGCAGGAGAGGAGAAAACACATTTATTTTCTACAGCTTGTAATGAACTGATTCTCCGGTTGTTGAGGCACATCATCTGGCAGCAATCCCTGGTTGGGGAAAATGTTTTTATATTCACTGGCATGTCATTAATGACAAACTTACTTATCTGTGGATATTTGGGAAAGGATTGCATGTTCAGCCAGTTCATGCTTCACTTGCATGTTCCCAGCAAAAATTTGATTTGTCCCAAAAACACAAGACCCACCAGGAGACTGTTTGATGGTATCTTTCTCCTTTTTCATGGATTTTACAAACTGCAGTTGAGGACTATTCAAGAAGATGCTTCCTCCTCTCCTACTGTTTGAAGGTTATTTTTTGGTTACTTTGGACATTTTCATGTGAGCTGTAGTGATGCTTCACATTACCCTATTGCCCAGAGCAGCACTGTGTGACATTTGAAACTCAGAAACTTGTCTTTACCCATCATCACCAAAACTCATGACACTCTCTGAAAGAACAAATCTTTATCTTTTTTCCCCCCAATGCTCCAGCTAAATTACTGATGTCTCTGTAATTTTAACCGCTCTTACTCAGCCTCAGGCTTCCACTCTACTTTCTCTTTTCTCCTTTGTCCACAGCAGCTGAATTTTTTTACCTTCTTCCCTTGGTGCTGCACGGCTAGAAGATAGGTCTCCTGTTACGTGCCCTCACCCCTCTGCGTGGGGCTTGTTTCCAAAAGGGTCAGAGCAGAGCCTATTGCCAGGCAGGCACAGCAACCACAGCAAATATAAATTTTCAGTAGACTGGTGGAGAAGGTGACTTAATGACATTCCTAGTTGGTCAAAAGGGCCCATATATGTGTTAGGCAACTCCCCCTCCCTTATGGCAGATGAATGTGGCATGGTGGAATGCAGATCTCACTGTCCATCATTGCTTCTGTGAAGTGCTGAGCACTGCAGCTCCTGGACCACCACTCTCCATCACATCATGTCACAAGATCAAAGCTGTAGAAAGTAGGCAGGCATAGAAAGGAAGATCATCAGCGCTCACCAACCCCTTCAAACTGAAATGCATTCTGTTACTTTTACTTTCTCCCCACACCTTCGTTAATGTCCTATTTTTACTAAAGCAGAAGGGCAATACAATGAGAGAAGTGAGCTGGTGATCTATTTTACATGGTGGTGGGGGACTATTGTTATATCCCAATTTACTTTTTTGGACATGTTGATTTGCAGTGCATCAGTAGACAGGAGCTGTCAATACTTTAACATCTGATGGGGAAACTGGCTTGAGCTTTGCTGACTGGAATACCGTAATTGGGTAGCTGAAGGCGCTTCTCCTCTCCAGGCAATAATGACAGGAGCATTTTATGTGATCTCTCCTCTCTTTGCTTCCTTCAAAGCAAAGAAGATGGTTGAAAGAAATGTGACAGATTATAGCCATGTGGCTAAGGTTTGTAATCAGTTTATATATGCAGTGATATGCTAGTTGCAGTTGGGTGTACGTGGTGGTAACGGTGAAGATTTTTTATGGACATTTGGTAAAAGGTTTTGAAATAATAAAATGAAAACGGCTATTAATGACTCATTCATTTAGTACTGTCATTGTACACAAAGTAACGGCTATTACTTCAGTGTTTTTATTTTTGCATTTGAAAGCAGATTTTCAATAACAAAGCTGGAATCAGTCCAAGTCAGATCATAGGTACAGTTAAAAAGCTATATAGTAAAAGGCAGAGATAAGACCTTTCATTACAGATGTGCAATAGACAGTCCTAAGGAAAAATGAAAAAATAATTTGATGTCTCTTCCCACTGCCTTAATCCCTTTGTGGAGGCTGTGCTTGTTTGACCTGATCAAACTAGGTTTAGCTCACTTTGTTGTTCCTGGAAGGTATTACTCCAAATGCTAATACCAGTACGTTCACTTTATTGATACAACCTGCAACGCGGTGACAAGAATACCCAGCTCTCGCATCTTGCAGGTCATTTTTCTGTTTCTTATCCTTCTAGGTAGGCATATTGTTTTCTGTGTTATTATTGTACACTTGGACTTCACAAATAGTACAAGAAAAACAATAAAAAAATATATGGAAATTTCAGTATTAAGCCAATAAACACTGAATATGTGATGATGTTTTCCTTGTGCACAGCAGTGCTATTATTTCAGAGAAGCCACAGTAAACACAAATAAAAAAATATCTTTAATCTCAGCTAGTCCTGTTCTTCCAAGTCTAAAACTTACTGAAAAAAAAAGCATTGTGCACAGTTAAATCAGTTTCTATTCAAAAGAAGAGGTGGACATAGTTTTTCTACGTTTCTCAGGGCCTGAATGATCCGGCAATAGCTGGACAGTCAAAGTTCTCACTTCCTAGGCAGAAACTGTAGCTGCCAAGCCTGTCTTCAGAGGATGTTTTCAAACACAGTTTTGGCAATATGTAAACCCCATCTGCTCCTGTGGAGAGTGATGTTGAGGCCTTTCTTGGAAAGACTCTGTGAGATGATCTTGTCTGCCTGAAGTCAATTACTTGCTGTCTCAAAAGTACACCACTGACCAGTAAATTCACCCCTGCTAATGCATAGGGTGTGCCTGATTTTTTGCTTGGATTAACTGCTGGATAAGCAAAAACTGGTCCACAGGCTGCTCCAGAAATGAAGATGTGAGTGGGAGGTAAACCTGCAGCTCTGGCATAGCCCTGGTGCTGCTCTGGCCCATCAGGTCGGACACGAGGAGCCAGCGGGGTCTGTACAGAGTGGTCCAGTGGAGTGCGGGGTGCTCCAGCCTAGCTCTGAACTGTCTACTTCAGTGTGGCAAGTTAAAAAAGCCAACTTGTTGGAATGATGTTTGCCCATACAATTCCCAAGGAGCTAAATTGCCTCAACTAACTGGCTGAAAACCTTCAGATTTTGGACCAGGTGAGCATGCTGAATTGAATCAAAGGAGCAGCTAGCACAGTCAGATAAAGGCACCCGTGAGCTTGCAGAAATACCCTGTTTTCATCTTTGTTATTTTTGCAATGAGAAAATTCGTATCTGAAATGATTCTGCACCTTTGGGCTTCAACATCAAGCTATAGAGAGAAAAAGAGTGTGTATGGAGAAACAGGCAAAGGTCAGTGGTGGATTTGTATTACTTTTTGATTATGAAATGACACAGTAGGTAGTAGTCTACTGTACCTTTGAAGTTACCAAAAAAAACAGAAAGAGTTTTGGGGAGTTTTTTCTGCACTTACAATGAAGATATTTTAAAAAACTTGCCTTATACAGTTTCCTCATACTGGTCTACAAGGTCTGAAAGACTTTGCTCAAGTTATCGACCATCTTCATATGCCAATGACTATTTAAAACACCAAACAGCTGCATTTATTATATTTGGTCAGGTTGTAAATATATACATCCAAGAAAGATGACAGGCAATTTAGTAAATTAATGGTGATTGAGTTTAATTTTGCAGTGTTTGCATTTTTTTCAGTTCATCATAATGCCGTACAGCGTAATTCCCTGTGGAAGGTACCAGTCTCTTAGTACTCCATTTCTTTCCCCATTCTTAGTTGTAGACATTTAGTGAAAATAATAATAATAAAAAACCCAGCAATATTCTTCACCACACCACTGAACACAAAAATTAATAATCTCAGAAAGTCTGTATTCAACCTGACACAGCGAGCAATGCAAATACAGTACAAAGTCTATCTTTACATTTATTTGCAAATGTGTATAGATATGCTTCATATAAATTAATCCTCTATTTCATTATAAGGAAGGAATTATGTCTGTGGTCAAAAGGGTGGGGTACAGTTAATCTGATTTAGCACAGCATGTGAAAAATTAATTGAAAGTCAGAACTCCATAGTGTTTATTATAAAGTAATTTCACACCAGCTCAGGATTAGCATGGTAACAGGTGACAATAGGTCATTACTATGTTAATTGAAAGACAGCATGCTTTTGTAAAAAAGAAAAAAAAAAAAGAAAGAAAAAAGAGATGGAGGCAAAATGAAATGAAAAGGAAAAAATTATTTAAATGCAGTATTTTATCTAGGATTGGGCTGTAGTTTTGTGGGACGTGTCCTAGGGAGAACATATCTTCTGAAAATAACCCATTGGCTTTTCGGTGATAACCTTGTACTGCTCACCGTGCCGTGAAGCGCTGCAGATGTTCGTGCGTGTCCTCTGCCCCGCACGGGTTAAGCTGGCCGCCTCTCTTCCAACGAGGGGCAGGCTGCGTCTCCCGAACAGGGCCCTGACGTTTTCGGCTCGCTGACACTGCTGGCTGGCCCAGGCACAGGGGGAGTGCGGCTCACGGACTCCCCTGGCTGCCAAAGGCAGCGTGGGCTCGGACGAAGACTCTGGGGGCTGTGAGGCTTTGCAGCAGTGTTTAACAGGAAAGAAAACTCTGGTTTTGTTCCTCGACAAGGGGATTAATAAAATAAAAAGGCTTTCAAACCACCAATGGAAAACAGCCTATCTGAAGCCGGGGCACGCGCACCTAACCCTAACCCTGGCCCTGACCGGGGGTGGGTGCCACAGCACGCGGCTGCTCCTCTGTTGTGCGGCTTGACAGACACCGGTGCGTAGGCATTTCCCACCGTACGCCGTGATCTCAGTAAGCAGTCCTGGCCTGCCAGCCTCAGCCCGTTCGAAAGAAATCGGGAAACTATTTTTCCCATTTTATTTGCATAACAGCAAAAGGTGTTAAATCACTTTTGTGGCCGGAAGATCATTCTACAGGCCCTCCTGTTGACAGAATACAAAGAGCACAATATGCACTTGTGTGCAGGTGAGCAAGACGGAGAGAACTCTGTATTAACTGCAGTCGCTACAAAAGGACCTTTGCTAATGGCATGTCATAATTTAAACAAGGATACTTTCTGAAACCAAAATAATATGCCTATGTAATGAAGCTAGCTGCCTTGCTCAAAGTAAATGGAAATTCAGAGGCACAGCTGGGACCTGAAAATGGGAAACTGTGATTTTATTTCCTGGAAGAAGAATTTAACCTCTTCAGGTACCCTGATGCAGTCTGATACATGAGCTGATGAGGAATGTGACCTTTCTGCTCACCCTGCTTCAGAAAAGTTTGCAATCCAGCCTGACACAATCTGTTGTAATATGTTAATTTCGATGCAGTTCTGCCACAAATACTAAAGGTGATCTCTGAGACCTTTACATTCCAGAATAGAATCCTTCCAGACTTTGCTCTCATCTCAAAACATCCCGATTAAGGTGCCTACTTATCTAATAAAGGTCAAAAGAAGGAAAGTGTAAACGTTCTTTGATTACTTACTACAAAGGAAAGAGCTCAGAGAGAAGACGGTGCCATTGCATTCAGTGCACGTTGCACTGTGATGTGGTCTGCTGAGACTGACAGCAAAAGAGAAATGCTGGTCTTGAACAGATCAGAGACCATCATCTGCAAGCCTAAACTACTACCGAGCTAAGGTAATAACGCAATACAAGTACCCCTGCGGGTAGATGGGATAGGAACCTGCTCACCAGCCGTACAAAAAAGCAATATAATAGAAATATTTTCACATTCCTAGCAGGAAAACCTCTCAGGGTAGTTAAGGCAAAACATGGCCTCAGGTCTGACTATGGTCAGGAGATATTATTTTCCTGATGGTAAGACAGAGTAGTGAAGTGGAAGCATAAATGACCAGGTTCCCCTCTCCAAATACAACTTTTATAAAAGGGCTGGTGGTTTCTTTTGTGACCGTGATGTAATAATTGCTCAATACCAGCAGCCAAGCTTATTTTTAATGGTTTGTCACGTGTTTGCAGCTCAGCTATCATACAATCATAGTGAGTATGTTCTACAGTGAGCAGGGGCATCTTCAACTAGATCAGGTTACTCAGAGCCCTGTTCAGTCTGGTCTTGAGTGTTTACAGGAATGGGACATCTACCACCAATTTGGGCAACCTGTTCGGTACCTCACCACGCTCATGGTAAAAAATGTCTTCCTTCTGTCTAGTATATATCTGTTCTCTTTCAGTTTAAAACCATTACTCCTTGTCCTGTTGCAACAGGGCCTGCTAAAAAAGTCTGTCACCATCTTTCTTATAAGCCCCCTTTAAGTATTGAAAGGCCACAAGGAGTTCTTCCCAAAGACCTTCTCTTTCCCAGGCTGAACAACCCTAACTCTCTCAGCCTGTCCTCATAGGAGAGGTGCTCCAGCCTCTGATCACCTTCATGGACCCCTTTTGGACTCCCTCCAACATCTCCATGTCTTTCCTGTGCTGAGGGCCCCAGAGCTGAATGCAGTACTCCAGGTGGGGTCTCACGAGAGTGAAGTAGAGGGGGAGAATCACCTTCCTCAACCCGCTGGTCCCGCTTCTTTTGATGCAACCCAGGATACAGTTGGCTTTCTAGGCTGCAAGCACACACTGCTGGATGATGTCCAGCTTTTTCTCTTCAGGACTGCTCTCAGTCGCTTCATATCCCAGAATATATTGATACCATGGGTTGCACCAACTCATGTGCAGGACCTTGCACTTGGCCTTGTTGAACCTCATGAAGTTGGCATGGGCCCACTTCTCAAGATTGTCCATGTCCCTCTGAATGGCATCACGTCCCTCAGGCCTGTCAACTGCACCACTCAACTTGACGTTGTCTGCAAGTTTTCCGAGGCTGCACTCAATCCCACCGTCCATGTCGCCAAGAAAGACATTAAACAGCACTGATCCCAATATAGACCCCTAAGGAACACCATGTGTCACCAATCCCAACCTGGACATCAAGCCATTGACCATTATTATCCGGACGCGACCATCCAACCAATTCCTCATTCACCAACCAGTCCATGCATCAAATCCCTGTCTCTCCAATTCAGAGAGAAGGATGTTGTGGGGGACTTTGTTAAAGGCCCTACAGAAAGGCCAGATAGATGAAAACCATAGCTCTTCACTTGTCCACTGATGCAGTCATGCCATCATAGAAGGCCACTAGGTTGGTCAGGCAGGACTTGCCCTTGGTGAAACCATGCTGCCTGTCTTGTATCACCTCCCTATACTCCATTTGCCTTGGCATAGCTTCTGGGAGGATATGTTCCTTGATCTGCCCCAGGCACAGAGGTGAGGCAGACAGGTCGGTAGTTCCAGGGTCCTCCTTTATAGGTCTTTTAGAAAGGGCACAATATTTCCCCTTTTCCAGCCACCTGGGACTTCACCTGACTGCCATGACTTTTCAAATAAAATGGAGACTGGCTTGGCAGCTACACCAGCCATCCCAGGACTCTGGGATGCATCTTATCAGGTCCCAGAATCTTATCTATGTTCAGGTTCCTCAGATGGTCACAAATATGATCTTCTCTTACAGTGGGAGGGATTTTGCTTGCCCAGTCCCCGTCTTCCAGTCCCACCACTCGAGAGGTGTGAGAAGAGAGATTACCAGTGAAGACTGAGGCAAAAAGGCACTCACAAACTTTTTGCCTCCGTCTTCTCTTTGTCTGTTGTTACCAGTTCGCCAGTCTTGCTTGTTGAGGGGGTACACTTTCTTTGACCTTCCTTTTCCGGCTGACATACCTGCAGAAGACTTTATTATTCTTTGCATCTCTTGTCAAGCTCAGCTCCAGCTGCGCCCATCCCTACACAACCGGGCAGCGTCTCTATACTCTTCCCAGGATTCCTGTCCCTGTTTCCACTACCTGTGCATTTCCTTCTTGCCCTTTAGTTTGACCAGCAGGTCTTGACTCAGCCATGCTGATCTCTTGCCTTCCTTTCACGACATCTTACACCTGGGGATTGAGAGCTCTTGTGTTCTATGGAAAGCATCCTTAAAGATCTGCCAGTTCTGTACTGCTCTTTTGTCCCTGAGGGAAGTTTCCCAGGAGGGGGGGTGTCATAAACTAATTCCTTGAACAGCTGGAATTATGCTTTCCTAAAACTTAGGATCCTGACTTTATCCTTTGCCTGACTCATATCGCTCAGGACTGCAAACTCCACCAGTGCATGATCACTGCAGCCCAGGTTGCCTCCAATCTTCATGTCACTGATTAGCTCACTTGCATTGGTGACCAACAGATCTGGTATTGCCTCCCCTCTGGTACTGCTGTGTATTACCTGGCTTAAGAAGTTAGCCTCAATGCATTCCAGGAGTCTCTTGTATTGCCTGCAGCTCTCTGTGCTACTTTTCCAGTGGATGTTGGGGTGGTTGAAGTCCACTAGCAGAATAAGAGCCTTCTGCAGCTGGAGTAAGAAGGCTTCATCACTAGGCTCCCCTTGATCGGGCAGCCTGTAGTAGACACCAACCATAAGGTTCCCTTTCTTGCCTTGGTGTCTAATTTTATCCATAAGCTTTCAACCTGCTGATGGCTATTCTTCAGAGACAGCTCTACAGTTATGGTAAATCAAAGTCCTGAGTAGCCCACTCAGGCATTTGCAATATGCACCTTTGCCCTGAAACTATTCTTCCACTGCAGTCAGGCTTGAGTTGTAAGGACCTGCCTCAGTCCAGCTGACTCGTAAGCAATAGCGCTGTGACCTGCACCCTGCTCACTCCATCTGCCCTCGCTCAGCACCCTGAGGCTGAGTCATTGTACCATACACTGCATTGGTCGTCCCCTGGGGATTGCCAAAAAGGCACAACAAACACGTCCCCTCCCCTTTGCCTTGCCGCGATGAGGGCTGCTTGCTGGCCAACATGCAGACAACATGTAATTGCTACAGGCAAGAGTAGAGCTGTGGGACTTTGAGCTGACATCAACACCATTGCTACTTCAAGGTGCCACTGATTCCCTTTCCTAATTTTTTCTTTTTGCTCTCCATTCAGCTAAAGCAAACAAACAAAGCAAAACAAAACAAAAAAAGAAAAAGGAAGAGAACACCCTAACTCTCAAGCAAGAAAGACACTGACAGGAAGAACGTATTATAAATGTGCTGGCAAAACTGATGAGACAACATAGGGAAAAACCTGTGTATGAGGCTGCAACAAATGTAATCTCAAAATGTTTCCAAAAGTGATTTTTCCCCTATTCATTTGTTCTTTGCTGTCTCTGTTGTTTACTCTGCTCTTCTGTGATCTTTAGCAATAACAGTTCAATTTAAACTCTGTACATAAAGGACTCTCTCTCCTCACCTTTCTGTACAGCCCAAGGATAGCTTACAGAACTGTGTTATGGCTTTGCCCTTTCTAGATGAGGAATATGTTGATTTGGTTTCAGCTCATTAATTCTCTAAGGAATCTCTTCCAGCTTAGCTGTCTGCAGGGCTGGAAGCACCCATACTTCAGGATCAGGGCTTTTTTCATCTTTGAATTTCTGAAAGGGTGTCCCAAAAGGCATAGCCACTACAAGGAAGCCCACGGAGCTGCAGGGTTTACTTCATGGGAAATGAGCATCCTCTCTTAGGATAACGAAATTTCATGTGTGGCGTTTGGTGTTCTGGGATTCATAAAGGTTATCAGACAGGTATTTATAATAAAAGTTCTTCCTTCCTTCCCTGGCATGCATGGGGAAGATGGGAGTGTTATCAGTCTGACATTTCTGTCAGAACTGGTATTTGAACCACTGGATGATTCTGACAAATGCCACTGCTGTCATCTGCTGCTCAGTTTTAATTATATCTGACTGAGGCTTTCAATGGCAGCGAGCAGAAAACTTAATTAGTTGGTTTAAAGGCTGATCTTCAGAGTTTGAAGAATCCAAACAGTCTGCAGCATTGCTGCACGGAGGCTGCCATTTTCAGTCTGATGATGCAAGTCAGAAGAATTAATGGTCCCACTTATGGGAAGGAAAAACAGAGAAGGACTTACAGGAATATACGTCAACAAAACACAGCGTTTCTGTACCCGACATGTCAGCAAGGCAACCTCGTGTCTAAGAAACTGCTGTGCTGGCTCACAGGTGGGTCTCAGGCAAATGGTAGCAGAACGCAGGCAAAAGATTGGGCCCTCGTGGGAACGTACAGCAAAAGAACATCTGTTACCTGAAACAGAACGTGCACGTTTGTTCTGCAGCGGACTGCAAGCACTGCAGTATTTGGAAAGACTGAAAGGCTGGCGCTTCCTCACACACCAATGCACTGTTCAAACGAGCTGCTTAAAAGAAGATTGCATTAACAATTTATACCACCTCAGTGTTTGCTTTCAGAGTTTTAATATCATTATATTTCTATGCTATACCCTGGAAAAACAAGTGTTAGTAAGATGCAATGTCAAACTGCTAATATGATGCAATTAGAAGTTAACATTACACTCACATGCTGGTTGCAGGTTGTCTGAGGGGAAAAAAAAAAGCAAACCCACAACAAAACCTACTGAAAATTGTTTTGTTCCAGAAACCCCAAGGCTGTGGGTTTGGGTACTTAATCCAACCACCCTTGTGGAAATGTGGACTGGTAGATGATGGGCTTTGTTTGTTGGTGAGGTCACATGCTCTGGGACAGTGCTGCTGATATCCTTTATGATACTTCCGAATCTCACGATTTGAAAGGAATGGGCTGGATTTCATATGTAAAATGTGCCAAGAGCTCTGTGTCTGTGAGTTGCAGTCAGGAGGAGCCAAAGCACTTGATGACTTATACAGCCCAGAGGACTGATCTGCTCTCATTGGCTTCCCCTGCACTCTCAAGCTTTGTGCTGGTAATTTATCATTGATCACAGAATCACAGAATTGCTGAGGCTGGAAGGCACCTCTGGAGATCACCGAGTCCAACACCCTGCTTGAAGCAGGGTCAGCTCGAGCAGATTGCTCAGGGACGTGTTCAGTTAGATTCTGAATATCTCCAGGGCTGGAGACTCCACAACCTCTCTGGGCAACCTGTGCCAGTGTTTCATCACCTCCACCAAAAAACAGCTTTTTCTTCTCTTTAAACAGGTTTCCCCATATTTCAGCTTGTGGCCAATGGCCCTTATGCTGCTGCTGAGCACCACTGAGAGGGGTCTGGATCTATCTGCTCTACTTCCCCCATCAGATATTTATACACATTGATTAGATCCCCTTGAGCCTTCTCTTCCCAGGCTGAATTGTCACAGCTCTCTCAGCTTCTCTTTTTATGGCAGGTGCTCCAGTCCCTTCATCATATTTGGGGTCCTTCACTAGACCCAGTCCACTATGTCTATGTCTGTCTTTGTGGAAGCCCAGGACTGGACACAGCACTCTCCACCGATGTGGTCAGGACATGTTGCTGGCTTATGGTGTCCACCAGTATACCCAGGTGCTTTTCAGCAAAGCTGTCTTCCAGCCAGTTGGTCCCCAGCATATACTGGTGCACGGGGTTATCCATTCCCAGGTGTAGGACTTGGCGTTTCTCTTTGTAGACCTTCACGAGATGGCTGCTGACCCACTTCTCCTGCCTGGCCACATCCCTTTGAATGGCAGCACATTGGCATGTCAACCACTCCTCCCAGTTTTGTATGATTTCAAACTTGCTGCGGGTGCACTCTGCCACATTGGCCAGGTCGTGAGTGAAGCAATTAAACAGGGGATTGGATAAAAAATATGTCTAAGGAAATTATATGGCTCCTATCACTGTATTCTCAGAGGCACAAATCTAGTTGAGCTCTCCCTGCCCAAATCCTGACGATGCTGCTATACCAAGTCCCAACCTACTGGACCTATACAGGTCTGTGCACCCGTGTAGGTGTATGACTGGATGACAAAAAATGTGCAGCCAGCTTCACTGGTCTTCCTCTGCAAACAGAGGGGACATTTTGTCCATCGTTCTGCTGAGCTATGAGTGGGCCAATGAAAAGATCCTCCTGCTGTGAGGGCAGCCTCACATTGACCTGGGCTGCCATCTCTCTCCTCTTTCCTGCAATATTTTGTCTTTGATGGCTCACCCATCAGGGCGAGTATAAATAAATACACAACCCTCCCTCCCCATATTGTACTTCTGGGTTAAAGAAGCTCAGCCTCCCAATTAAAACTTGCATCACACATTTTGCCTTGGATAATACTTTTGCAATGGCCATAAAGACAGCGTATCTATAGGGTATGCGATGGGTTTTGTTTATCTTTGATTCTTCTAGACCACACATTAGTCTAGAAACCAGTATTTTCTAGACCATACACAATAAACTAGCTCACAGTTTTCCTTTCTACGAATGGTTGAAAAGTTGGCTTGCTCTACTTTTAAGTATTTTCTTTTAGTATATTTAGGAAGGTAAAAAAAAAAATCTGTACTTGTTTAAGCATGGGTTTGGATCCACATAGCAGGCAGCCGTTTTGTCAAAAGCCAGTGATTTGCACAGCCTGAGGGAGTGACGGCTGGTACCCCAGAACCATCAGGTCCCAGAGTGTTGGGTTTGAACTGAATCAAACTAATCCGTACGTTACTGTGCCTAACAAAGTCCTCAACATTAACCAGGCACAGAATATCCTATACAAATCATCTCCTCAGTGCAAGTGTCACAGGGACTTCAATGTACTGTCATAATCCCCAGCATTTTGCTATCACCAAACACATATTCTCACCAGCGGAGGGAAGACTGTGCTGCAGTTACAATAGGTCCCACTACAGCATGATGAGGAGCTGAAGTGGTTGTAAGTCTGTGCAGGGGGTAGCCTCGTAACGACAGCAGTGCTGCTTCTGTACGGGTACAACCTCCCGTAACCTGGCATTTTCATACCAAACTGTGCAGGCCAACTTTGTGGCAGAGGATACAAAAAAAATCACTTTCTTCACATGTAAGTGCTAGAATTACTGCTTCTGTCCTCCAGTTGCAAGACACTGTGCCATGTTCATTCTTCAGTATCACTGTGAGGGAGGGAGGCCATCACAACATCCACTGCTCCTCCACATCCACTCATCTCCTTCTTACCCCTCATGGCCTGACCTTAGCAGTTCATGGAGGCCTTTCTCTTTCTCTGTGCATGGCTGTCACACATCAAAAACTCTCAGGCCATGTTTATAAGGAGTTTTGTGCTTCAATTCTGTTTCACTGCCACGTTCACAACTGAACAGCCCCCTCCTTCTGCCTCATGGCTCTCAAAAACTTGTGTCCCACCACAGAGCAGCTCTTTGCAATGCTCGTTCATGGGTTCTATCAACCTGAGGGATGTGCCCAAAAATCCTAGTAGCACACATGCATATCACTGTGTACAGCATGGACATATATAATCGAGACCAGTTATACATCATACGAAGTAACACGGGAAACAGCTTTTTGGCCATGCCATAACACTGAGATTATGGACCTATCTTGAGTTTCCTAAATTGGCTGCATCAGAGATTACTCCCCTTGCTTGTTTGACATGATATTGAACACAATAGTTTGTATTCATACAGAAAGAGTCTTCAAGAAAAAAGGGCCCTGCAGCACCAGCCACTAGAGGCATTAGTGATTTCAGAGATACACCCTAGCTTAAACACACCATCCAGACCTTCAGATGTGTAGCCAACCTGTACAATGCATGAACTTTTTAGGGGCATGTGGTGAGTGTCAGCAACCAGACACCCAGGCATGCTTTGTAGAGGGGTAGGCACACTTTGTGGAGGGGTTGATAGCTTTATGGCTTTTTCCTGGAAAAAGCACATGTGCAGAATACGATGCCCTAAGCTTTCATGCATTCTTGGCCTGATGTTTGGTGGATAAGCAGAAAAGCAGAAAGTGCTTCATTTGGCCTCTGTAATGCCTTCTTCCTGAGATTACACGCCCACCCCAAGCACACACATATACATGTGCACACACAGACACTGCTCGTCAGGAGAGGAAACCCAGCCCTTCTGCAATTTTCCAGTTCCTTTTTTCATAAAATTTTCTGAAAAGCCTCAAGAGGAGATGACAGGCTCCTACCAGATGATTTGGTAATGAGGACTACAGGTCACTTTCAACTTATTTAGAGCACTTACATCTCAGTGGAGGAGCATTTAATTTCACAAACCATTTGAGCTTTTCTCCTCACCTTTATGCTACTAATCCATAGAGTTCTTGTGTGGATGTGAAGAAAAAACCCAGAAAATTCAAATAAGCTGTATATTCAAGGTAGGCTCTGCAGTTTTTAATTACAAGTGCAGGAAACTCCTCACACTGAATTTACAGATTGCCCTTAGACAAGATCCTGAACTCCTCAGAGCCTCACAAGCTTTGGTGGTTTTATCTTATAAACCCCCCTGCAAGTCAAGCAGCAGCACCCTCTTTTTCTCAGGGAAACAAAACTGGAATTCATTGAGACTAACCATGTTAAATCCACACCCTAAAGTGCACCAAGGCTCCTGGTGGAGCTGAGGAGTGAAACGGCTGCATGGCCCAAGTGTCTTGCTGAGGTTCCCAGGGTGTAGTGAGTCCCCTTTCCTTCTAAAGATGCTCATGTAAATGGCAGTACCCTACTTCTGCAGAAGCCTCTCAGAGACCTGTCCTTTTGCTGCGTTTGCCAGCGCAGACTCAGCCTTCTGGCTGAGCTGTCATTCTCCGTCATCCAACTAACACAGTTATTTCTGTCTTATAGACCCACTATTTGACACTGAAGGTGCCTGGTTAATATATTAGCTAAAGGGACGCTGAGAATAGTCTGCCGCCTTTAGCAGGGAATATTGGATGCTTTTGTCTTTGAAAAGTCCCACTGGTCCTTCCTTTGTGAATGGCTGTAAATTGCTTACTGGAACTAAAATACCACTTTTTGTCCAACTCCTTCTTGATTTTACCCAGGAGGTACATAGCAGAGGTTGATTAAATTGCTTGGTGTGCTCTCTGTCTAAAAGAGACACATGACTCTCTCAGCATATGCATTCAGGAGTCTTTAAAAACAGGGGAAAAAAAAGATTTTTTCATACCCAGTCACCTGTTGTCCATCCCTTTTCTGAAAGGCATTAAAATATTTTAAGACAGACATTTTTCACTCTGCTAAAGCTATGTAAAAGTTAGAGGCCTAGTCTGAAATAGGTGGACAAATGTGCCCCACAGGACACCTTTCCTAAAGAGGGAAATGAGTTGTCTTTTGGAGGTATCTCCTCCCTATTCCTGGAGCTTATTTAAACTCTTAATCTAGATGACTAATTTAACCAGCATCCCAGATTTGAGTTTGTAAAATTAGGTGAGGTGATGCCCACTGAAGCCTGCAAAAGCTTTCAATGATTTTCTTCCGTTAGGTAAAACCTTCTTTTAATTTTGGAGGATAGGCAGATCCCAAGGAGCATCTTCTTGGTGTTGGATGATCCAGAAATGGTCATAGTTCTAAAGAAAAATAAAAAAGAATAATAACTGTGATTTCCTGTAGCAATTTTATCTCCTTCTCAAATCTTTCAAAGGCTCCCAGTAAACATTCACTTGTTTGGGAGTGGGAGCCCCTTTGGGCCCACCTCCATTCCTCAGCTAATGAGAGTGCAAAACCTAGAGTGGACATTGTTCCTTTTCAACTGACAAAATTGGTGAGGCATTCAACCTTGCACTGGAAACTCAGATGAGGTAAAATATGAGATATTCTGTAAATATAAACCCTTTAAAATAAAATGATACAGATGACATAAAAGTATAAAAATTGTTACTGACATGAATAATTCACTAACTATTGCATGGTATAAGTCACCAACTAATGTGTATTACGTGCCATTTAATATTGGATGTATCTGAAGAAATATGGAAATTGGAATACTTTAATAACTTTCTATATGAAAGATGATGAGACTGCCTAAATGATTAAGAGGAAGATATGTTATAATGAACTAAAGCCACTCGAGTGTAAGGTAATTTTAATTCAAATCTCCATCTGCTTATGTATAATTAAGACTCATTTAACAAGTTAATGCCTAACAGAGAGAACTGATAAGTTTGGTATTAAAGAGCTTAAGAGAAGTAAATTAAACTGTCGAGTTTGAGGAGCTTTCATTTGAATTCCCTGTACTTGAACCAAAATACAATCTTTCAGAGGCATTTCTTTACCCTGACCATACAGTCAGGTGCCAAACTTGGGGATAAAAAGAAGGCGAGAAAACAGCATATCCTTTTTTTTTATTTTAATTTTTGGTATCATGTTAAGTCAGGAATTTGACAGCATCTTTGCTTGCATGAATATTTATACTGTTCAACCTTCTCACTATATAGTGTCTATACACCATTAAGAAGACACTTTGCATGCCATCAAAAATATTTATGCATTGCAGAGATTGCCAGTGGGGTTAAATAACCTATGAAAATAAGAGGGTTGCCTTTGAAGTGCAAAAAAAAGTAATATTTTGATCTGTGGTAAATTTTATGTGATATTTGCCGGCTTAACTTTCTATTTCATTCTTTTTTCAAATATCTTTCCTGCAAGGTCCAGTAGTCAAAACAGTGACTTCAACCTTTTCATCTTTCATCATGCAATTATAATTTTCTTCTTTTGGCTTCTTATCCACTGTCAAGATGAGAGTTTCTTATATTCAATTCATACTTAAAATTCTCTGTGCTCTCGATTTTTTGTCACTGGAGCCAGACGTCATCTTTGATTTGCTCCTAGCATTTAGCAATAAGTTAAACACTTTCAGCAATGTATTGGAAGAACAAATTCTACAGTATGTCCAATGCTTATTGCAGCACAGATGTTTCCAAGTGAAGTAAGACAAAGAATTAAAGCTATGAGGTTTGATGAGCAAAACCCAATCCCAATAAATGACAGACATAAGACACGATTGCAATATTTGAGGCTTACTGGTTTGTTCCTAGGCCAAAGCAGACTTTCCTAATCTGCTTTAGCATCAGTCTAAGAGAAGAAAAATTAGGGACTGAATTGTTTAAAATATATAAAAAAGTAGAATCAATGTCTTCTTAAATTCACTTTTGGGCAACGGAAGTCCTTAAAATTCAACAGAAAGGGAAATGTTCCTTTGTGTATACATCCATAGACTAACATATTTTACTGTTTGTAGAAAGTCTCTTCATTATATATGCATTTGGGTTAATATGCATTTTGTATGTTACTGTGTGTCTCACAAACAGGGAAACATATGTTTCTAAAAGTCTTACTTTTCTCCAAGGCTTAAAAATGCACTCTGTACAGAGACGTCACCAAAGACAGTTGCAGCACTTCAGCAGAATGAGCTTCAAGTGGCACAGGAAATGAACCAAATCATCTAAAATTGACTAGAGATGGAAACCTAGAGTTACAGTCAGACAAGCAGATCTGTGAGAAAAAAATTGCTTCTTTTAGTGAAATCCCCCCTCCAATGTTTATTATCTTTCAAGTTCAGAAAGTCACAGAATCGTTTGGGTTGGAAGGCACTTCAAAGTTCATCTAGTTCCACCCCCCCGACACGGGCTGGGACACCCTCCACTAGACCAGGTTGCCCAAAGCCCCATCCAACCTGGCCTTGAACACTGCCAGGGATGGGGCCTCCACAGCTTCTCTGGGCAACCTGTGCCATTGACTCACCACCCTCATTGCAAAAAATGTCTTCCTTATATGTAGACAGAATCTACCTTCTTTCAGTTTAAAGCCATTACCCCTTGTCCTGTTGCAACAGGCCCCGCTAAAAAGTCTGTCACCATCTTATAAACCCCCTTTAAATACTGAAAGGCTGCAATAAGGTGTCTTTGGAGCCCTCTCTTTCCCAGGCTGAACAACCCTAACTCTCTCAGCCTGTCCTCGTAGGAGAGGTGCTCCAACCCTCTGATCATCTTCATGGCCCTCCTCTGGATCCCCTCCAACAGCTCCATGTCTTTCCTGTGCTGACGGCCCCAGAGGTGGACACAGTACTCCAGGTGGGGTCTCAAGAGCAGAATAGAGGGGCAAAATCGCTTCCTTGGACCTGCTGGTCATACTTCTTTTGATGCAGCCCAGGACACAGTTGGCTTTCTGAGCTGCTAGCACACACTACTGGTTCATGTCCAGCTTTTCATCTACCAACACCCCTAAGGTCTTCTCCTCAGGGCTGCTCTTGATCCATTCTCCACCCAGCCTGTAGTTGTGCTTGGGATTGTGCTAACTGATGTGTAAGACCTTGAACTTGACCTTGTTGAACTTCATGTGGTTTGAGCGGGCCCACCTCTCAAGCCTTTCAAGGTCCCTCTGGATGGCATCCCTTCCCTCCGGCATGTCAACCGCACCACACAGCTTGGTGTTGTTGGCAAACTTGCTGAAGGCACACTCGATCCCACCATCCATGTTGCCAAGCAAGATGTTGAACCATGCTGGTTCCAGTACCGACCCCTCATGAACACCACTTGTCACCAATGTCAACTTGGTCATTGAGCCGTTGACCACAACTCTTCGAGTGTGATCATCCAGCCAATTCCTTATCCAGCGAGTGGTCCATCCATCAAATCCATGTCTCTTCAGTTTAGAGACAAGGATGTCATGTGGGACAGTGTCAAATGCTTTGCACAAGTCCAGGTAGATGACATCAGTGGCTTTTCTCTTATCCACTGACACTGTGAGCCCATCATAGAAGGCCACCAAATTTCTCAGGCACAATTTGCCCTTAGTGAAGCCATGTTGGCTGTCACCAATCACCTCCTTACTCTCCATGTGCCTGAGCATAGTTTCCACGAGGATCTGGTCCATGATCCTGCCAGGCACAGAGGTGAGACTGACCGGCCTGTAGTTCCCTGGGTCTTCCTTTTTTGCCTTTTTGAAAATGGGGGTTATGTTTCCCCTTTTCCAGTCAGTGGGAACTTCACTGGACTGCCACGACTTCTCAAATATGATGGAGAGTGGCTTAGCAACTTCATCTGCTGGTTCCCTCAGGACCCATGGATGCAGCTCTTCAGGTCCCATGGACTGGTGCATCTTCAGGTTCCTTAGATGGTCTCAAACCCCATCTTCTCCTACAGTGGGCAATTCTTTCTCCCAGTCCCTGCCTTTGCCTTCTGCGACTCGGATGGTGTGGCTAGGGCACTTGCTGGTGAAGGCTGAGGCAAAAAAGGCACTGAGTACTTCAGCCTTCTCCATATCCTGGGTAACCAGGGCTCTGGTTTCCTTCCAGAGAGGGCTCACATTTTCCCTTATCTTTTATCACTGACGTACCTACAGAAGCTTTTCTTGTGGCCCTTGATGTCCCTGGCCAGATTTAATTCTATCAGGGCTTTGGCTTTCCTAACCCGATCCCTGGCTGCTCAGAGTTTCTCTATATTCCTCCTAGGCTACCTGTCTTTTCTTCTGCTCTCTGTGGGCTTCCTTTTTTTGTTTTTGTTTGAGTTTGTCCAGGAGCTCCTTGTTCATCCACGCAGGCCTTCTGGTGTTTTTGCCTAACTTTCTCTTTGCTGGGATGCATCGCTCCTGAGCCTGGAGGAGGTGACCCTTGAATATTAGCCAGATGGGTTGGGCCCCTCTTCCCTCCAGGGCTTTCTCCCATGGTATTCTAGCAGGCAGCTCCCTAAAGAGGCCAAAGTCTGCTCTGCTGAAGTCCAGGATAGTGAGCTTGCTGCGCAGCCTCCTCACTACCCTAAGGATCTTGAACTCCACCATTTCATGGTCACTGCAGCCAAGGCTGCCCTTGAGCTTCACATTCCCCACCAGCCCCTCGATGCTGGTGAGAACAAGGTCCAGCATGGCACTTCTCCTTGTTGACTCCTCTATCAATTGGAGAAGGATGTTATCAACACATTCCAGGAACCTCCTGGATTGTTTATGCCCTGCTGTGTTGTCCCTCCAACAGATATTGGGGTCGTTGAAGTCCCCCATGAGGACCAGGGCATGTGAACGTGAGGCTGCTCCTATCTGTCTACAGAGGACCTCGTTCACTCAGTCTTTCTGGTCAGGTGGCCTGTAGCAAACACCCACTATAACATCGTCTGTGCCTGCCCTCCCTTTAATCCTGACCCATAAGCTCTCAGTCAGCTCCTTACCCATCCGTGGGTGGAGCTCCATGCACTCCAGCTGGTCATTGATATAGCAGGCGACCCCCTCTCTCGTCTCCTCTGCCTGTCCTTCCTAAAGAGCCTGTATCCTTCTGTTCCGACACTCTAGTCATAGGAGCCATCCCACCCTGTCCCTGTGATGCCAATAAGATGACAGGCCTGCAGACCTGTGCACGTCTCTAACTCCGCTTGTTTATTCCCCATGCTACATGCCTTTGCATACAGGCATTTCAGGTGGGCCCCCTTACTGGTTGGAGTGGATGGAATTCCTTTGTGCTGTACTTCAGGGGTTCTCTGACCTGTGATCCTTCTATGGGGAGGAAGGGAGGGAGGGAGGGAGGGAGGAAGGAAGGAAGGGAGGGAGGGAGGAAGGAAGG